>OY728145.1:583047048-583647048 GCA_963277665.1 Viscum album
CCTCCTAGTTGTTGAATCTTACTTGGGGCATGACCCACTACCATGTCACTAGGTTAAGCATGACTACTAGTCCCTCACTCCGGTAATTTGATGCAAGTTGAGTGTCATCTTGGTTCTGGTTGGTGTGAGTACGCTTTTAAAAATGAAAAAGGGTTTTTGAAATGAGAATGATTTATTTTAAATGGATTTAAATCTGTGAAATGTATTTTAAAACTGAAAGCTCTTTGTCTAAAAAACTTGTGTTTGCTTGGAACTGATAGAGAAATGGTTTGGGTACAACCTCATGTACTCTTTTTGAATATTTTCACATGTGAGGGGATGAATGGAAAGTGTGTGTTGGTGCGTGTGGATGAAAGTGGATGAAGACGCGTGCAACGGTTCATGGGATTACTGGGGTGTGTACTTGGAATTAAAGGCTTGAACTTGTTTTTTAAAGTGATTTTAAAAAGGGGAAATGATTTTGGAAATTGAATTTGGTTTGAAAAGTGGGTTTGGTATTTGGAAAGTGGCCTTGAAAGAAGGCGGTTTTGAAATCTAAAATGAAAAAGGGAATTTTGTGTTGTGTTTGTATTTGTTTGGTTTTTGAGCTGGCTGTTTTTGGATGAAAGTGCTTTCAATGACGTTGCTTAAACTTGATATTGGTTTTAGCTCTGTGTTTTATATGTTGTTCAGAAAATTATTCTCAAAAAGGTCCCTAAAGTTTTTGATAATTCATGCCTAGTTTTTGGTCCTTTTTGGACGTTGCCTATCCTTCATGGTGATCAGGGTCCGTTCGAGGTAGTAGAGTGGCTTGAAGAGGCTGAGCGCATCTTCAGGATATTGGGAACTCCCGAAGCTGTTAGAGTGCATGCTGTTTTGGGTTTGTTTGAAGGTCCAACTCTAGATGAATGGGAGTTGGTTGCCTCTCCGTCAATGCAAGTTGGGATGGCGTGGGATGTCTTTAAATCTGTCTTCATTCGATAGTTTATACCTGAAGAGGTGAAGACGAAGAGAAGGGAAGAGCTAATGTGCATTCAACAAGTCTAATAGATGGTGAAAGAATATGTTGACCACTTCAAGGAACTTGTGTCCTTTTCTATAGAGGTGGTGTCACAAGATTTGATGAAGACTTCTTTCTCTTCATTAGGGGTCTTCTTCCAGAGATCAAGGAGCAGGTCCTCCATTCTAAGGACCATCATTTCGAGAAGCTGGCGGATGAGGCATTCTCAGCTGAGTTGGTCTTCAGAGCACAAATGGTTGGAAATACAGCGTATCGAGTTGCTCATGAAGGTTTCCTATATGGCGAGCAAGGTTTTCCAGAGGGACCTATTTCTAAAGAGTCATCTACAATGGTTCTGACTTCTAGTTTGTTGGACCATTCATTGGTGTTGCACCAGTGTGGCTGGTTCGAGCACGTAAAACCGTTATGTCACATCCCTCCAAATACGTGTCATCATTGCGGGTGTCAGGGTCATCTAGAAAAATTTTGCAGGAAGCATCGCCTGAAGAAGATGCTGTGACCAGTGGATTCTTGTGCCTGACTGTGAGGTAGGAGATGCTTCAGCCATTATATCCCTAGCCACAAGTTTTGGGGTGAAGCTCACATGCAATCAGGAGTTTCCAGGGGTGTGAGGCCTTGGTCCGGGTTTTGTGTTCCGTGTTGTAAGTTGAACATTTAAAGTCTTTTCATTCTTGTTTTTCTGTTGTTAAAGTTTTGACATCGTTGTAAGTTCATTGTTTCATCATGGAGTTATGACGGGCATGTTCTATTGTAATCCAAACAATTTTGTTTGTTTGATCATGGTTTTCTATATCATTCACTTTTCTCAAAAGTGTGTTTGGCCCCTGTATGGGTAAATCTTGGTTTAGCGGTGTTCGTTTGGAGATGTAAGTGCCTGTAAAGGAGTTAAGGCTTGTGGTTATACTCAGGTTCACTGTTTGAGTTAAGTTCTTCTTAGGGGTTTTTTTCTAGTATTTGGGGTTTTTGATCCAGGCCAAGAGTTCCAAGTTTTAGCTAAGGCGTTGTTCGCTTGTGCTCTAGAAGTTAGTTTGGATCGGTTGGGAGTTTCCACGTCGGCCCCCTTCCCAGGGTGATATGCTTGAGTGTTAAATTTCCGTACTAGTTGAGTTCTTATGGTGGGGAGAACCCTCTCGTGTTCTCCCATTCTCTTGTGTTGTGGTTTCGTTTGGTTTCTTTCAGGTATGGTTTCTTGTCTTGTCTGTTGTTTGGTTGGGTGACTTTTTGGGGGAATAAAGTATCTGTGCTGGGGAGAATTGTCACACCCTAACTTTTAAGTTTATTTTTATTTTATTAATTCTTGGCTTCGGGTTCTCACATCAAGGTTTGAGCTGGGTCCTGAATTAAAATTTTTGTCGTTTAATATATTTACTGGGTTTCGAACCCGTGCGCAGTCACCGCGCGGTTGGCAGTGGCCACGCCGCCAGCCCAGGAGTCGGGAAATTGCTAATTATTCTTCTTCTTATTATTTGTATTATTATTATTATTATTTGTATTATTATTATTATTATTATTGGTTTTATTATTACAATTATTGTAATTATAATAAAATTATTTTTTTGTCAACCCTAGTCTAAACCCGACGCCCCCTCCCCCCATCTGCCGCGCGCCACCCTCGCTCCATCTTGGTTCCCTATGCAACGCCGCCCCAGCCTCCCCTCTTCCCTCACTCCCCTCCCCTCCACCCAACCTCGCCCCCATCCCTACTCTCCCTCGCCAACCTATGTCGCCTCGTCTACACCGTGCCAAGTACCCTCGACCCTTGCCCCTCAGCGCTTTCACCTAGCACCATCCATTCCCAGGACCTCCACTACCAGCCTCCTACTCGCGCTCCAACCTCCTCGAACCCCATCTCACCACTTTGCCTCTTGGTCCTCACCTTCAGCCGCCGCTCCCAACCTCTCCTTCTTGGCAAGCTCACCCTCACGCTCCCAACTCGACCTCCCGTTCCAACCTCCTACCAATTCGACCTCTGCGCTCCAGCCCTCTGCCTTCTCCCTCTCATACTCTGGCCGAGCACTACCCTTACCTCTTGGTTTCCCCCTCTGTGCCTCCGGCTTTCTGGCTAGCCACCAGTTCATCTCCCCACTAGAGCTCCGACCTCGCCTCCTCCTTGCACCAACCTCGCTACAACAGGAAATCCGGTGATCCCTTACTCTCCTTTGCTCTGGCCAGCAGTGCTCCCAACCCCTCCTCACTCCAGTTGTGTTTTACTATTATTATTATTGTTATTATTCCATACTTGGTGCTATTTGTTTTGGAAAAATTCTAATACCGTGAGTTGGGATCCGCACATTTTTCTCATTGTTTTAGGTGTGCAGTTAATCCATGGGGCATTGTTATTCCTCCCACTAAAGTTTCGCTGCGTCTGCTCTTTCTTTGAGGTATGAATTTTTCCAAATTTTTCTTTTCCTGTACAACTCACGACACTTGTGTGTTTTAAGTAATTTTTGAAATATATTTTTCATCTCTATAAGTATAGTACCTAATTTGTTGTATTGTTTTTGTGTTAGTTAAAATTGTTTAAAATTCTTTTGAAATAAGTCTTTGATTGTGTGTAGGTGTTTCTGTATATAAATATTATTTGATGAACCTTTTTACCTATTTAGTTGGTTTAACATGTTTTATAATTAAATTTTTTGGTGTGAACTCACCTTTCAAGTAGGTTTAATATTTATGGACTTATTTTTGTAGCATGTCATGTGATATGAAGTGTGTTCTTTGATAAAAACCTATAGTGTGTCACTTATTAGTGTTTTTATGAACTGTTCAATTAGTGTATTTAACTGTGCAAGGACGAAAAACTTTGTTTTGGTGTGGCGTCGATGTGTATTTTGTCACAAAATAATATTTGAGTGAGTTTTTGTGTTTAGGCCATGGGTTGATTCTTAAAATTGTTTAATGATTTTTCATAGTAGTTTAGTAAATGGTGAAATTGTTTTCTTTAATTGTGAAAATGGTTTTTTTGGTTTTTCAAGTGGTGCGAGTTAGTTTTTAAAAAGGTGCAAAAGTAGTTTTCTTAAGATTTTGGGTATGAATTTTATTTTAAAATAGAATTCACATGTGAACTTGGTGAGATCATGATGTAATTATTTATTTAGTCCTTCTGAAATGTTTTATGAAATGAGTGAATGATTTATTAAATGATGTTTGATATACGAATCATGAGTGCAAAGTGTTTCGACGTGCGTTTGGGTTTTATTTGAAAGGGAGTGATAATTTTGTGAAACCGATTCTTTCTTTCTAAATGACTTTGGGTTCTTTGAGTGATTTCTGAAATGGTTTGAAATGAAATATTTGAGCATATGCCCATTTATCTTTGTAAAGGAAAAAGTGGTGTTTGCATGATGTTTTGGGTAATACTTTTAGACATGTTGAGTTAAAGGCCCGTTTGACACTTTTAATCCAAAGGTAATGTTTGTACTAACTTTGAAAGGAGATTGTGCTTTGGAGAAAGTGTATGCCGGATTGGAAACTTTGAACATTTTATGAAATGGTTTAAATATTGAATGGTGTGACGGCCTGGTTGGAACTTTGTTAATGTGAAATGATTGAATGTGTATTTGGGGGCACTTCTGTCTTGGGTAACCCTTTATGGGTGAATGCATAAAAAGAATCCGTGTTGGGGGAATAAAAGTGTGGTGAGATGAGTCACGCATGTGAGGGCCTTCCTACTTACACAGTATTATTATAACTACCATGGGTTCCTAGGTGTATTTTAGATGATCAAGTGACGGTTGCTGATCAACCCTGATTAGACGGGTTGGTACCCCCTGGATTGATTGTTAGGCCAGGTGGGCTTTTCCATTGGATTGATTAGTTATAGGGCGACCAATTGGTTATAGACTTAGGAGCTTCAACATATGCCAGTAGGTGGTTCCAAAACCGAGTACGTCTAGGGGTCTTCTAGGGATATTTAGGATCACCCATGGTTACTGGATTATTTTTATTACTTGTTTACTTTTCGTTATACCAGTTTATTTCTAGCTTTCATTGTTTACCTATTCTACTTTAGCCCAGATTTGGTATACTTTGTTTTGGGTTTAGTTTATAAAATGACAAATGATTCTGGAAAATGGTATGTCATGTGTGTTGGAGTTTTAAATGAGAAAAACACAGTGCTTATTTTTTTAAATGTGAAATCCCTAATTTTATAATTGTTTTTCAAACTTGTGTTAATGGATTATTTTGGGAAAAGAGACGTTGGATTCTATGGTTTTTCTTGGAAATCCTACTGATTATTTTAATGCACACTCCTATTTTATCATTTCAATTTTAGGTTTCCTTTGCTCAGAATTTCTTGTATGAGTTGCACATTATTGGAGCAAGGTCGTCCTTTTGTTGAGTGGTGACCTAGAGGGTCATATGGAGGTATGTTGAGCTATTCTGTTTATTTATTTTATGCTGTTAGAGTTCAGTTTTATTGTTCTATTTATTCTTTTTTATTTATTTATATTTATGGGCCAAATTGTTCCCAATGATTAAATTTTGATGCCCGACACTTGTTGTCAGCCCATAGGGATTTGGAAAGCCCTTCGGGCCATGACGCGGACCAGCTCGGGTGACCGGTTCAGTATTGAACTGGGTTGGTTCATGACACTTTTCCATGAAAGTGACCCATATAATATTTTAATAAAAGAAAAAGAAAAAAATGTACTTTTCTTTCTTTTAATTTCTATAAAGATTTGGGGATATAGAAAACTAAATAAGTTCACTTATAAATTTTATTTTGAAAGATAAATGAATTGTTGTTATCATAATAATTTATCATTAATTTTTAGAGATGATATAATTACATTAAATTCTTAATAAACACCAACGCATGAATTATTTACTTAATAATAAAATAAAATAAATGATATTAAAAATATTAAAAGTGAGGTAAATAGAATAAAATTTTGTGTTCTATTATTTTTGTAGATGAATATATCATGATACAAAGATGTGAACTTAATTTATTTGAATTCCATTATTATCTTGATATTTTTTAAATTCAAAATAAATAAATAATGTCACAATTGACATTAATGTTATTTTAAAATAAATGATATTTTATTAAATGATTTAAAATTACTAAAAATACTATCTCCTATAAAGTGATTTTTAAATTTCAATAAATATAAAATATGGTCCATTCATAGACCAATTGATCTTTTATAATGAACATATTGACCCCTAAATAGTCAAAACTTTGTTGGCATGGTTAGATTTAAAACAATGTTTTTACGCGTTACATGCGCTTCTGTTAAAATTAATTTCTAACACACATGATATTTTTATTTTATAATTTGGATTTCATATTTAAAATAAATGAGTCTAAATTTTCTAACAAGTATTACTTTAATTTAGTTTTAATGGATGAATTAAATGGGTTATAAAACTAGTTACCTTAATGAAAAACCAAAATGAAAAAAATAAGGAAACTTAGGAGTTAACGAACAAAATATTTAAAAAATGTATTTATTTTGTTTGGTGGAGGTGTTTATTGACCAAATAATCCCTCCCCTCTATTATTATTAAATTTTTTTAGGCACATGAGGTAAGAGACACCTCTCAATAGTAAATATTTTTACTATTTACAAGAATGTCACTCCTCCTCAACTATAAAAAGATACTCACTCTCCCACTTATTCACACCTCTCAAGCATTTTGAATCATTAAAAATCTATCCAAATCACTCAAAAACATCCCTACTCTCATATTAGAATCTCACTTTGGGTAGAAAGAAAACCAAGTATGAACTTTGGTTTAAACCAAAAGGATTTACTCGAAGAAGAGACAACGTTCATTAAAAAACATTTTTATTTTATTTCCTCCTCCACCCCTTCAATTATTCTTATAAAACGATTATATAATAACCTTAGTATCTTAAATATACTAAGATGTTTTTATGTTAAGGGTAATATCTACACCCACACACATTCCTATCATGTGGGTTATGAAATCATCATTCATGTGTATGGTGGACTACCGCCTCGCAAAATGTTGTCATTTGTTTTTCCATTACCACCTATCATGGTTGGGAATAATAATATATATACTATTTATATATAATATTTATGATATTTATAACATAATTATACCTCTGGAGTCATTATATCATATACACACTTTTTAAATTTCATATCGTAGGGGATACGATAACATCGCTCGTGTGTACGACAGACTACCTCCTTGTGAAACGATGTGACGCATTTTTCTCTAACATATTACATGAAAGGTAATAAGGGTGAATATAATGAATAAATATGAATTAAAAGAAATAATTATGATATTCATGACATAATTATTTTTATATAAATATAATATATAATTTTCTTCTTACCTTTTCACACATTGAAAAAGTGATAATGTCGTTCGTGGACGTGTGAACTACCGCCACCTCGAAGTGATGTGATTCCTTTTAAATAAAAATAATGATATATATAAGTATATATGATTAAATATTTTGGTATTTATGATATAATTATAATTCTAGAAAGACAAAATATCACATACCATCTTTCCATAATTATCATTGAAAAATGGAAATGTTACTCTTGCGTACGTACGACCTACCCTCTCCATGATCATAACGTTGGTTCATTTTTCATAACATTATTTAATGAATGGTTTTAAAATTATAATTTATGTATAAATATGATAATTATTTCATGATTATTATTCTGAAGATTTTTAAATAATGACCTTTTTGACCATAGTCAACCTACCTAAGTAGTTTTTGACACACAAGTTGAATATAGTCAAAATATCTGACTTAAACTTAATTGATTAAGTAATTATATATAACTTGTTTATAAGTGAATTAAAAGTAATAATAAACTTGGAAAATGTTATCAATCATGTAAATAATTAATATAAGTTTATTATTCAGGAATATAAAGAACAAGCGTGACGAATCAGACTCAAGGTAAAAGTTTTTATTGTCTCACTTTTATTTCTATGAGATATATGCTATGACAAACCTACTTTTTATGACACATTAATTCATTATTTATTACATAATATTACACTTAATACAACCTAGATGATCGATAATTCTAGTGTATTTGGGAAATAGGTACATTACATAACAACTTAAAATAGGAAATACATCATCTTTATTGAAAACTTCCTTAACATGATTGTACTTAACCTGAGAATATACATAAGAAAGGGGTGAGCTATAAATCCCAATAAGGGAATAAAAATGACATAACATGAATAAATTAGCACATTTTATACAATATACATATCAATTAGAAATAAAATGGGTGAAAATCATAAACATGAATAAAAATACATGATATAACATGATAACATAAAGACAATATGAGAAATGTGGAAATAACTTAAAACACTGCATCATAAACACAGGTCAAGGATAACTACCAAGACATTATGATGGGAAAAGTCCCATGATGAAATAGGTTCACTTCCTAATCCCTTACATGACATCTCACGAGATTGAAACATCACCCAATGCATTGGAGCGCTATATAATTCTAAGTCCACCCATCACATTCATTTCAATCTCATGCTTAAGTGTGACACATAGTTCATAAATCATGAAATCATTTATCATCACATTTTATACCACGATAATGGAGTATGTAATATATACATGTAAGTACTCAATAAAATAAGTATAAGTTCATAAAGTTGAACACCCTTGATAGGAAAAGGGTATGGGTATTCACTACACATTTGTTTGGCATGGAAAATCGCAGTGAAATTTTGATAGCATAACAATGTTACTTAAAAGTTCATAAAATGGTTTGATGAGAGAAAAATGGGTCTCTCATCATTTGAAAATAAAATGGACAATAATAGGGACATGTAAAAACATTTCCCAACAATAGGGATTAGAAGTAGAAGACATAAGATAATGAAGAATATTGAATAAAGAAGAGAAGGAAAGGATCCGCAACCTTAAGAGTATGATTCCAAATGTTTGAGAGGAGCTTATTGAGAGCTTGGGGGCACCTTGAGAGGACTCTAGAGATGAGAGAGCAGAGTAAGGACATGATCTAAGTATTTTGAGTGAATAAAAATTGGAGATTAGGTGAGTTTATATAGGAAATGAGTGGGGAATTATTTATTATTTATCAAACTTAGGTTTTGGACTCTATAATATAAAATAACTGTTGGTCAGAGTGAGTATCTCAAGAGGGAGGTGAATTGAGTACCTAATATTTTTTTTATTAAAATGGAATTAAATAAAATCCCCAATAATTTAAAATCAACCCAGTTTACTAAAATAGTAGTTTGATATTAGTTTTAATATTTTAAAATATTTCTCAAAAGATTTATTAGGTCTTAGGTAAAAAAACATACAATATTATTATATTCTTTGAAATCAATTTACTTAATCAAATATTATATAAATACTAATTAATATAAACTATCGAAGTAGTGGTTTCATTTTCCAGTTTAAAATAGACACAGTTCAAAGAAAAGAAATAAAGTAAAACCAAAAAAATAAAAAAAACACACAATTAAATTTGAATACAAGAGGTTCAGTCTCAAGATGAGACTTAGTCCTCTCCACTTGACAATCAACTTCAGTCAAACATTTTATATAAATAAACTTTTGATCCAAAACTTGGATTGGGTTTTACAACATTATACCAACTTTCCAGACCACACAGGGTCTCTTCCACATTTCCATGGGAGTATAGAAAAACAATAGGTCACAAATGGACCTCTACCACAATATCTGGAAAACAAGAGTAAAAGTTTTTGAGAAGATATCTATGTATCTTCCAGTTAAAATCAAGAGATAGTGTGGGATAAAATAAAAAAGAGTAAGCAACACTACTTGTAATGTAAAAATAAATAAACTGAGCAAGTAAATATGTAAAGGAATAGTGTTGCTCATTCTATTAGGATTTGTAACTTTTAAATCCTTGAAAGTGATTTGAACTGATGCTTGAGTTGGATTTTAGAAATCAGCTGTAGAATAGAGTGTTGTAGACTCTTTTTTCGGACTGTAGGAATTTTCCATATTTTTAATGGGCTTCTCTTCGTCTACAATTAATCACAGGTAAGAATGCTTCATGTATGTCACAATTTATATCTACACAACTCTATTCATATGTACATGTATATATATTTTCGTTCATCACTTTACATAATATTTTGTATGAGGGATTCTACTTCATCTTTTAATAGCAACAACAGTAGAGAGAATCATATGAATCCTCTGTGTTTCTCATACTATAAGTCTGACACATACTTCAATGCATTTCGTCAAAAAATTAAGGAACATTCATTAAAATAATGAATGTCATTAAATTTAATAAACTAGATGTTAGATGTATTTAATTCAAAAAGATAAATAAAAGAACAACGATGGTGAGTCTTTTTGACGGTGACATTAATAGTGTCTAACTCTAGTAGTGACTCAGAGTTTGGAGGTGACTCAAAGTCTGGAGGTGTGCCTTTGGAATGGTGACACTTTTTGGTTGTGTCTAAGTCTGGTGGTGAGACTTAGGCTGACAGTGTTTTATCCAAACACTTTGTTAATTTTTCATTCTAGTGCTATGACTTCCTTGACAGTGTCTCAAGGTGACAATGAGACTTTGTTGGCAGTGATAAATTGTTTGGAGGTGTCTCATACTTTATCAAATTTCCATCTCAGTGGTGACTCATTGTCGATGGTGACTCATCCTTGGTGGTAGGTCTTTGTTAGTGGTGTCTCATACTTAGGAAAATTTCTCCAATTTATTTCAAATGATAAAATTCTAATAGAAAACATGAAACTCATTAATTATCATAATAATAATTTGATGTTTGTTTCTCATTTGGTAGTTGGGTTCATGTAAGGCCTTTGTGCCCTGTTGGTGCTTTTGTTCTCATTTGGTCATTGTAACGGGTTCCTTCTTTTCCCAGTCTTCAAAAGGTGATCTTTTTTTTGTTTCATTAAAGGGGTTTCCCCTCAATTTAAAAAAAATGATTTGATGATCCTTAAAATAAGGATATCAACAATCTCCCCCTTTTTTATGATCACAAATCATGGTAGTTTATATTCATGACATCAAAGGTAAATCATGAAAGTTAAATTAAAACACATAGTATTAAATGAAAAATGTGTTTACATAAAACAGTAAGGTATCAAAGGAAAAGAAAGATATACAGAACTAGAAAGTGAAATGAATTAAATTTTCTCCCCCTTTTGGTATTATCAAAAAGTTCATAATTAAATAGGAAAATTAAGTGAATAATAATAACACATTAAATACAAGATAAAGAGAGTAAGAAGAACTTTATAATTCCTATAAAGAAAGAAAATGAAAATACAACCCAAAAAGCTATGAAAAAAAAGTTATATAAAAAACAATCCCATCAAAGACACTAATTCCAATGATCAATGCCACTCAGGTTGACTAGAAGGAATCATAGGATCATTTCCCTTGTCCTTGTTGGAGGTAGAGGGCTTAGCAGCAGGTCCTGATGCAACTGTAGAAATGGTTAAGGGTACTAAAGGGATAGCTCAAGGAACATCATCAATAGCCAAAGGAGGTCGAGGATCATAAATGAGAATCAACTAGAAGTGTTGTACTGCCTACCTAGGAGTTAGAGAAAATGGATGGAACTTAGCTGGAAAAGGTGCATGAGGATCTCTAGCCACTCCAGGCTAGAAGTAATCTAGGGTAGTTGTAGGAGGTGTTAGGTGGGAAGTAACAAGGATGGCCAAATGAGCTACAATAGTAGTACTATGTACATGCAAAAATGGTTTTATAAGGTGTATGAATTCTATTATAATATTTTCACCTAAATCCATTACACTGAAAAAGTATTGATTTTCTTCTATTTATCTATACAACACAAGATTCAGAACTTTCAACTAGTTTTCTTGTTCCTCAAAGGCTCGAGTCATAGGAGGCATGCTCAAATTTTCATCCAAAAAATTAAAATTGGAATACATGGCATGCTTAGTATATATCCTTGATAGATAATACTTTATTTCCTTGGTTATAGTCTCTATGTCTTCCTTAATATCCTTCATGTATTCATGAATCATTAGATAGGAAAAATCATAGTCATGCTCAAACTTTCTCAAAGTTTCCTTAGTCATGGAAGGTGAATCACCTGAAGAAACACTTGGAAGACCACTGATTTCTTATTGCATAACATATATAAGCAACCCAACATCAAAAATAGGAGGTGGAGTAGTAGTAGAACTAAAATCCACTAGGGTAATATTTTCAACTCTCTCAATCAAGGCATCCATACTTGCTACAAAAGAAGAATACATCCCTTCCAGAATGGATCTCAAAGACTTCATCTCACTGGAAAGTCTTTTATTCTCAATTTACACTTCTTGGATATGATGCGTCATCTTTGGTTGTATGTTTTGGATCACCAACTCAAAAAAATATTTTGTATATTGTTCAATTATCTTAGTAATAAGTGGTGCTTGACTCCTCAAACTCTTACCAAAATCTGAAACCATATTTTCTTTGAAATCAACAAAGTCACCCTTAGTGAAAACATTAACTAGAACTAGAGGAACAACATGTGTAGGTTATCCCATAGAAGCAAACCTTTCTAACAAACCAACAACATAAATTTGATCAACCATTGATCCTTCATGATCTCTCTCTTCTCGAATTGTAGGTTCACCATTATTTGGTGAACTACCAACCTTACCAGAAAAAAATCCCATTCCTATGACATGGGATCAATCCATCTATCAGAAGGATTTCCAAGAGGATCAACCATTGAAGAAACAAAAACCGAAGATACCACTATAGTAGGTACACCAAAAAAGGTCTCAACTATTCTCTATCCAACAAAAGGTGCATCAACCAGGTGCTCATCAACTGAAGGCTTATTGGAAGCAGCTACATCCTTCAATTGTTCATCAACATTTTCTCCAAAAATAGGCTCATATTCCATTTGTTCAGCCACATACTACTCCACAACAGAAATAATTCTCATCTGTTTAACAAAAACTTGATCTAACTCTATCTGATCACCAAAAGTAGATACATTATCAACAAAAGAAGCAACTTTATGAGGAATTTATCCCCCTCAACAGATGCATCTCATTTTTCTCTAGCAGGCAGATTCTCTTCATCAATAAAGTTAATCCTATCCTCTAATATAGAAATAGAACCTTTATGAGAAGAAAACAGATATTGAGGAGTCTCAATATCCTATCTTATAATTTTCCCACTAAAACCATCAGGGTATAATTCATAATCATCATCATCATCATAATTTCCATCTTCATCATCATCACTATTACCATTCTCATCATCAGATTTAGAACTACTCTTAAACTGGTCTTCTCTAGAGACTTTGGTCTCTTCTTCATCACTTTTTACTAACTTATCTCTTTTAGGTAGAGTTCTAGGCAGACTTAGAGCTTTGAAAGTTATAGTAGGAGAACTAAGAGACAGGTCCGAGTCACTACCCTCATCCATTTGATATTCCTCCTCTTCTTCTCTATCAAAAGAATCTTCTTCTTTCTCATCAGAATACTCAACAATTTCATCATGTTCTAGACTAGGGTCAACTAGATCTCTTGTTCTTAAAGGATGGTCAATAGGGTTAAACTCATCATATAGTTTTTCACTATCACTTACCCATTTCTTTTTCCAAGGGTTCCAAATAATCTTCATCCTTATGAAAATTATCCTTATGATACAAAAACCACCAAATTCCACTATAGATTCTTCATTTTCATTAACTAAAACTCTAGCTTTAATCATTCTAGAAACCATCTTAGGATAGATTAAATAATTTTATCTTGAGGTTGGCTTGATCATTTCCGATATATGATGAATAAGGTATCTTCAAAGGTTTATATTCTATACTCTTTAAATAATATATAAAAAATACACATCTTGATACGCTAGAGTATCAAAGTCACCTTTCCTTAGGCACAAAAAGCATTGGATGAATTTGAAAAGAAATCTCCATTCCCCACCCAAATTAGAAGCAACTGGCCTTCTAACTATTCTATTTCTAGTTAATTTAGTAAACACTTCTTTATAAATAGAATTATCACCATAATCTAGGATGGTTCCTTGATAATCATTAAATTCACCCTCATGTGGAACTTTCAAACACTCAACCCACTATTTTGAAGGAAAGATAATTTTGTGACCTTTAACTTGGATTCTTACCCAATACTCTTATTATTATTCAAAACCAAACTCAACATCCTGGTAGAACTCATACACCAACATAAGATAAAAAGGTCACTTATTTGAAGAGAACTAATCCATCCATCTTTGGATCTGTAAAATTTTATGCACTAAAGATTTTCTTGAAAGCATCCATTTTGCTTCAAATTCATTTTCAGTTCTTACAATCCATTTTGATAGCTCTAGATTCACTGGATTAACTATATATCAATGACCACACTCTCCTTTCTATTTCTTTGTGGAACATGACTCATCTGGTGGGGATTCAGAGGGATGCTTCACTCTGGCCATTCAGATTGGCTCGACAAGCTTAGGCGAAGAAGGAAGGTTGAAGGTTGGGAGGGAAAGATCGCACAAGGTTCAAGAGAAAAAAGGTGCAAGGAAATAGGTGCATTGAAACTATACAAATTTCCATATTTATCATTTGGAATTTTTAGAAATCTAAAAAAATAAAATCTGGAATCAAGATAAAAAATTTGAATCATGTTACAAAATAAACCGAACAGAAAATAAAATTGCTAGTTCAAAACTAAGAATGGAAAATTAGACAAAGTAATGAAACATTTAAATGGTGAGAAAAAAATCACAATGGTGAGAAGTTCAATGGTGAAAAGTATCAATTGTGAGAAGTATAAATGATGAGAAGTATCAACGGTGTGAAGTCCAATGGTGAGAAGTATCAGCAGTGGGACATCCAAAATGGCGAGACATCCATAATAATGTGAAAGTCACAATAGCGATGCATTCTCAACAACGTGACATTCACAATGGTGATACATTCAAAACGATTAGACATTCACAATGGTGAGACCCAAAAAATTAAACTTAACCAAAATTAATCATACCTTCATGTTTTATGTAATTCATTCTTTCTTAGAAATATTTATAGCACTTGTATTATCACAGTTTATAAGGACATGTCAGAATTGATATCCATAGTCTAGTAATGTGCGTTTCATCCACAAAATTTGTGCACAGAAACTACCTGGATCTATGTACTCATATTAAACAGTAGCTAGTGCAACAAATTTTGTTTCTTACTACAGCAAGAAACTAGAGACTTGCCTAAAAAGTGACATGTTCCAGAGGTGATTTTTCTATCTAACTTACATCCACCAAAATCAGTATCATAATAAATAACTAAATGGAATGATTTTTCTCTTGGGTAAAATAATCCTAATTTGGTAGTATATTTGAGGTCTTTAAAAATTCTTTTTATAGATACAATATGTGAATCTTGGATTTTCTTGAAAACGAGTACACATACATACACTAAACATAATATCAGGTCAGCTAGAAGTAAGATAGAAAAGAATTCTAATCATACCTCTATAATTGGTTTGATCCACTAGTTTCCCAGCTTCAACAAGATCCAACTTACAGGAAGTACTCATAGGAGTATCACTAATCTTAGTTCTATCCAAGTTAAATAATTTTAAAAGATCCTTAGTATATTTACTTTGATTTAAAATGATTGATTCTTTATTTTGAAAGATCTGAAAACCAAGAAATAATTTTATCTCACTCATTAAACTCATTTCAAATTCATTTTGCATCATTTTATAAAACTCAGTACACGAATAATTTCTTGAAGATCTAAAAATAATACAATCTACACAAATTTTTACAACTAAAACATCTTTTGAAATTTGTTTTATAAAAAAGGGTAGGATTAGCTATACCTTTTAAAAAACCTTTTGAAATTAGAAGTGTTGTGCCTATCATACCAAACTCTAGGGGCTTGTTTCAAACCATATAAAGCTTTTGTTAATTTAAAAACTTGATTTGGAAAATGGGGATTTTGAAAACTAGGGGGTTGTTTAATAAAAACATCCTCAAATATATACCCATTTAGAAATTCACTCTTGACATCCATTTGATAAAGTTTGAAATATATATGATTTGCATAAGCTAGTAGAATTATAATGGATTTAGGTTTAGTTACTTGTGAAAAGGTCTCTTCATAGTCTATTCATTCTTATTGACCATAGCCTTATGCAACTAGTCTAGCCTTATTTCTTACTATTGTGCCTGATTCATCTACCTTGTTTCTAAACACCCATTTAGTGCCTATAGTTAAGGTGTCATTGGTTATACCCACTAGTTCCCACACTTTGTTTCTTTTAAATTTATTTAATTCTTCTTTCATAGACATTACCCATAATTTATCATTTATTACATCATTTATATTCTTTGGTTCAAGTTGATACAAAAAGTCTTGATGTTCAACCAGATTTCTAAGAAAGTCTCTAGTATGTGCACCTCTATTTAGGTATCCAACTATAGCATCTAAGGGATAATACTTAAGGGTACAAATAGTTCTAGAAAAATTATCTCTGGTTACTTTAGGTTCTTCTACAGGTTTAGGTTTAGGTTATGGAAGTTCTAGAAATTCCTCAGAATTGGATGATTTTTCTAATTGTTTCACAGCAGAATCAGTAGGTTTGGAATTTAAGTTTAGAGAAAATAAATCATTCTCAAGGTTTTCTAAATAATTCTTAGGCTCATATGGATCTATCTCATCTAACATGACATGAACATACTCTTCCACAGTCCTGGTCATTTTATTGAAAACTCTATAGGATTTATTGGAAATTGAATAACCTAGGAAAATTTCTTTCACTTTTGGAGGTAAATTTGTCTAAATTATCCTTAGTGTTAAGAATAAAGACTTTAAAACCAAAAACTCTAAAGTAATTAATCTCAGGCTTCATATTATTCTAAATCTCATAAGGATTATTTTTTAAGATAGGTCTAATTAAAACTCTATTGATTATATAACATGCTATATTTACAACCTCTGCCCAAAAGTAGATAGGTAAGTCATATTCATTTATCATAGTCTGGTCAATTTCTTAAGGAGTTATATTCCTTCTTTCTACAACTCCATTATGTTGAGGGGTCCTAGGAGTAGAGAAGTTATGACAATAACCATTTTGTGAGAAAAAAGATTCAAAGTCTTGATTTTTAAACTCATGACCATTGTCACTTATTAGGGTCTTAATAGTAAGTCCCCTTAATTTTTCTACAGATCTAGCATACTTGGTGAAGTAAGAACAAGCTTCACTTTTGTGAGTTAGAAAGAACACCCAAGTATACATAGAAAATTCATTAACTAGTACATAAAAAAGTGCTTCCCATTTAGACTAGAAAATATATAAGGTCTAAATAAATCCATTTGAACCAACTCAAGAGGTTAATAAGTTGAAACTTATTTCTTTAATTTAAAATAAATATTGTGCTATTTCTCTTTTTGACAGGGGCTATAGACTTTGTCATTTGGGAACTCTAGTTTGGGTAGATCCTTGACTAAAAATTTCCCAATAAGCTTCCTAAGTGAGTGAATATTACACTTTCTTAGTCTCCTATGCCAAAGATAATATTATTTATATAAAGCACTCAAGTAGGACACATTTCGAGAAATTAAATAATTAATATCAACAATATAAACATTTTTATTCCTTAGGGCAGTAAAAACTAAAGCATCTTTAGATTCAAAAACATTACAAGCATTGTTCTCTAATTTAACATGAAAACTATTATCACACAATTGTGAGATACTAATCAAGTTATACTTAAAACCATAAACAAATTTTACTTTGAAAATTAAAACAGAGTTACTGTTACCAATTTGGCCAAGACTGATGATTTTCCCTTTAGAATTATCACCAAAGGTGACATAACCACCATCAACCTTTATTAGAATCTTGAATCTGAAATCATATTCTATCTTATTCCTTGAATATACACTGTCCAAGTACCATATAATTTTATAGGAGGTTTTCAAGAAATTTACTACAAAATAAAATCTATACAAGAAATAATTTTGTTACCCAGATTTGCTTGGGTCTAGAAGTGTTATTAATCCGGGCTTTAGGAACCCATATTTTTTTAATAGGTCTCTTATAAACAGATTATAATCTATTTGAAATAAAAAATTTATTATATCCTATAGAAAAATAACTAGAAGTAGATATTCTAGAATTAGACTTTGGAAAAAAGTGCCCTTGACTATTCTTCTTTGTCTAGGTTGGTATCCTAGACCTGTAACATACTTCAGAGAAACTTGTTTACCTAAAATATATGTAATTATTTCTCTAACATTAGTAAACCTTTCTAATTCCTTCTTCAGTTGTTCATTGGAAAATTTAATTTTAGTATTTTCCTTTAACAACTAATAATTCTTTTCTTTTTCTACAATAATTTCAAATTTAACATTGGAAGATAATTCATGTTGTATTTTAAGAACTTTGTACTTATCTTTAAGTTCATTAAAAGTTTCATCTATAATTTTACAATATTCAAACATCTTTTCTTGAGACATGTCATCATCATTATGTTCATTCTTATAATTATTAGAATTAATCACAAACAAAATATTAGAAATAACAACTACCTTAGAGACATTAGTCATGAAGCACATGTTGGGTATATTATACTTTTGTTTAGGATTAGATTCTAAATCACCAGAGTTATCCTTAGAGAAACTCCATTTTTATTTTATATATTTCTTATAATTTCTGTCCCTTTCATCATATTTCTTTTTTTATTTAAGTTTTGGATAATCTACCTTGACATGTCCTTTTATTTTATATTCATAACAGGTAATTTCATCATCACCCTTGTTCTAATCTTTCTTCTAGGTTCCTTTATTGTCATATTTTCCTTCATGATTTGGATTTATGAAAAAAATATTGTTTATATAAAACTTCTTAAATCTTATAGTCAGATGGGATATCTCTTCATCACTGTAACATGGTGACTCACTGTCACTTGAATATTCAGTTTGAATCTTTTCTTTTTTCCTTTTGTTTGGAAGCAATACACTTGAAAGCTACTAGCTTTCTTTTTGGCTCATCATCTTGCTCATTTAACTTTCAGTTCTTCTTCATAAATCACCAATTTCCCAATCAAATCCTTGACTGGAAGTTTCCTAATGTCACATAACTATCTAATTGAAACAAATATTCCTCTCCATCTTTCTGGAAGGCATCTCATCAATCTCATAATCTGGTCTTTGTCATACATAGGATTTCTCAGCAAGCTCATAGTGTTCACAATCTCATTGAACCTAAGATACATATCAGAAATTAAGTCATCAAGATTCATTTTAAAAGTATCATACTTAATAGTATATGTATTCAATCTCATCTTCTAAACATAAGTTTTTCCCTCATGTGAAACAACTAGTGTATCCCAACTCTCAAAAGCAGTTTTACAAGAAGAAATTCTATTGAATTCCTCATCTCCTAAAGAAAAGTACATGGAATTCATATATTTTCAATTATTGTTATAAGAAATTTTGGTAGCCTCATCCCAAGTATATCTAGAAGTTACAGGCATTTCGTATTTATCTTCTATGGTAGTCTAGATTTCAAAACTCACACTCTCTATATGCATTTTCATTTTGATCTTCCATTGAGAATAATTATTTCCATTGAAAAAAGGAGGTATGATAGTAGTAGAACCTTCTTTTCTATTATCCATTAAAGAATTAAATTTATAAATAACATAAATTTAAGATATTTAAAGCATAACTAAATTCACAGTTAAAAAGGTTTTTGAAAAACTTTGATACCAAATCTTAAACCTCTCATACCAAATATTGGTCGGAGTGAGTATCTCAAGAGGGAGGTGAATTGAGTACCCAATAAAAATATCTATTAAAATAGATTTAAATAAAATCCCCCAATAATTTAAAATCATCTCATTTTAATAAAATAGTAGTTTGATATAAGTTCTAATATTTTAAAAGATTCCTAAAAAATTTGATTAGGTCTCGGGTAAAACAATATAAAATATTATTCTATCCTTTGAAATCAATTTACTCAATCAAAATCTTATATAAACACTAATTAAGATAAACTATCAAAGTAGTGGTTTCATTTTCTAGTTTAAAACAAATATAGTTTAAAGAAAATAAATAAAGTAAAACAAAATTAACAAAACCAAACACACAGAGGAATTTAAAAACAAGAGGTTCAGTCTCAAGATGAGACTTAAACCTCTCCACTTGAAAAATAACCTGTTTCTAGTCATTTTATTTAAATAAACTTTTTATCCATAACCTAGATCGAGTTTTACAATATTATACCAGCTATCCAGACCACAAAGGGACTCTTCCATAGTTTCCTTTGGAGTACAAAAAAAGGTCACAACTGGACCTCTTCCACAACACGTGGGAAACAAGAGTAAAAGGTTTTTGAGAATATATCTATGCATCTTCCAGTTCAAAGTAGGAGAGAGTGTGGGGTAAAATAAAATAGAGTAATCCAAACTTCTCATAATGTAAAAATAAACAAATGAACATAGAAAGTAAAGATATAAAGGAATAGTGTTGATTAGTCTATTAGGATTTGCAGCTTGTAACTCCTTGAAAGTGATTTGAACTGATGCTCGAGTTGGATTTTAGAAATCTATTATAGAAAATAGTATTATAGACTCTTTGTTCTGACTGTAGGAAGTTTTATAGATTTTTAATGGGCTTCTATTCATCATCAATTAATTGTAGGTAATAATTATTTATGTATGAAACACTTCATATAATTACAGAAATCTTTTCATGTGTACAGGTATATATTTTTGTTCAGTACTTTGCATAGTTTTTTATATGAGGGAGTCTGCTTTATCTTTTAATAGTAGCAACAATGAAAAAGAGAATCACTCGGATCATCTATGATCCTAGTACTAGAAGTCTGGAACATACTTTAATGAATTCTATCGAACAATTAAGAAATAATCATTAAAATAATCAATGACATTAAATTCAATAAACTAGCCATTAGATATATTTAATTCAAAAATATAAATAAAATAATAATGGCAGTGAGCCTTTTTGATGGTGACATCGGAGGTGTCTAGCTCTAGTGGTGACTCAGAGTCTGGTAGTGACTCAGAGTCTGACCATGAGACTTAGGCTGGCGGTATGTCATCCCAACACCTTTTATATTTAAAGTTCCCAGTCAGGATCCAAGTATCACTGAGAGGGGGAGGGGGTGAATTAGTGATATCTTTTTCTTTTTATGTTTACTTATTTTTGAAACAACCTTCACCTTCTATTAAAGAGTTTCTTACCTACTGAACACATACAACCATAGGAACATAAGATTTACAAGGTTCACCACTCAACAAGAGTAGCTACGTCCTTGGTATGGTATGGAAACAATCCAGTACCACACAATCCACTTGAAAAAAATCCTTTGAAATGGAATACAATGAGTAGGATATACCCTTACACTCATGTAGCACTTGGAAAACAATATGAAAGTGTGTCTGCACCCTATTAGCACAAATAGGGAATTGCAATATTTTAGTGCTTCTTTTCAATTGAACAGGTGTATTCTTTGAAGTACAAATCTTCACTTTCTTACCGAGAAGTTTATAAGAACTATCTTATGCACAACTAAATACGTGTGAATACCCCAAATCTTTCACGCACCCTTTTAGGTGTATTGCGTGCAACTTTTATGCCACACGCGTAAGATTTAACTTTTATCGTGAAACACCTCTTGCATGAACTTCAATCTTGCGTGCAACTTCTCCTTCTTACACACAACTCTATTTATTTCACCCACTCTCATTTTCTTAATATTTTTATGCACCTCAGAGCTAAGGATTTATCTAAGTTTCATGCTCCTACAGTGTGAGGGGGTCACCTCTTATTTATAGACCTCATTGACCCCTGCATGAAAAAACCCCGATGCGCCGCGCAAAACCCCATTTGACGTATCATTGGGAACAAAAGTCTCTATCGTGCCAACCTCATCTTTTGCACACTTATTTTAATCTTTCGCACACTTCATGCCTTTTCCATTTTTCAAAGTTTGGACCTTGAATCATGCCTTGCGCGCAATATTTTAAACTCACTTCAATCTTGTTCTTAAAAACCAATATTGCGCGCAAAACCAAATATTTCATGCAAGCCTCTCCTTTTCTAGATTTTGATGTTCAAATCATGGAACTCCACTTGAACAAAACATACCAATCCATATTCAAACTTGCATGCATCATCCTCTGCCAAAATCACATTTATCCATCTCCTGATTTTTAGGCCCAAAAATTTGGCAAAAACTGGGAAACGACGCCACCTTAAAATGATCTTTTGTGCTGCCTACTGATAATTCATTCCTTTTTCATGATTCTCTTCACTGCATTCCATAACCATTCTTCATCTTTCATCATGAACTCCACTATCGTTATATACATCCTTTGATAGACCAACTTTAGCATCGTCAGAGTTTTAATGGAAAGTACTGAACCTTCCCTATCTTCCACTAGCATATTTCCTTCCAATCAAAACTAAATATAACTGGAAGTACCTTTACTCTCCCTTTACTTAATAAGGCTTTCATCACAAGTTTTCATAACTTATGATATTTGAGAAATACAAATCACCAAGCATCATTTGGTTTTCAAGTCCTTAACAAAGTGAATTTATTTATCTTCTTTGATAACAAAAGACAAAACTTTGTAACAACAAACTCTTCTTACTTTCTTATCCATCCAACTTGGTCCTAACACTATTTTTCATTCTGTAGGTATGAATTCCTTGATGGCATCTCAAGGTGATGGTGAGACTTTGTTGGCAGTGAGACATTGTCTGACAATGGCTCATACTTTATTAAATTTCCATCTCAATGGTGACTCATTGCCGATGGTGACTCATCCTTGGCAGTGAGTCTTTGTTGGTGGTTTCTCATACTTAATAAAATTTCACCAATTTATTTCAAATGATAAATTTCTAACAGAAAACATGAAACTCATTAATTATCACAATAATCATGATTTGATGATCATTAAAATAAGAATGTCAATAATAACCAAAACCACAAACCTTCCCATGGGTTTTCCCATAGTTTCTATAAAAAAGGAGTAGTTTTCATTATTCTATAAGGAAAAGGGATGAACTTAATAAAATAATACCCTTGGTGATGTGGAAGTGAGTCATGCTCTTAACAAAATGATTTTAAAACCTTAAAATATATTATAGGTTTTAGGGGATAATAAAGGATTTATAAAATTAACCAAATAAAATTAAAATCACATAATTTTAAATGGAAAACATAGATTTGGTTTTGGATACCCATTATAGTATTTATTACATCACTTTTGGGTCATTATGATGTCATAATACACGTTGTATATTTATACTATATTTAATTTTTACATGAAAATTCGACTGTCGCTAAAAATTATGAAAAATTCACCATTGGATAATTTAGATGTTTTGTTTCCAAAAATAATATTCATTTTATCAAAATAATTTTCTAAATATGTGTATTTTCACTTTTAAAATAATAATGGACATTTATTGTGAAATTCTGGGTTTTTTTGACAATAACAATTTTCAAAATCGGGCCCATGCCTTTTTTCACGGGATATCTTACTGAGTAGCCATACTTAGGTGGAGGTGTGCCTTAACGATGTTGATGCTGGGAAGGGGTTATTCTATGTAGTATTGTTCTAGGTTGTAACCCTCTTGATTTTCAGATTTTGTTTATGTCTCTATATACTTGAAGTCTTGGTTTCCCCCCAATTTACCCTTAAAAGGGGGTTCATCCAAAATCAATAAAAATATAGGCCTTCAGGCCATTCAGTCAATTAAAAATAAAATTTGTGATTCATTATATAAAAATAAAAATCGTTTATAAAGTAATGATAAGAAGTAAATATATACATTATTCTATTGAAAATAAAATATATATATTCATATTATTATGGTCTTGATACATTTCCCTTTAATACACCATCAAATTCATTAAGGGTAAGACGTCTGATAGTGAGACTTTCATGGGGTGGTTCAACATACATGGTTTGGTTTGTGATCTCAATGATCTTGAACTTATCCCATAAATAGTTTCGCTCATTCTTAAGTTGTTATATCTCAGCTTGGGCTTGGTCAAGGGAAAATACCAGAGATATTATATCCCTCAGAATCTATGATAAATGGGATTCATAGGGTATGATCCTACTGGTTGAGGCCATCACCTCCCTTATCTGTGTCAACTGGATTTATCAAAACCCTATATTTATACTCATTATATGATCATTGTTCAACAACTACATTATCAACGGTTATGATTCTTAATGGTATTTTAAATCTGATAAGATATAATAAAACCAAAGAAGTGGATGTGTTTTCAATAACCATAATATATAATAAGACATTTAATTAAAACACATGGAAAATTTTATTTATAAAAGTTTGGGTCGTTAAAATCTTCCCCCCTTCATAGATTTCACCATCAAATTTTTCATTTCATACACTAAAATAGATGAGGATAATTATGGTTCATCACTTCCTCCAGTTCTCACATCACTTCTTCAAATTTTCAGTTTCTCCACAACACTTTGACTAGGTGCATTGTCTTATTCCGTAGAACTTTGTCTTTACAATCTAAGATATTCACTAGTTAATCTTCATATGAGAGATCCTTCTCTAATGGTACTACCTATGGATTAAGTAAATGTGAGGGGCCTAGTATGTACTTCCTCAAGAGGGATACATGGAATGCATAATGTACTTGAGATATGTTAGGAAAGAGTGCTAGTTGATAGGCCATCACTCCAATGTAATCAAGGATCTCAAAGGGACTGATGTATCTTGAAATAAGATTTCCCTTCTTCCCAAATCCATGGATTTCTTCCATGGAGATATGTGGAGCAATACCATGTCTCTAACATCAAACTCTAGGTCTCATCAATGATTTTTAGCATTGTTATTTTTTTGACTCTGATCATCCTTGATGTGCTACTGAATGGTCTTGATATTTTCCACCATTTCCTCGACCATTTTAGGACATAACAATTTGTGCTCCCCAACTTCATCCCAACATAAAGGTGTTCTAAACCTCTTACCATAAAGGTATTCATAGGGAGCCATTTGGAGTGAAAATTGTTATTATATGAGAACTTGACCAAAGGAAGATCACTACGGGAAAAATGACTTTTTGCGATAGGTATCATATATCATCGTATATAGTTGATAAAAAAACAATATTTGTCATAGGAATATATTCCTGCTGCAAATACCTTTGGCGCACGGTGCATGAAAAACCATGGGAAGAATATTTACGACAAGGATATAGCCCTGTCACAAATACCATGTTGTCTTTTTTGTTATTTGTGAATAGAGTTTACTCCTCTCACAAATAAACTGTCGATAGGAAAGTATTTGCGATGAGATTTTCTCCCGTTGCAAATACTCTTTTTTACTACCACTATAATTAATAATGGTGGTACTATTTGTGATGGGTCCCATCACAAATGATCTAACCTATATATACCCTACAAATTTTTTCCATTTCATTCTTCTTTGAACTCCTCTCTCTTCTCTGATCTCATATTCTCCTATTTAAACTTTTCAAAGTTTTAAACTTTAAAGGGGTGCAACTTTCATGTTTTGCATCCGTTGAAAGATTTAGTTTTAAGATATTTATTTAATGTTTTTATTTTATATTAGTAATAATTATTATTAATTAGCAGAATTAGATTTAATTAGAATTAGTTAGTTTTATTTTTCATTAATTATTTTTAGAAATATTTAGTTTTAATATGCTGTAATGTTTTTAATTGAAAGTAAATTGTTTTAATTTGCAATAATTTGTTTTAATTATTAGTAATTAGTAATAATTAGTTGTAATTAATAATAATTAGCTATAATTAGTAATAATTAGTGGTCATTAGTAATAATTAGCAGTAATTAGTAATAATTAGCAGTAATTAGAAATAATTAGTAGTAATTAGTAATAATTAGCAGTAATTTTTAATAATTAGTAATAACTTAGTAAAAATTATTAATAAATTGTTATAAACTAATAAAAATTAGTAAATTGATATAAATTATTATAAATTAATAACATTTTTTTGTAAATTTATAAAAAAATTGAACATATAAAATTTGTGAAAATATTACATTAGTAATAAATTATTATAAACTAAAAAATAGAAAATCCATATTATTTATAATAAATTGATATAAAATAGTATAAATTTGTAATTTGACATAATTTGAAATAAATTGATATAAAATAGTATAATTTTTTTAAATTATTATAATTTAATAAAAAAATTATAAATTTTAATAAAATTAAATTAGTATAATTAGTATTAATTAGTAATAATTAGTAATAATTCGTAATAAATAGTAAAAATTTGTTATAATTACTAAAAATTAGTGGTAATTAGTAAAAATTTGTAATAATTAGTGGTAATTAGTAATAAATTGAAAAAATTAGCAATAAATTGTTATAAACTAATAAAAATTAGTAAAAATTAGTGGTAATTAGTAAAAATTAGTAATAATTAGTAAAAAATAGTAATAATTAGTAAAAATTAGTAAAAATTAGTAAAAGATAGTAATACATGTTTATAAATTAATAATAATTGATAAATTGATAAAATTAACAATAAATTGATATAAAATAGTATAAATTTGTAATTTGATATAATTTATAGAAAATTGATATAAGTTAGTATAATTTATTATAATTTGCTATGAAATAATATAAATCATTATAAATTACAATAAATTGATATAAAATAGTATAAATTTTTAATTTAATATAATTTACAATAAATCAATATAAAATAGTATAAATTATTATAAATTAATAAAAACATTTATATTTTTTAAATTAGTATAATTAGTATTAATTAGAAATAATTAGTAATAATTCATAATAATTTGTAAAAATTAGTGGTAATTAGTAAAAATTAGTGGTAATTAGTAAAAATTTGTAATAATTAGTGGTAATTAGTAATAATTGGTTGTAATTAATGACAATTAGCAGCAATTTGTAATAATTAGTGGTAATTAGTAAAAATTAGTAATAAATTTTTATAAACTATTAAAAATTAGTAAAAATTAGTGGGAATTAGCAACAATTAGTAAAAAAAAGTAACAATTTGTAATAATTAGTAAAAAATAGTAAATAATTGTTATAAATTAATAAAAATGAATGAATTGATAGAATTAAAAATAAATTGATCTAAAATATTATAAATTTGTAATTTGATATAGTTTACTGTAAATTGATATAAATTAGTATAATTTATTATAAATTACTATGAAATAATAAAAATTGTTATAAATTACTAGAAAAGTGAAAATGAAATAGGTCATCAACATTCAAGTCACGAGTAATGATAAATTTGGATATGGTTGACCCAAATTGGTCATTTATCATGACCTGAAAGTTAACAATTCTATGATTTACACCATTTTAGTAATTTATAATATATTTTATTACTTTATATTAAATTATACTTAGATGTAGAGTTAATTACTAAAAAATAGTGATAATTACAAAATATTAGTGATAATTTGTAAAAAATAAGTGGGGAAGACAGGATGTGACACGTTGATGGAAGCAAAAAGAGGAGGATGAGATGCGTCAATGACAATACATGGTTGAAATAAATTGGTATAATGAAAAATTTGGACATGGTTAACATAAATTGGTTTCATCACCTAAATATTGTAAGATTCATGATTTACACCTTTTAAGTAAATACTAAAATTTTCAATCTTTAGGTGACTAGAAATGACCAATTTTTCATGTCCAAATTTTTCATTAGGTCACCAGAACTGAGGAAAACATGATTTGATGTATCGATGGTAGGAGGATGAGGATGGGGAGGAGGAGAATAAGATATGTCGATGATAGAACATGATTGACATAAATTGGTACAATGAAAAATTTGAACATGGTTGTCATAAATTGGTTTCATCACCTGAATATTGTAAGATTTATGATTTATAAATTTTTAGTAAATCATAAAATTTATAATCTTTAAGTGATTAGAAATGACCAATTTGTACCAACCATGTCTGAATTTATTATTTGGTCGCTAGAACTGGGGCATTCGGGATGTGACACATCGATGGAAGGAGGAGGAGGAGGAGGAGTTGTGTCGATGGTAGGAGCAACAACATGATTAGACAATGAAGTACATGTGATAGTTATTGTAAATTAGAAACATTTAGTTTTAATTAGTAAAAATCAATGAAAAATTAGTAAATATTAGCAATAAATTAGTAAGCATTAATGGAAAATCACTATAATTATTAAAAATTAGTGGTAATTAGAAAAAATTATTAAAAATTAGAGGTAATTAATAAAGATAAGTAAAAATGAACATTAAAACACTATAATTAGTAAAAAGTAATACTAATTAGTAAAAATCAGTGGTAAATAGATAAAATTGACAATATTTACAAGAAAATTTTAATTTTTTAATTTTATACTCTTTTTTGGATCGTATTTTAATTATGTAAAACTATTCATATTTTTTTTATTTTTCTAGAGAAATATGGATTAAGGAAGTTGAAAATAGTCTTTATTACATGATCGTGATTAAATAAATCATCGTAGGAATCCAAATGATTCTGGTATAAATATTGTATATATTGAGGGCATTGAAACTTTTTTGTCATTTGCATCATCAAAACCAGAATTTGTTTCAGAAGGGATAATTAAGTGTCTATGTAAGAAATGTTATCTGAGGAAGTTTGAGACATTTGACAACATTGGGGGCCATCTATTGAATTTTGGTTTTTGAGTAGATTATGTGTTTTGGTATCAACATAGTGAATACAGTTCCAGAGAAGATAATAATAATTTGCTTCCTGATCCATCACAGTTTCAAAATTTAGTACATGATGTGGCTAGTACATATTTTCAAAAAACTAAAACTCAAGATGATATTGATTTAACTCCTAAGTTGGAACAATCTCAATTTTATGATTTGTTGAAGTCTACTAAAGATGCATTATATCCTGGTTTCAAGATAACCAAATTTTAAGCAGTTGCAAAATTTATGGCTATTAAATCAGGTAATAAAATATAAAATAGTTTTTTTATCAGATATTCTCTCTGTTTAAAGTAATGCTACCTAAAAGAAATGTGTTCTATACAAATTTTTATAATAGAAAGAGGTTAGTTCATAATTTTTGTAGTACTCCCAGTTTCTGGTATGTAACCATTTATTGATGCTTTTAATGGTTATAAAGTTAAGGGTAACAAATGGGAGAGTTGGGAGAACTCAGAATGAGTTTTGGAGCAAAAGAGGAAGTCGCACGGGTGGCGCATGGTTTGTCTAAACCGTGCGGCCAAACCGTGCATAGTTGGTCTGGGAGGCAATATCTTTCGCACGGGTGGCACATGGTTTGTATAAATGTGCAGTCAAACCGTGTGAGAAGGGTGGCTGAGGTAGTAGATAACACACGGTTAGCGCACAGTTTGTCAAAACGTGTGAACTAACCGTGCATCCACTTAAACGAGATCCTATAAAGGTGGATCTCACATGTTTTTGCCTCTAAGTGGCTCGTTTTTCCTCCTAAGAAGCCCTAACTCGGGATTTTGGTTCTCCTAAGGGTAAGGAGGGTTCTCCCATCATTACAGAGGTGATCCGAAGGCTTCTCTTGACAAATCGAAACCGGATTCTTGAGGTATGTGATCATTCTTGTTTGGTTTCTTAGATCTACTTAGATCTACTTCTCCTCTTCTCTTGGTTTCTTAGATCTACACCCATTATGGGTAGATCTAAGTGCATGGATGGAAAATATGATGATTTTTGGTCTTTATTGTGTTAGGAGAAGATATCTAAGGAGGACCCTTGGTGAATCATCCCAGTTTTCTTGTGCGTTCTCCGTTTGTTAGGGTTTTCGTCAGAACCTTTGAGGTAGGAGGCTTCACTCTCAACTCCTCTTGATAGAATTGATTGTATTAGATTAAAATTGGTTTATTTGAATGTATTTGATTATGAAAAGCATAGAATAAATCTTATTTAGTGATGATTTATGGTTTTGATGAGATTTCGAAATCTTGGTGAATTGTTGTGCAAAGTGATTTGGCTTGTTAAATTTAAAATGTTGATTTTAAATTTATGGATTTGCTGAAATTGTTGATGGTTTGATGAAAAATGGGTTTTCAATAAAAAGGTTGTTTTATTGAAACTGTTTGAGACAGAAATGACGTGGATGGATTTGGTTTTCCATAAAAAGGGAGTTTTATTGAAATGATTTGGAATTAAAATGGGTAAGAATTGAAATGGTTTGAATTGGTTGAACACACTTGGTTTTTGACATGATGGTTGTGGGTGTTCATGGGCATGTGGGACAGATAAGGGTTAGGAGTCTCCCCCATTAGTGTTGGGATGGATAAGGGTTTGGGCTCTCCCCCGTCAAACATTCATATTGCATTCAGGACGGATAAGGGTTATGGGTCTCCCCCATCAGTGTTGGGATGGATAATGGATAGGGATCTCCCTTGTCAAAAATTCATGTGCATTTGGGTTCGATAAGGGTAAGAAGTCTCCCCCATCATGGTTGGGATGGATAAGGGTTAGGGTTTCTCCCCTCTTCTAGGTAGCATGCATGGTTGGTTGCATGGGTTTGTGGAAATGATTGGGTATACCAAAAAGGGACATTGTGAAATGGTTCTAAAGCTTGTTTGGTTATTTTTTTAGAAAAATAACTTTCTGGAAAATTGGTTTCAATTGCTCTTGGAATGATTTTGGTTATGAATGGTTTTGGAAACTTGTTATATATTTAGTTATAAACTATTTTTGAGAAAATGTTTTATATAAATGTTTTTATATAAATGTGGTTAACTCTTTTATCCTAGTGGTGTGGGGAGGGAAGTCATTGGGAAAAACCTACTGAGTTTTATACTCACCCCTGCTTTGGAATGTTGGTGCTTTTGCAGATGTCGTATTCCGGGACACAGGTAAAGGTAAATCATCTCATTGCTAGTGCTCGTGGTGATGCTTGTGAGATGTGGTGGTGCTTGGTGCATGGAGCTCGATGTGGATCCGTGGAGTGTGTCTTGGATTGTTTGGTGTCTTTTGTTTAGTCTTCCGTTTGGTACTCTAATTTTGTGTTGGTTATGTAGTGATTTGTGGAACAATGTAGTTCCCTTCTGGTAATGCATGAGTGGGTTGTTTCTTTTATTCATGCATCATATAGTGAATGTTGGTTATGGTTGGTTTATGGGTTTATTTATTAAAGGGTAAATCATCCCCCAACTTATATTTGAAACCCTTTGGAATTTATTTCCAACCTTTAGCATCTTGGGGATGTCGCTTAAGGCCTAGTAATGACACGTTGTACTCTCAAGCTAATGAGAATTGGTGGGTCATTACAAATGGTATCAGCTTGTTCGGTCCTTTCCTAACAAGTGGTCATCATTGTTCTTGGTCTTGGAGTTGAAATTCATTCCTTTCTATTCCTTGGGTCTAAATATTAGAAAGGAGTATGATTGTCAGAACATTAAATTTATAGCATAAAAGGATATAGCTAACCTGTTTATGCTGAACTTTAAGTTACCAGGGTGTTGGGTACATAAGTGTTTTGGATACTCTTCTAGAATGTTGGAAATATCATTGTCATGGGTTTTGCCAATGAGATGAGCATGACATTCATTATAGAGGAATGACTTCCCACTAGGATTGCATTTCTCATTATGAAGAATGATTTATGATTTCGGGCAAGGTGCAAATTTTTGAAAAATGCAGAAATTGTTTTCAAGTAAAAGATTTTGAAAATAGGGTAATTGGTGTATTTTGGAAATGGGTTTATTTTCAAAAGGCATGAGGAATGTTTTCAAAAATGTTTGAACATGGGAAAAAGGTTGTTTTGGAAAAAAATATTGTGATAGATGATGTGATATAATTTGAATGATAAGCCATCAGTTTCTAGAGAGTGAGATTGATGGAGTTTGTTTTTGGTTTAGAAAATGGCATCCAGTAGGCGTCGTCGGAACCAACCTAAAGAAGTTGTGGAGAATGTGGTTGCACCAGAACCACGTGTGAACCAAGAGTTGGTTCAAAGTATTGTCCAGGATTTTCATGTTGTGGATACGGGGAACTGGAGGAATGAACCAAGACATGTGGATCATACCATCTAGTTCATGAAGTAGAATCCACTGAACTTTCGGGGTGATGCTGAACCCGAAAAGGTGGAGGTGTGACTAAGTAAGATGAATCGTATCTTCAATTTCATCGGCACACCATTAGAGCTCAAGGTTAAGTTGGCGACGTATATACTCAAGGATCTTGCATGTCAGTGGTGGGATTTAGTGATTCAGGCTAAATTGGATGAAGGCATTACATGTGAGGATTTTGAAGAATTGTTCAACAAACAATTTTATTCTCACATGTTCAAGATTCAGAAAATGATGGACTTCTTTAGCCTGAAACAAGATAGTCTCTCTGTCATAGAGTATGCAGCTAAATTCATGAGTTTAGTTCATTTTGCACCAGAGGTTACGGCAAGTGCATCATTGGAGGCACACATCTTCGAATCGAGAATAAGGCAGAAGATTCAATCAAAGATTGCAGTGCTCTGTATTACAGATTATATAGATATGGTGAACATAGCGACTATTGTTGAACGTGATATCTCAGGATCAATGGGAGGAGGCATGTTGATACCTACGGGAAACGGTGGGAACTCAATCATTGGGAACAAGAGAAAAAGGGACACCTATTTCCACAGCGCAAGTGGAAATCAGTACCAGACGGCGGGATTAGTGAACCTTCCTCCACAACCCCAGAGCAAAGAAGGTTGTTTTCAATGTGGTTCGCTTGAACACAAAAGGCGATATTGTACGATGCAACCTAGAGCATGTCACAATTGCAAGCAGATGGGGAATATAAAGCGCTATTGTAGGAATGCACTGAGGTCAGGGGCACGTGACACTCCTCAGGTGTCGAAAGCATCATATGATTCGAAAGGACGTGGAAAACAGAATTAGTCTCATCAACATAACAGAGCTAGCCATGGTGATTCTCGAAATACCATGAATCCTCAACTAGGGAAATCTCAGCAAGGCAATAAGGAGAACAATGCAGCAACAAATAAATTGTATGGAGATGAGAAAATAATGGTCGATGATCAAGCTGGACCATCTACGGTGAGAGGTAAAATTCTTTTGAATTCTACCCTTTTGCAAGTGCTATTCAATATTGGTGCATCGAATTCCTTCATTGCTTCTCGTGCTGTTGACTTGCTATGTTTAAAACTGGAAATGATGCCTTGTGTTTTGAAACTTAAAACTCCTCTTGGTGAAAGAGAACATCAAGCCTTTATGTGTAGAGCATGTGCTATAACTGTTGATGAAGCTGAGTTAAAATGGGACTTCTCGATGTTGGACATGGATGTCTATGATGTAATCCTGGGTATGGATTGGTTGAAAATGTTTAAGGCTCACATTGACTGTTATAAGAGAATAGTTAGTTTCAAGACTGAGGATGGCATCAACCATCTCTGCAGAGGAGAGAGGATGGTAAAGAAAGATGCAAAGATCTTGTTGGCACCAATGGTGGGAACAATATCTTACTAAATAGTAGCATTGACTTTGGCATCAATAGAAGAGATTGATGAAAATAGTTTTCTAGCTATTGTGGATCAATTTCCAGATGTCTTTCCCAAAAAATTCTTAGGGTTACCACCTCTAAGGGAAGTGGAGTTTATGTTTGATCTCCTTCTGGGGACCAGTCATATTTCCCTTCCGTCTTATAGGATGTCACCAATAGAGTTATGGGAATTGAAATTATAGTTAGAGGAGCTGGAAAGAAAGGGTTTCATTCGACCAAGTACATCTCTGTGGGCAACACCAGTTTCATTCATGAAAAAGGCAGATAGAACTCTGCGGCTGTGTGTTGATTATCGTAAGCTTAACCAAGTTACGATAAAGAATAGATATCCACTTCTATGCATTGATGACCTGTTCTATCAATTAAGGGGAGCTCAATGGTTCTCCAAGATTGACTTGAAATCAGGATATCACAAATTGCGAGTTCGGAAGGAGGATATCCCAAAGATAGCTTTCAGAAGTAGATATGGCCACTACGAATATGTAGTCATGCCTTTTGGTCTAATGAATGCACCAGTAGTCTTCATGGCTTTTATGAATTGGATATTTCAGCGATATCTGGATTCTTTTGTTGTGGTGTTTGTGGATGATATCTTGGTGTATTCAAAGACAAGGGAAGATCATGAGGTGCACCTGGAAACAGTGTTACAAATCTTGAGAGATCATCGTTTGTATGCCAAATTATCAAAGTGTGATTTTTGGATATAGGAAGTATGTTTCCTTGGCCATGTCATTTCTGAGAAAGCCATTTCTGTTGATCTTGAAAAGATAGAAGCCATTATCTCTTGGAAACCACCAAAGAATATTTTTGAGATACGAAGTTTTCTTGGTCTATCTGGTTACTACCGATGCTTTGTGCGTGACTTCTCATGACTAGCTTCGCCTATGACAACATTGAAAAAGAAGAACAATGCATTTCAATGGATTGAGGAAAGTCAGATATCTTTTCAAGAGTTGAAAGTTCGACTTACATCAGCACCCATCTTGATTTTGCTGGAATCAGGACAGGGGTACGTGGTGTATTGTGAAACTTCAGGATCTAGTTTGGGATGTGTTATCATGAAAATATATCATGTGGTTGCTTATGGTTCAAGATAGTTGAGAGTGCATGAGAAAAATTACCCAAAACATGATTTGGAGTTGGCTACAGTCGTCCATGCTTTGAAAACATGGTGACATTATCTCTTTGGTGAGAAATTCACTGTGTTTACGAATCACAAAATCTTGAAACACATTTTCTCACAGCGAGATTTAAATCTCAGGAAAAGGATATGGATGGAGTATCTCTAAATGTTTGACTTTGACATGATTTACACACCTAGAAAAGGAAATTCGATGGAAGATGCATTGAGTAGAAAGTCATATGCCCAGTTGGCGAAAGAATCTTCAAACCAATGGTAGTTGATGTCGGTCTTAGATGACATGCATGTGGAATGTGAATACCAAGGTGATGTTGCTGTTTTATTTTCACCTACACTTGTTCTTGATTTAGGAAATATGATCAAAGAATCACAAACATCTGATGTAGAATGTCTGGTGGTATGTTCAAAACTCAATGGTGGGGAGACCATTGATGGCTGGAAACTTGATGGGGGTTCAGTTTTGTGTTTCAGAGATCAGATGGTTGTACCTATGGTTTCTCAGGAACAACTCCTTCATGCTTATCACCATTAAAGATGGGTTGTATACCTAGGTACACAAAAGATGTATAAGGATATGAAGGCGCGGTTTTGGTGGATCAGCATGAAAAGGAAGGTGGCCAAGTTTGTTTCATGGTGATTAACTTGTCAGCAGGTTAAAGCAGAGCATACGAGACCAGCTAGTATGTTACAATATTTACCTATCCCAGTGTGGAAATGGGATTAGATAGCAATGGATTTTGTTACAGGTCTTCCAAGAACGGTTCGGAAACACGATGCCATTTGGGTGATAGTGGATCGTCGAACCAAGTAGGCCCATTTCATCCCTATTCGTGAAACTCATACGGTGGAAGATATTTAAAAAATCTATATCCGAGAAGTGGTAAAGAGTCATGGTGTACTAGTGTCTATAGTCTAAGATATAGATCCGAGGTTCACATCTCATTTCTAGAAATCATTACAGCAAGCCCTTGGGACTCAGTTGACTATGAGCACGACGTATCATCCTCAGACAGATGGGAAATCCGAGCGGATGATACAAACAGTGTAAGACATGTTTCAGGCTAGTGTAATGGATTTTGGTGGCTCATGGGAGGAGCATATACCCTTAGTGGAGTTCTCATACAATAACAACTATCAAGTCTCGATACTCATGGCTCCGTTTGAAGCATTGTATGGGCGTCCTTGTCATTCTCCACTATGCTGGGTGGAAACAGGTGAAACTTCACTAGTCAGGCCAAGCCTTGTCCAAGAGACAACAAAGAAGATCTAGTTGATTAGAAAGAGGATGGAGATGGATCAGATTCATCATAAATCTTATGAAGATCACCATCGAAGACCGTTGTCGTTTGTTATGGGTGATCATGTCTTCTTGAGGATATCTTCAAGGCTTGGACATCGTCATTTCGGGAAGTTGGGCAAGTTATCTCCTAGATACATTGGCCCTTTTGAGATACTAGAATGGGTTGGAGAGGTGGCATATCGGTTGACATTACCACCATGGTTTAGTTTGGTGTATAATGTGTTCCATGTATCTCAGTTGAAAAAGTATCAGCCCGATCCTGACCCTGTGATCAGATGAGATCACGTTGACCCAGAGCCAGATGCTTCATTGATACATATCCTGGTACGGATTGTGGACAGGCAAGATAAAGTCTTGCTTGGAAAAAGCATCGGTCTAGTGATATTTTTATGGAAGCATGGTCAGATTCAGGAAGAGACTTGGGAGCATGAAAAGGAAATGAAGGAGCAGTGGCCAGAACTCTTTCATTTGGCTGAAGGTTTTCTACTTTCTAAGGACGGAAAGACCAATGGTGGGGAGAATGTAGTACCCCCGGTTTCTGGTATGTAACCCTTTCTTGATGATTTTAATGGTTATAAAGTTAAGGGTAATGAATGGGAGAGTCGGGAGAACTCAGAATGAGTTTTGGGGCAAAAGGGGAAGTCGCACGGGCAGCGCACGGTTTGTCTAAACCGTGCGGCCAAACCGTGCATAGTTAGTCTGGGAGGCAGTAGCTTCTGCACAGGCAGTGCACAAATTGTCTAATCGTGTGGCCAAACCATGCAAGAAGGGTGGCCGAGGCAATAGCTAACGCATGGTTAGCACACGGTTTGTCAAACCGTGCGAACTAACCGTGAGACCACCTAAACTGGATCCTATAAAGGTGAGTCTCATGTGTTTTTGCCTCTAAGTGGCTCTTTTTTCCTCCTAAGAAGCCCTAACTCAGGATTTTGGTTCACCTAAGGGCAAGGAGGGTTCTCCCATCATTCCGGAGGCGATCCGAAGGCTTCTCTTGACGAATCGAAGCCGAATTCTTGAGGTATGTGATCATTCTTGTTTGGTTACTTAGATCTACTTAGATCTACTTCTCCTCTTCTCTCGGTTTCTTAGATCTATGCCCATTATGGGTAGATCTAAGTGTATGGATGCCAAATATGATGAGTTTTGGTCTTGGTTATGTTAGGATAATAGATCTAAGGAGGATCCTTGGTGAATCAGCCCGATTTTCTTGTGCTTTCTCCGTTTCTTAGGGTTTTCGTCAAAACCTTTGAGGTAGGAGGATTCAATCTTGACTCCTCTTTCTAGAATTGATTGTCTTAGATTCAAATTGGTTTATTTGAATGGATTTGATTGTGAAAATCATAGAATAAATCTTCTTTAGTGATGATTTATGGTTTTGATGAGATTGCGAAATCTTGGTGAATTGTTGTGCAAAGTGATTTGGATTGATAAATTTAAAATATTGATTTTAAATTTATGGATTTGATGAAATTGTTGATGGTTTGATGAAAAATGGGTTTTAAATAAAAAGGTTATTTTATTGAAATGGTTTGAGACTAAAATGATGTGGATGGATTTGGTTTTCAATAAAAAGGGAGTTTTATTGAAATGATTTGGAATTAAAATGGGTAAGCATTGAAATGGTTTGAATTGGTTGAACACACTTGGTTTTTGACATGATGATTGTGGGTGTTCACAGGCATGTGGGATGGATAAGGGTTAGGAGTCTCCCCCATCAGTGTTGGGATGGATAAGGGTTAGGGGTCTCCCCCATCAGTTTTGGGATGGATAAGGGATGGGGCTCTTCCCCATCAAACATTCATGTGCATTTGGGTTGGATAAGGGTAAGAAGTCTCCCCCATCATGGTTGGGATGGATAAGGGTTAGGGATTCTCCCCTCTTCCAGGTAGCATGCGTGGTTGGTTGCATGGGTTTATGGAAATGATTGGGTATGTCAAAAAGGGACATTGTGAAATGGTTCTAAATCTTGTTTGGTTATTTTTATGGAAAAATAACTTGTTAGAAAATTGGTTTCAATTGCTCTAGGAATGCTTTTGGTTATGAATGGTTTTGGAAACTTGATATATATTTAGTTATAAACTATTTTTGAGAAAATGTTTTATATAACTGTTTTTATATAAATGCGTCTAACTCTTCTATCCTAGTGATTTGGGGAGGGAAGTCATTGGGGAAAACCTACTGAGTTTTATACTCACCCATACTTTGGTACATTGGTGCTTTTGCAGTTGTTGTATTCCGGGACACAGGTAAAGGTAAAGCATCTCATTTCTAGTGCTTGTGGTGATGATTGTGAGATGTGGTGGTGCTTGGTACATGGAGCTCAGTGTGGAGCTGTGGAGTGTGTCTTGGCTTGTTTGGGGTCTTTTGTTTAGTCTTCCACTTGGTACTCTGATTTTGTGTTGGTTATGTAGTGATTTGTGGAACAGTGTAGTTATCTTTTGGTAATGCATGAGTGGGTTGTTTCTTTTGTTCATGCATCATATAGTGAATGTTGGTTATGGTTGGTTTATGGGTTTATTTCTTAATGGGTAAATCGTCCACCAACTAATATTTGAAACCCTTCAGCATTTATTGCCAGCCTTTGGCGTCTTGGGGATGTTGCTTAAGGCCTAGTAATGACACGTTGTACTCTCAAGACAATGAGAATTGGCTGGTCATTACAATTTTGGTCTTATTTATTATAAGATTCATGCATGTTCAAATGATTGAATCTTATATTATGGTGAAAATGAGTCATTGGTTAGTTTTTCTACATGTGGACAATCAGGTTACAAAGAGGCTCAAATAGGGACATCTAGATTGATTACTATACAAAAATTGAGGTATTTCATGCTTACACCAAGATTGAAACATTTATTTATGTCTTATAACACAACATCATTGATTTCATGGCATAAAAAATATTTCAACTAGTAAAAGATTAAATCATCCTTATGATGGTGATTTATGGAAACATTTTGACCAAGTACATCCTCCCATTGCTTCAGAAGCCCAAAATGTGAGATTGGGTATTTATACTGATGATTTCTATCCATTTAGTTCTTACGATAGTCAATATTCTTGTTGTCCCATCTCTATCACTCTATACAATTTACCTCTTTGGATGTTGATGAATGATCCATATATCTTTTTGACTTTATTAATTCTAGGACATCCAAAAAACAATATCAATGTTTATTTGAATCCATTGATTGATGAGTTAAATTTATTATGGAGTAATGGTATCAGTACATATGATGTTGTTGAAAACAAAATTTCCCAATGAAATATACATTAATGTGGACAATTAGTGACTTCCCAGTATATTACATGTTATCTGGATGGAGTGCACATGGTCCAAAATCATGTTCATACTGTATAAGAGATATAAAAGAGTTTATGATCATCAATGGAACAAAACCTTGGTTTTTTGACTGTCATAGATTATTTATTCCTACCAATCATAATTTTCATAGGAACATATATAATCTCAAAGAAGGAATAATTGAAAGATATGGATCTCCAAAAATGATCTCAGGTATTTAGTTAAAAAATATCATCTCTTCATTACCTCCCATTACCTTCGGAGTGACTATAAACTAACAAAAAATAAGTGGCTTTGGGAGAGAACACAATTGGATAAGATAGAGCATTTTTTGGGATCTTCCATATTGGTTTGATTTGTTGGTCTATCACATGTTGGATGTCATAAATATTGAGAAGAAATATTTTGATAGTATATTTTATATAGTTTTGGACACAACTGGTAAAACCAAAGATAATGTAAAGGCATGATTAGATCTTTTTAAAATTTGAAGGTGACTAGAAATTGAACTATTTAAAAATGATAGATCACTGAATTTAATAAATCCAAAAATCGATTATACAGTTTCCAAAGTTTTTTTTCAATGGATTTCATATGTTTATGTTTTCGATTTGGCTAGATGTGTCAGAAATGGTCATATTAATGGATTAAAAAGTCATGACTGCCATGTTATAATGGAAAGACTTCTATCGATTATATTTAGAGGTTTTTTGAATTATATGATTTGGGATGTACTAACAAAAATATCATTTTTTTTCTAAGACATTTGTGTGGTGACAACATACTATGTTTCACTAAGTAAACTATAAGAAGATGTTTTAATTTTATGTAAATTGGAAAAAAATCCCACAACCTTTCTTTGATTCAATGGAACATTTGGTATTATATTTTCCACATGAAGCAAATTGTGGAGGGTTGGTATAGTTCCAATGGATTTAACCATATGAGAGATGCATGCAAAAATTGAAGAAAAAGGTATGTAACAAAGTATATATTGAAGGATCAATTGCAAAATCTTATTTACAGGAGGACATTTCTTTTTTCTGCTCTCATTATTTTAAATATAAATATCCCACAAAACATAACTGAATAGGCCATAACAAGGGAAATGTTGATGATGAAATTAATAATCAATTATTGGCTTTTAATCATCTCAAACTTAGTTTTGGTGGAGTTCATGAACGATGGATTTCAGATGATGAAAATCATAGGGCTCATATATATGTTCTTCTCAACTGTGAAGAAATGAAACCATTTGTACAGTGAGTGCTACTATCACTTATTCTATATTTTTACGTAAATTAATATTATTTTGTTTATAGGTTATATGATAATAATATCAAGAAAGAGTTTTCATGAATTACAACAACTATACTTGAATAAAGTCAACATAATAATTTTTTCTACTAGTTTAAAAAATTTGTAAAGTAAATTGTTTATGGTTTAACATATAAAATCAATTTATTACTTGTTATACTGATAATTGTTTTTCAAAATTTTGGGTATCTCAATATGATGATAAAATTGATAACCGATTGTGTGTATTGAGTGACCTACCATCCAAAATGGTTAAATATTATAATTCATATGTGGTTAATGGTTTTAGATTTCATACACATGCATATGGTGAATAAAAAAAACAATGAATAGTGGTGTTTTCTTGAGTGGATTTCATCACAGAAAAAGTGAAATTAAATTTTATGGATTTCTAGAAGAAATAATTGAATTATGTTATATGAGAAAAAATTATGTAATGATGTTTAAATGTTATTGGTTAGATAGTTATTGTGGATTACATGTTCATCCACACCCTGGAATCTTTGATATTAAATATAAAATTCTTCTCATAGTAAATGAACCTTTTTTATTAGATCATATGGTACATAAAATTTATTATGAAAATTATTGTGCTGCTTTAAGAGAGTTAATTGATTGATGGATCATAATAAAAATGAAATATCATGAAAATCAGTTTATCTAAAGTGAATGTGGTTCCAATGAAGTACAAGGAATTAAAATTTTTCAAGAGAAAACTTCAAATCTATCTTTTCCATGAAAAGTAATGAATATCAGTGATGAAAAACCATAGTTATGGGTCGATGGTGGATATGATGTTATTGATGTAACAAATTAATTTGGAAAAGAAAGAGATGATGAAGATGAAACTTCTATGGAAATTCATGACAATGAGGAGTAATATGAAGATATTGACACCATCATATATGAAGATGAGGATGTATATGGATAATAACACAATTACTTATTGGTTATAGTAAAAATTAATATATATATATATATATAATCATCTTTAATTATTTTCTGATAACTTTGTTTTCATGTTTTAGATGGATGAAGAGACTTATGATGACATCTTCCATGACCTCCAGGAGGATGTACTACTCGATGATGATCCCGATGATATGTCATCATACCCTTGGGTTCCTAGTGTTTCCACATTATCTTGGAGGGGTTTGGGTCTTGAGAGATTGATGATTCCTGACTCTATTCCCAAGAGATAACAACATCTTGAATTTAATACATGCATGCATAGGTATGTACAATTTTTTATTTTAGTCAGTTTTTATTACTCTTCATTAATTTATTTATGTACTAATTATTTGAGTATTTGTTCTGTTTTTTCACATATTTTTGCATATAGCTGTTGGAAAGGGGAGTTATATTTTGAAGAACTATTTTTCTGAGGCATGGGTGATGTGGGATCAGGTTCCCATTGACCTTCGACAATGCATGTTTGATCAACAGATGGTACATAAATAAATAATAGTTATTTTGACATTTATTTAATTATTAACTTTATATTATTAAAAAATGTAGAGTTTATGGCATATCGTTGATGATAATATGCTGAGTTCTATCAGGGAGGCCTGAGAGGTGTGTATGTGTGAGCATTGTTGCCAGATTTTACAAAATTTTAGGAGGAAAACCATGAAGAAGGTGAGACTCACAGATTTTGATCAGTCCTGCTACACCCATAAAAATGATTACATCTCATCTTAGGTTTAGGTTAGATTATATTAATACTATATGGGAGATGTCATCAGATCGGTAGAATCATGGGAGGCAGGAGGTGATGCATCATGCTGGTAGTTGTGCATTCAGTACACATCGACAACATATGGTAAGTACATTTTTTTAATAATTTATATAACTTTAAATGTAATTTTTTTATTTTATACTCATATAAGTAGTTGAACATCCCGGTATTATGGAGTTTGGCATTTATAAGAGAATGTACAATGATCCTATCATTAGATTTATTACAGGTGGTCGCTAGTGTCAGATTGTGGTTAGTATAATTTTTTAACTTTAAAAATTAACTAAATATAATATTATAACTATTTGAATTTCGAATTACAATTGAAGGTGTCATATGAGGCCACGACTTCTCAGACACATGATGATATTCAAGTTGAGACTGAGAGTTAGACCATTGATGTGGCATGATTCGATGCTGCATCATGGATGTAGGCAACACAGTATGCTTTCAAGAAGGGCTGAGTGGTTGGTATCAATTCTCGACTGATTCTTGGTAGTTTTTATGGTATTAATGCATGGTCGACGTCCATATTGAGGGGAGATTGTGGAGAGTTGTTATCATCAGTCTCATAGTATGAGGAACAACTACGAGTTCAGAGTGAGGTTATTGAGGCCATGCGTAGGGAGTAAGATGAAATCTGTCTACAACACCAGTAGTAGCAGGAGGAGATTTAATGATGATAGGAGTAGTATAATGAGTACATGTGGTGACTTTTTCAGGGATTAAGGATGGAGTCCCCCCTTCTTCTATATGACCCTCCCCCTCCCCTCTACAATGATGGATACATTATGTATATATTTATTATTTTAAAATTTAAATGAAACTATTTTATGTAATATTTTTGTTATTTTATATGTTTACAATTTTATTTATTACAGTTTTTAATTTTTTTGATATTTTTTTAATTTTTTTAATTTTTTAAACTTATTTGCAACGGGTCTGTCACCCATTGTAAATAATAATTTGAAATGGGACAAGAGACCCATTTTAAGTTATTACCCATTTAAAAAACTATTAGTGATGACCAATCAAAAAAACTATATTCTACAACACTCTTTTTAGTGATAAGTTATTTGTGATAGGACCCCATAGAAAATAGCTATTTTTGATGGGGTCCCATCACAAATAACCCATCACAAAGAATCTATTTTCCAGTTGTGTATGTTGGTCCCATCCTCCTTTTAAGTTAATTGAGAATACTCTCAACATGTCCTCGAGTGTCTGGATAGTCCACTCAGATTGACCATCAGTTTGAGAGTGATAAACCATGCTGAAGTTCAACTCAATATTTAGAGAAAGTTAAAGAATCTTCCAGAACGTGGTGGTATATATTGGATCTCGATTGGATACAATCAATAGTGTTGTTCCATGCAACCTTACTACTTCTCTAATTCATATCCTTTCAAGTTGATCAAGTGAGAATTCATCTTAGATCGTAATGAAGTGTGTGGTATTTATAAGATGATCCACCAAAACTCATATAACATTATTTCATCTTGATGTATTTGGAATACCAATGAAAAAGTCCATATTAATGTTTTCCCATTTCCATGTAGGCATAGGTAATGGTTTCATCATCCCCTTGGATTTTTTTTTCTTTCAGTCTTCACTTGATGAAATATAAGACATCTTGATGTATATTCCATGATATCCTTATTCATATTGTCCCACCAATATCACTCTTGAAGATCTCGATACATATTTGTGCTTCTTGGATGGATGGAGAAGGTTGAGCTATGTGCATCATCCAATAAATCCTTCTTTAACACAGGATTTGATGGTACACATAGTCATGAACCAAATCCAACAACTCATTCTCCATTAACGTTAAACTATAAGGATTTCCATTTTCTTATAGATTTCAATTTTTTCTAAATTCCCACATCATCTTTATGTGAATCCTTTATCCTCTCCATAAGGTAAGGTTGATAAATTATTTGTGAAGGGATTAATGATGTTCCGTCCTTTATGATTCCTATGTCAATCCTTTTCAAACCTAAGAAGATCATATCCTTCTCAATTCTCATCAATGATAAAATTTCTAGATATTTTATACTTAGATCATATAGAACTTTATTAAATTTCCTATAATGATAGTGGATTGAGAAGTCATCATCCTTGATCAGCTCTAACCATCTTCATTGGCGCATATTCAATTCTTTCTGTGTGAATATATACTTGAGTCTTTTGTGATTTGTATATATTTCACACTTCTCCCAAAAAATATAATGCCACAATATTTTCAATGTGATTATCAATGAAAAAAAATCTATATCATGCATTGGGTAGTTCTATCCATGAAATTTCAATTTCCTTGAGGTATATGCTATCACTTTTTCATTCTGTATTAACACACAACCCAATCCCTTCTTCAAAGAATTGCTGAATACCATAAAAATTTACCCACTTTCGGGTATCATAAGTATAGGTGCAATGATAAGAATCCTTTTCAACTCCTTGGATCTCTCTACACATTCATCATTATAAGAAAACTTGAATCCCTTTCTAGTTATCTAGGTTAGAGGGTTTGAAAATCATGAGAAATTTTGCATGAATTTGCGATAACACCTAGATAATATAAGGAAAATATGGATATCTGTAATAGATGTTGGCCCAGACCATCATTTAATTGATTCTATATTTGAAGGGTCTATAGACATCCCATTTATTGTGATAATATTCCCCAATAACGAGACATCCTTCAAATATAACTCACATTTGTGGTAATTTTCTTAAAACTTAACACTTCGTAAGGTCTTTAGCATAATGCTCATATGCTTCTCATGCTCCTCCTTTATTTTTTAGTATATTAGAATATCATCTATAAATACTACCAATTATTTTTGAGTAAATATATAAATACTCTATTCATAAAGTCCGTGAATATTGTTGGAGCATTAGTGAGTCCGAATGGCATTACTATGAACTCCTAGTGCCCGTACCTTGTACGAAAAGTGGTCTTGGGAATATCCTCCTTCTTAACTCTTACTTGATAATATCCCAAAAAAATAACCAACTTAGAGAAGTATTATTCTCCATGTAGATGATTGAACAAGTAATCAATTTGTGGTGGGGGATTCTTTTTATTTATCCTGATCTCATTGAGATCACGATAATTAATGAAAAGGCACATTAACCCATCCTTCTTCTTGATGAAGAGGACTGATGCACCCCATGGTGAAGCACTTGGGTGTATGAACCCTTTATAAATATTCTCTTGTAGTTGTTTCTTAAGCTCCTCAAGTTCCACAACAACCATTCTATACAGAGTCTTGGATAATGGTAAAACACTAGGTATAAGCTCAATTGAAAATTTAACCTCTCGAGTAGGAGGAAGACCAGAAAATTTTTCAGGAAACACTTTAGTATGTTCCCTCAAAATGGTAATGTATTCAAGGATGATACTTTCCTTAAAATTAATCATTTTATCTAGATATTCTTGCTCATAGGGAAATAATATCCGTTCTTGAGATATTGGTGCTAAATAAGATTCATCCATCTCCTTGTATTTGTACAAAATTAGAATATGATTCATGATACAGAGAGTGATTTCCTTATTGTGGAAATTTATGTTGGATCTATATAGGTAAAGCCAATCCATACCCAGAATTGCATCAAATTTTACCAAAAAGAGTATCACAAGGTTCACTGGGAAGTTCAACCCACAAATTTTGACAGGGGTGGAGTTATATACTTGGGATGCAATAATTTCCCCATTTTCTCTTTTCATAAAAATATATAATTCCATACTTTGTGGTGGTGTTTGAATAGGTCTACTAAAATTTTTTAATATGAAGGAATGCGTATAACTATAATAAAAAGGCATGTTTAGTATTCTTGGATGAATAACTAGAATACTTTTCACCACTTCATTGTTAGGATCCACCTTAGTGGATATGATAGAATAAGCTCACCCTTTCTACCTTGGAGGTTGTTGGTTGTCTCAAAAAATTCTTGGATTAGTGCATTGGTTTTTAAAGTTCCTTTGTTTCTTGTAGTTGAAACAATGAAAAATACACCGAGGGTTGACTAAATAATTCATTTCCTCCATCTCATTAGTGATATTATCTTGTCGGTAATCTATAGCTAGGTTTCCTTCCTTCTTACACCTAAATCATTTCCTCCTTCCCCTTAGGCATTTTCCAGAATACTTATTTCCACACTTTTGGAAAGTGGGATGTTGGAATTTATTAGCACCATTAGATTTATCCATTATAATTCTATAATTAAACTCCACTTTCAGATTCTTATCTCCATGATACCCTTGAGATTCACTAATATCCATCTCAACTTTTGAGGCACATCAGACAATTTCCTCATAGTTATCAAAGTCTTGGATCACTAGGGATTTTTGTAGACTAGGTTTTATCCCACCAAAGAAGCAATCAACCTTGAATTCAGGGGTAATGACAAATCCAAATGTGTATTGTTCAAGTATTGTGAAGTTTTCCTCATAAACCCTAATATATTTTTTGTCTCTTTTATTTAGGGTAAGGAAATCCCTTTTCATTTTAATTTTGACAGTGCAAGGAAAATATTTATTGAAAAATATTTTCCAGAATTCCTTCCACCACATTGCTTTGATATCTTCCTCATGCTTTATATTCTTTATCAATGTACAATACTAACCAAATTCTCCCTCCCTATAATCAATATACATTAGAACCTTATCTTGCTCAAAAAATTGAAGGATGGAAAAGATATTCTCAATGGAATTGATCCATTGTTCCACAATTAAGAGATCACATGATCTATTAAAAGATAGAGGCCTTTGTTGCATAAAGTTCTAAATTGAAACTTGTTATTTCTTAGGGGGATTTGGGTGATCCTCCTAATCTAGATTTTTGTTCAGAACCTGAGCCATCTGAGAGAGTATTCTTACATAGTTCTTGATTCTTGCTCCCATCAGATTGGGCATCTCATTGGGGGCAGTCTCACATTGACCTTCAGATTGGTTGTTTACCCAATTCCCCCTATTTTTTGACCATTGAATAGAATAAAGGGAACATTAGGGATGAGTATTTTTAAAATATTAAACACATAAATGGGAATCCAATGAAATTAAAGAGATAACTTATAAATTACATGTATTTCTTTAACTTATGAATTTATAATATTCAATCTATGTTATCCATGATCTATTCCCTAACATAAACTCTTATAGTCATTTTTAATCCCTTAATAATGTTAGTAATGAGATTATGAATTTAACAATTCATATACCTCAAGAGTGTTAAACTAGGTGTGCAACAAAACCCATTTTCATGCACCAGTTCTCAGTCGAGTCAAGACCAACACAGTTTTTTGGAGTTTTACCCCTATGTACTTCTGTTCCAGAGCCACATTCACTTGTAGTATCTAGACATGGATGCATTTTCTTGATAAAACACTTACTATATACTTTAACAAAATTTAGGTATATTTTCTCATATTTAGTTTTATTCCTAAGACTTTTTCTAGAGTTTTCTAATCTTAATACCAAAAATAACTGAACTTTCTTTTGATACTAACTATGGAAACCCTGTTCTTTATTACACATTAATTCATGATTTATTATATAAGATTACAAATAATACAACCCATAAGATCTATAATTATAGTGTATTTTGAAAATAGTTACATTACAAAACAACTTAAAATAGGAAATACATCATCTTTATTGAAAACTTTCTTAATATGCCCGTACTTAAAACTGCATGGAATAACATAGGGACATGCATAAGAAGGGGGTGAGCTATAAAGCCCAGTAATGGAATAAAAAAGGAATAACACGAATAAAGTAATACATGTTAGAAAATAGGAATATTAATTGGTAATAAAATGGGTGAGGATCATAAACATGAATAATAAGGCATGATATAACATGATAACATAAAGTTAACATGGTAAATGTGGAAACAAATTAAAACACTACATCATAAACATAGGTCATGGATAATTTCCAAGAAATCATGATGTAAAAGGTATAGTGATGTATTAAGTTCACTCCTTAATCCCTTTTATGATATTTCATGAGACTAAAACATTACCCAATGCATTGGAGTGATATATAATTTCAGGCACACCTTTCACATTCATTTTATTCTCATGCTTAAGTGTTCCACATAGATCATAAAAGATGGAATCATTTATTATCACATTTTATTAAAAAAACATGGAGTGTGGAATAAATACAAGTAATTACACAATAAAATAAGTATAAGTTCATAAAGGTGAACAACCTTGATAAAAAAAGGGTATGATTATTCACTACACATTTATTTGGCATGGAAAATCACGGTGAAATTTTAACAGCATAACGATGTTTCTTAAAAATTCATAAAATAGTTTTATGAGAGTTAAATGGGTCTATAATAATTTTTATATCAAACAAGAAGTAATAGGGACATGAAAAAACATATCCAAACATTAGGAATTTGAAATATAATTCATAAGATAATGAAGAATCTTGAATATAGAAGAGAAGGAAGGGATCCCTTACCTTGAGAGTGTGATTCCAAATGCTTGAGAGGAGCATCTTGAGTGCTTGGGGGAACATTGGGAGGAATATAGAGAAAGTAAGGAAGATTAAGGATGTGATCAAAAGATTTTTAGTGAATATAAATGAGATCTTGGGTGGGTTTATATAGTAAATGAGTGGGAAATTATTTATTATTTCTCAAACTTAGGTTTTGAACTCTATATAATAAAATAACAAAAAACACAAAAATTTCCATATTTTTTCCCATGGTTTTTGTCAAAATGGATTATTTTTAATTATTTTATAATTCCAAGGTCTAAAATTAATAAAATAATACCCTTGTTGATGTATAAGTGAGTCATGATCTTAAAGAAATGATTTTAAAACATTAAAATATATTATAGGTTTTGGAGGACTCATAAGGGATTTATAAAATTAATAAAATAAACTTAAAATCACATTATTTTAAATTTAAAACATATATTTTATCATGGATACAATTTATAGTATTTATTATATTACTTTTGGGTCATTATTATGTCATTATACACACTTTATATTTATACGGTATTTAATTTTTACCTGAAAATTTGACTGTCTCAAAAAATTATGAAAAATTAACCATTGGATAATTTCAAAATTCTGATTAAAAAAATAAAATTAATTTTATTAAAATAATCTTCTAAGTATATGTATTTTAATTTTTAAAATAAGAATCAACATTTATTGAGAAATACTAGGTTTTTTTACAATAATAGTTTTCAAACCCTTATAAAAATTACATTTGGCTTTATAAAAATTACATGATCATTTATATTTAATATAAATTATTTAATAATAATATTTTATTAATGTATTATTTATTTTAAAAATCCATTAATTAATCAAAATAATCATCTTAATTGAAATTGAATACTAATTAAAAATACAATTTGTGTTTTATTGTATAAAAATAAAAAACATTTATAAAGTAGTGATAAGAAGTAAATATAAAAATTATTATATTTAAAATAAAATATAAATATAAACATTATTATGGTATTGATACATATAAATTTAATACACCAAAAAATTCCCTAAGGTTAAGGTGCGCGATAATGAGACTTTCATGATGTGGTTTGACGTACATGGTTTGGGCTGTGATCTCGATAAGCTTGAACATCTCCTATAAATAGTTTCGATCATGCCTAAGTTGTTAGATATAATCTTGGGATTAGTCAAGGGAAAATTGAAAAGATTATATAGCCCTCAGAAGCTCTGATAAATGGGCTTCATAGGGTATGATCCTACTGGTTGAGGCCATAACATTCCTTGTCTGTGTCAATTGGATTTATCAAAACCCTATATTTATATCAATCACATGATAACTATTAAATGACTATATTATCAATGATTATTATTATTAATGGTATTTTAAATCAGATAGGATATAATAAAACCAAATAAGTTCATGTGTTTATATAACCATAATACATAATGAGATATTGAATTAAAACATAAGGGGAGTTTTATTTATAAATGTTCGATTCGTTATATATGACATATTCACCACTTATTTTTATTGTGTGGTGTATATTATACCATTAATGTATTATATAATTATTAAACTTAAATTTATGGGGATTTACATATCCCTTTTATGATATCACTTTCATGGTGTTTACGGTTTCAAAGTTACTAAAGCGCTAATTGATTTTTGTCACAATTTTCCTTCTTTGAGATGTTTGTTATGTTACACACCTATATTATTTCATGAGGTGTATATAATTACCCTTTGAATTTTTATATAATGAATATCCTTATTTTCATGATATTATATGTTTCATTTAATCTTATTCTTTTATTAGGATTATGATTCAAAGTTATAAAAGTGGTAAGAGTCTTTTGTTACAATCTCATCATTATCAGGATTGTGTATGATTACGTATCTGATGTTTAAATCTTATAATTCTCATAAATTCTCTTATAATATGGTTATTAATGATATTTTCAAGTAATTGTACCATTTTTCTACTCTTTAGTACTTATAATAATTGGGAAAATGTTTTTATAAAAATCTGACTTTATTTATCTCTTCGGTTGGAAATCTATTTTCTTTTGAAACCATGTATTCTAAAAATGTTTTCAAACATGTCTTATATTTTTTAAAATGATTAATTAAATCTATATTACCTAATTTTTCCTAAAAATTTATTTCCAAAGGAATCTTCTTGTCGCTTTCCGATCAAGGGACTTTTCTAACATTTTTACCATGTAAAAGGAATGTTCTTTACAACATGTATGAAATTACCTATTGACATGACCATCATTTATTTGAAGTTTACTTTGAATGTTTAAAAGGTTATTTTAAAAGAAAATTATTTCTTAATATTTTTTAAATTATTTCTTAAAAAAATATTTTCAAAGAAAAAGATTTTCAAAATAATTTCTGTTTTAAAAAGTGATTTTAAAAATGAAAAAGATATTTTTTTCAAGAATATTTTAATGATCTTTTAATGGTATTTCCATTCATCAATATCAATGACCCTTATTTTTACTTATCCTACACTAGGGATATTTTTTATTGATATGATCCTCATTATTTGTATGGATTATGATTATTTTAAAGAGATTGTTATAGAAATCCTTTCTTTTCTAGGAGTTAATCATGTTTCAAAGAGATTATTATGAAACCCGTTTCTTTTCCATAGGTTAATCATGTTTTAAAAATAATAAAGGTTTTTTAATGAGTTATGATTAAATTAATTCTCTATGTTATTTATTTATTATTTGGTTCTTAGACATTATAAATGATGGGTGCACCCAGATAGCATTGGGTGAGCCCTTTATAACTTGTATGATGGGTGTGACCAGATAGCGCTTTAATGAATTGTGTAATAATTATGTTCTGAAGATAATTATATTGGATTTCAGCTGTATGGATATTCCAATTGTAAGGGTTCTATATGGTTTCTATAAGGGTTTAATGAGATGATTCTCCAAGTTACCAATATGTTTTATTTATGCTTGCCATGGGTTTATGATGTTTTATTCAATCAAGATTGATATCACATGACAAATGATTATTAATTATTATGACTCTATCCTTTGTTGAAGTCTTATTCTATGTTTTCATGTTTTATGATCCATGTATTGATGGGTATGAATATTCTTATGTTATACTCATGAACTTTGATTATGTCATCATACCATTATGTTCCTCTTATACTCACTGATGACATTCATTTGTTAATGCTTACATTTTCTCTTACTGAGCATTTGAGATCACCCTTATTAAGTTTCCTTTTCCATAGGTTTTAAATAATGATATTAAATGAGCTATTTCTAGAAGGTATTTAATGTGAATGATGATGATGTATTAATATGAAAAAGAAAAGATAGGTTAAGTGGGAGAAATTCTCATTTAAAGTCATGAAAATTGTTTATGTAGGAGTTTGTCCTAATTCTCTAAAACTCTAAACCTAAAAGGTCCTAAATGTTGTAAGTGATCCAATTTTTCCTTTTGATGTTGTAAGTTTTAGATGAAAAAATTGGTCCACAATTATCATCATCAAGGCTAAAAATTTAAAGTTTATGATTTTAACATAAGACCTAGGAGTGCGAGTCCTGGGCTATTATAGTAAGTCCAGTATGCTAAAATATGAAAACCATCCAAGTTCACACTACTAAAATACTACAACCACCCAATTATAAGCTTATACTGTGTCGGTGAAAAGAATTCTGTAGAGATACAATACCGCTGTCTCAAAATTATAAGATGCTACAGTCCCTTGAAAGTGTCTCCTAGTCATATATGCTAGAATTCCATATTGAAGTCCACATTTCTACAGTGACCCTATCGATGTCGCTGGTCAATAATTCTATAATGAGTTGGCTTTTCTTTAGTTTCTAAAATTTTTCCCAGGGGCCTTTGACCCTCAAACCCATAAAGCAGGGGCATGCTTCCCACTTTAACCCCTAGTGACCTCACTATGGAGGTTGAACTATGAGAGTTGTGGCTTGATGTATAGTTTGGACCGCTAACATTCTTCCCAACTTCATCGAAATGGATTTAGCTACACCATTCCAACACCATTCGAGAGAAAATGAATTATATATATATATATATATATATATTATATTCATGAATCACATGCATGAAAAATATGTGCATCATATGCATGTATACATGCATGTACATTTTAGTGCTAATCTAGAAATATCCCACTTATACTAAAATCCATAAGGATTTTATGAAAAATTTCAAAACTCTTTATGAATCCATCTAAACTCTTTTTGGATACGGTTTTCATCAAACTCTATTAATTTTGAAAAAACAATTTGTCCAAAATTTTATCCTTATCCAAGGGTCTAACTATGTGACCTCATGAACCTTAGTAGCATTAAAAACTATGAAATCCCAATTTCATAGATGCTAGTAAGGAGCGACCCCTAGTAAAGTGATAGTGATACCCAAGCTACTAAGGGGTCTAGTGAGATATCCATCAAATATATGCATATCTATGGAAACCTCCACCATAATAAGTATCATATACATTGTATGTATACCTATATAATCCCTTTTTACATGATATCAAGCGAACACTAGACATGGAACATGTCAATCTAGTATTATCCTCTCACCATTTCTTGATTCTTCAAAAAAGACTGACCAAGTTAATGAATACATCACATGTCATTCATTTATTTGATAAGTACATCACATGTCACTTATCAAATTATTTGAACACATCATATGAAAACTAACTAAGCGTGACCACACATTTCCTCATTCTAATTCAATAAAGGGTCATATTTATTTAACATGTCATACAAGTGTAAAAATTTCATCTTGGATGTGCTCCAATTGGAATCACGATCAACAACATACCCAACCATCCCTATATTAGCTAAATTCATATGTTGATTTTCATAAGTAGGGTATCAAAGTATGAAGGTTATCATGATAGGTGTCTTTCTAACCCCAGGTAACAAGGATTTATAATAAACATACACCCTAAGTATATTTATGACCGTATGAAATCCCATAAGATATAATTTCATAGATCAGACCATGTAATAATTCTCTTCTTATCACCTCATGTATCTATTCTTCATATCTCATATACAACCCTTTTTAACAGATACATGAATCTATTTAAGATAAACTTTACATATCACAACCCATAATAATATATGATGATCATCAGTTAGGGATAACTCAAAGTTTATACTTTGAGGGGATATTTATCATTCATATTTAATTAAAGTAAAGTTGTAGCACACATAAATGACTTAAAAATATATAATTCCTTTATTATAATTGCATGATATGTTTATAACCATTAAAACCAATATTTTAAGTGTTAAACACATAGATATATAACATGACACATGTGGTTGCTACAGTAATTTAATTTGTGAACATTACATCCATATATAATTCCTGTCACATCCCTATGTTACTATATGATAAAATACTCCCACTAACCTCTTAGAGAGTAACATTTATGAAACAATATAGTTTGAATAATAGTGAGACTTAGGAATAATATTCCTTAATTTAAATTCTTTGAACTTATATTCAAACTTCTTAACTTTATAACATCAAATTTTATAATTTTATCTTCTTCTGTGTACTCAAAACTTTTTCTAAGTACATCATTATTATCCCTCGAACCCTTTCCATCAAAATTTTTCCTTGAAATATTTTGTAAATAATTTAACTATCTACATTATCACTTTACCAACACATGATATTCACTTAGTTATGGAAGATAATGAAACTCTATAAATTTCTCTTTACCACCATACCCTAAACTCTTAGTATACCAAGTGACACACTTTGTGCATGGGCTGGTATAAGCCTTTAGGAAATAGTGATGTTCACTTGTTATGGTAACTAAATGAAACTCTTTAAATTTTTATTTACTATTAAACATCCTAAACTTATTTAGGATATTAAGTGAAGAATAAATATGATTTAAATTAGTATAATCCTTTAGTTAACAATTATTTTCACTTTCTCACAAAAACTAAATGTAACTATTTACATTTTTCTTTACTATAACATATCCCAACTCTTTAGAATATAAAGTACATAATCACTTAAACTAAATCTGGTACAATATTTTATTTGTTAAATTTGAAATTATATAAGTTCAAAGATACTCCCACTATCCTCTTAGGTACAATATTATCTTCATAACATCTTTCTAAGACACAAGACAAACTAATTTTTGTTTTAGGAAATAAAATTTATTTCCTTTTAAAGGGAATATCATGTAAATAAACTATTGTTTCCATATCTCATAAGGAATTAAATGTTTAGAGTATTTTCTCGAGAAATAAGATTTTATTCATTAAAATACACCACTATTTGTAGGATTCAAATTCTATTACATTTTAACAAACAACTGAGTAAACACTTTATCCTAGATAAAACACTTTTATCCACATATTCTTCTGAAAACATGTTACAGAATCCAATGAATCATAAAACTAGAGTATAAAATTAATCATCTCATGTTATCTAGAATAACTCTTTGTTAGCACTTCTTATCATATAAGACAAGTGAGATGAAGATACAATTAATTTACTTTGATTCATCAAATCTTGATAAACATATTTACATTCAAATTTATGATGTAGCAACAATTTACTACATAACTTGAATAAAAAATATAAGATTTTTTAAATTCTTCCTTTGATTTTGAACTCCTATATATTAACAACACTTATAAATAATACACTCAATATCATATACCCTTAAAAATTAAATAATAAATTTATAAAACATTTATACCTAACATGGACATTACATAGAGTTCCCAAACCCCTTCAGGTATTCTAGATAATCCCATATTATAGAATCACTACCCTTTACTAATAATAACCTTATGTTTCAAATAAAATTAACTGAATTATTAAAGAAATATTATTGCAATTTACAACTTTATCTCTCCTAGTTTTGAACTTTTACCTCCTTGTACTGTCTGTACAGTACAAAAAATTATACATCATATGCCTAGTTCATTTATTCTCAATACTTGTAAAGAATCATCCATCTTTCCTGGACATTTCCATAGATAACAATAGAATGAATTCCTTAACCAGAATAATCCTTATATGAATTATTTAGTCTCTCCAAAAATATTTAAGCATATTTAATATCATTTACATAACCAATCATAATGAGTATATGAGACTAGAATTACTTTGGTTAATTAGCATCTATTACCTTTGAAACCTTAATTGAATCATTACATGATTCTATAAGAATCTTGATTTTCTTATTGAATAACTTTAACACTTAGTTACCCAGGAAGGAATTGTTCTAATATATAGAATATTTCTCTTTATTAATAACTTTTATAAGCTACTAGTCACATGAGTTTCTTACTTTAATATTCTCATTTCAAGGATTAAGGTAAAATTTGTCGATGATGATGCATTTACCTATAACAAAACTTTTATCAGATGAATATAATGTCTTGTATATTTTTATTAAGGACTTTAAATGAAATTGATCCCACTAAAAATGATTACCCCATACGAAATATCCATTTAGTTATTCAAGATACATATTTTACTAAGTAACAGGTCTGCTATGACATTTATGTCACCACCTAGCTATTTAGGTAGGCTATCATCTCAATCACAATAGTTGTGAATCTTGTATAGTTTAGTGGATAAAACTTTATCCAAATCCATAATATAGATTCAATAAACTATATTACTTCAAAAACCTAATCCTATTAGGGTCTCCCAGCTAGTGTAACCCAAAGAAAACACCAAAAATAGGATAAAAAAGGTCAATCCAAGGGAACTCATCTATTACATGAACTACCCAAGGATGTTCTAGTGTCCCCTATTACTTTATTTCCTTACACAAGATAATCCATGATCACCCAACTATGACATGAACTACTTAGTTAGATGAAATAGGTCTTGAAAAGTGTCACTTTGGAATGAATATCATACTTAGTATTTGATGTGTTTTCCTTTTAAAGTATCACCAATTTAATATACTGTTGAGTGAATCCTTGTACCACTTTATTTGATGTGTATTGGTTAAAAAATGTTTAACATTGATCATATCATTTTATTAATTTATTAATTAACTTTATATTTCATTTTTTTGTTCATATCACGTTCTATAAGTTTCATGAAGTTTTCCTAGGATAAATAAGTCATTTGGGACTTTAAATATCATTTATACATGTTTTTTACTATTACCATATAGAAAAATCATTATTCACCATATAGAAAATTCCTTAAGCACATAGAAAAATCAGAATTCACAAATCCAAATTTGAATACATAAATCCAATTTTCCAAAATCAATTATGCAAGCAATTCGTTTACATGAGAAATCTAGATATGTGAATCGAATATGTGAGCAATTCAATTACATGATAAATTTAGATATGTGAATCGCATAAAAGATAAATTTTATTACATGAATACCTTACATGATTCAAATACTTAGATTTTCTTATTTGAATCACCTATATCAATTCCTTTACTCGGTTAATTTTCATACATAGAAAAAAACTCCTACGTGAACATATCTTACATAAATCCTATAGAAAAAATTATCTATTATTCGTATTCTTTCATGTTACAATTATATTCATGTTTATTTATTATGTTTAAATTGTTATAATGAATTCATAAATTCATAATAATTATGTATAACCCATGTGAAGTGTTTTTCATTGTTTGAACCATTTTTTTAATTATCACAAGTTGTTCTATATTCATGCATGAAACATACAACATGAAAACTAAAAAATTGTTTCTTATTATTTTATGTTGTTTTATTCAATTTTATTGTTTATAAATTAATATTGTAAAATATTAAACTCATTAAAACTTGTTTTAATATTTTAATATGGTTTTATTAAGTTTTGAATTTCTCTACATATTTACTGCTCATTTTAATGGATTTTTTTGAATTTTTCATTTCAAATTAAAACATGTAATTTTCATGGAATATTTCATTAAATGATTATTATGAAGAACATTTCAATTATTTATTGGATGATTTCAAATTTGTTTGAAACAATAATTATTCTTTTAAATTTTGGATGTGATTTGTGTGATTATCATGAAACAAGAATATCTCTCTCTTTCTCTCTTTTCGATAATCCAGTTTTATCATTTTTTATAACCATTTTATTGAGTGTTTAGGTAAATTAATTTGTATTTAAAGGACTATAGGATTCCTGGAACATACACTATGACTATTCCTGACAATAACATGTTATTTCTTATATCCATACTTTTATGACATTCAAGTGATCCCATGCTCAACTATTTACATCCATTATGAATAACTCTCAAGGAATGAACAAAATCTTCTTTGACTTCCATATCACCTTGAAGAGACATACTATACCTTTGTTGTAATTCCCAAAATTCATTATTCTAATCCATTCGAAGGGCCTGCATCATCCTTTTTAGTTACAATATAATTTTTACAACTCTCCAGTGGTTATGTAATTATTGTATTTATTTATTCTAGGCTAGGTAGAGTTTTCTACACTATTATCTTTCACACAATAGTTTATAACACCTATAAAAATTCGTTTTTGGTTGTTCTACCTTACCAAAAGGTAGTTCCTTGGTTATAATTACCTGAACAAAAGGTAGTACACTTAGGTTGAGGATGCCCATATAGAAAGCCTGAGTTTCTATCTATTTTTGAAAAAAGGCTATATGTGTAGGTTTTGGGATACTCCTCACAAAGTCCATGGTTGAGATTCATCCTATGTAAAATTTCTAGGTTTATATTTCTACCATGTAAAAGTCTCTCCCTCTCTTTCATAGTGGGTGCCATACTTCATTGGTTGGGGTGTGAAGAGTATAGTAGGATTTTTTAGATCCGAATTGCTATAAAATTCATTCTATTCTATCTTTAATTTTTTTTATACACTATTCAAACATCCAATATTCATATTATTTTAAGAAAGAATCATTTAATAATTTTAAACCAAAAAATTATGCAATTAATTTTTAATAAATTTGATAATTTTAATAAAGGCATATTCACCCCCCTATAGTCTTTCTACCATCATTGTATCTGACCTAGAAATTGGTATCACAAGGTAATTCCTTAAAGGATAGTTAACTTCTTTGATTCTTCTAATATTATACCCTATAATAGGTATCAAAGGATAACCTTTCTTAAGGTTATTTTACCCTATTTATTCTTTATCTTGATACCAAAAAATTAGCATCAGAGGTTAACCTTGTTATGGATTACTTAGATCTTTTTATTATCTATGATAACTTGTATCATAGTCCTTAACAAGACTAAGGAAAGATCTATTTTAATGATGAAAAATTAATAGATTGAATTCTTGAATCTGTTGATACCACCTAATTTCAATGGAAGTGATTACAAATATTTGAAATATAGAATGGAGGTATTTTTGAAAAATATAGGTATTGAATATAGGACTATCATGACTAGACCATATAAAATACCCAAAGATGAAATGATAACTTTAACTAGAAATATTACTGTAAAATATATTTTAAATTATAAATTGATAAATTATCTTCATTGCTCTCTTATTATATGTGTTTATACACTACTAGAAAACTGGGTTTATCCAGTGCTAGGGTTTTAACAGCGCTAGCTGAAAGTGCTGATAAACCCCCCCTTCTCAGTGCTAGAAAAAGCACGGTTAAAGGGGGTCTTTAAAAGTGCTAAAAAAGTGCTGTTAAAGGGGGCCCTTTATTGTAATTCCCTGACCCCATTAGCCCAGAGTCGGTGCATTATTACATAACATTGGCATGATCACAAAAGATCAAGTCTCAAAAGACTGATTAGTTTAGTAGCCTTGGAAGTACTAGATACATTCATAAGGTTTACATTAAATCATAAAATGGAAAACTACAACAACATTGTTTCCATAGACAACATTGAGATCCCATAGACTATCCCTGAAGGTCAGTCATAATATACTTCTTTGCATCCTGGGAAAAAATAAAACATAGAAAGGGGTGATCTCAGATGCTCAGTAAGGATAAAAATATAGCAAAATCTTTCATAAATAAGCATAAAAATTTAAGGCAATGTATAAAACTAAAACAAAAGTTTTTTAAACTTGAACTTTAGCATAATATGGAAAAGATAAAAATCAAATAAATGCCATTTACTTATTCACATGGATATTCTACTAGTCGAATAATCACATGCAATATCAATAACCACTTTCATAATGATGGAATGCATAATGCTATACTTAAAAACCATATAGTCAAAGCCTTGTGCCAAGACTACAAATAAGATTTTTTCAAGGCCTTGTACCAAGACACTAGTTTGTCTCATGAGACCTACCGATGCATCGAGGAGCTATAGCGGGCTTCACCCGTCACTTACTAAGTCCAATGAATTCCTCATATGAAAAGGTTTAAACATAACATAAACATTCATATTAAAACTAGCATACGAAATGTCAATAATTTATCCATAAACCATTAATGGTATAAAAATAACACATCCACAGTAAAACATATCACAAAACCTTCAATATAATATGGAATATTTGTATCATAATAAATCAACTTCAAACAAGTTTAAAATCCATTAAAGGATTTTGACATAGATGAAAATGATTTGTAAAACTCTTTGAGAGAAATATCCCTTTTTAATGAAAACATTTAAAAGCCTCACAATTTAGAAAGGAAGAAATTTAAAGACATTTTTGAATCAAAGTGTCCAATACCACTTTGAAACTTTTGAAATAAATTAACATTTTAAAACATTCATGTCCATTTAAATAAATCCTTAAAGCCATTTTGAAAACATGGACATTAATGAAAGTGGTTTAGAAGAATAAATATTTAAAACATTTAAAATGACGTTTTATTAAAAAGTCCCTTGAAAAAAATCCCTTTGAAAACTATTTTATGAAACATGGATAGGGATAATAAATATGTCCCAGTAGATGCTTACGTAAAAACAACCTTGGATAATAAAGAGATTATGAAATTAAACCTTACCTTGTACTTTTACTTGGTAGAGGGTAGGTTAAACTCCTATATAATGGAGAAATAATTGTTATTAAATTATAAAAGAATTATATACATTAATATGATATCATATATGATCTTTTAACATTGCTTTGTTAATAATATCTTAGTATTATCATCGTTTCGGCTGTTAATAGATTCATTTTCATTTATATTCTTTGTTATGTGAGTCATATTTGTTATGGATGGGATGTATATTATTCATATCCAGAATTATATCAAGTCTTTAAGCATTATTTTTAATCATTAAATGAAAATTTGTCTTGAATGTATACGATGGGGAATGAATCTCATCACGTTCGTGGAGACGGTAATCATTACGTACGCATGAGTGACAATATCATTCTTTTGATATTAAAATAATATATAATTGGATTTTATATCATATATACAGAATCATTATCATGTTATATTTTTTATTTACATCAATTAAACATCATTATTATACCCATTCAAATAATAATGTATTGAATAACAATTACACCACGATGTGGAGACGATAAGCCGTGCGTACGCACGTATGGTGACATGTCATTCAAAGGATGGATAGAATAATGAATATGGTTGTACCATATTTATAATAACATCAAAGTATATAGAAGATACTGAAGTTATGGAAACAACAAATAAAGAGGAAGTGGAAGAAGAAAGGAACTTGAAAGAGGTGATGAAATATTTACCTCTTCTTCGGGTTCTTCCTTTTGATTTGATCAAAAGGGCTCCTTAGGTTGGATTTATAACTAAAGGAAGGACTCTAGGATGAAGGGAGGACAATTGAGAGGGTATTTCGGTAGAGTTTTGCCGAGACAAATGTCTTTGGAGGTGTGAATTTGAGAGAAGGGGAAGTGCCCTTTTATAAGAGGGGTGAGGGGCACCTTAGGAAAAACTTAAAATATTATTTTATAATAAATTCATTTTCGGTTTTTAATGGATACAAAATGAATTATTTAAAGAATAAGGTGGGGATGGGTTGAAAAAAATTCAACCAATAGGTTTTAGACAGGTTTGTGTCACTATATTAACCTTACCTTTTAGATTTAACTCTTAGTTAAATAGTTTGACATTTACCACATCTCTTTGTATTTTTATATTATATGGTTAATAAACTTACTATATAATTCCAAGAGAAACAAAATTGGTTCATTAATGACACAACTATTATTACATAAGTATTTTTTCCAAACCTTATATTTTTAGGAATAGAATATCAATTAATAACATAATATTTGTTTTAAAAACTCTTTTATGTCAATTTTGACACTATTTTGTATTTTGTTTTTTCTAAATTCATAAAAGAAATATTTCTTTGAAAAAAACTCATCTAACCAACCCTAATATGTCATATTAAGCTATAAAATTATTTTAATTCATAAAAAGTCTCAAATTACATTTATTTGAATATTTATAATATCAATTATTTTAATATTTCATTAATACGGTAATTACTACATCATCATTGTGTCATAAATAAATTTAATTATTTAATTTCTAAAAAATATAAATAAAATACCATTATGTTGGAAATCCTATTATCTTTCTAATGAATATTTATAGTTGAATTTATCTTATGTGTAACCCTATATTAGAAATGGTTTAGTTATTAAACATTGAATTTAACACTTTTAACTCTTCTTTTAATTAAATAATAATAAATGTCCTAATCTAATCCAAGTGGACCTAAAGGATCATATTTTTTTCCTAAGGTTGTTCTTGGTATAATTAAACTTATCCAACAGAATTAGGACATGTGTTAGGGTAATAATAATATCATTTTTACCTTTAATTACTATATTTACTTTTAACCGTGGTAAAAAAAGTCAAAAGTTACTATTTACCAAAAATTATTTTTATCTTATTGAACCAAATTTTACTTAATGATATCAACCGTGTATCTCAGATTTTTTAAATTTAACTCACAGAAGTGGTAAAATTATGTTTTATGTAAATTTACAAATGCTCCTAGGAGGTGGGTAAAAGACGGTAAAAAGTTCAATAAAATTTTTATATATAAAAAATTATCATAAACTGAATTCAATGAATTAAATTGAAATTATATAGGTATTATGAATCTATTTTTACCTAAAATAAATTTAAATAAAATAAATAATTATTTAAATAAAAATTCGGTTTTAAACCATAACTCAGTGTTTTTCACTATTCATCAAAAATTGAAAGTTTTCAGAAAAATACAAAAAAATCACCCTAATCTAATTTTGATATTCTGAATTCAAAAATTAATTCTATTTTACCAATTTAAAAAGATATAAGTTGCATTAATTAATTTAAAATTAATTCCTATTGTCAAAACCAAAAATCATATTTTTAAGAAATAATAACTATCAAAAGATTGACACTTGTTTATATCCAATTTCAAAGTGAAATAATTTACAATGACCATCATTGGATTAAATGGTAAAAATATAATCTAATAATACTTAAAAATTATTAAAATGTATAATTCAACACTATAAATTATTTTGATTAAAAAAGTTGTTTTTAGTTAAAATATAGTATTTTTCACTATTCACCCAAACATGAAGGTTATCAGAAAAACACCAAAAATTTATTGAAACTAAATTCTTATGTCCTGATTCTAAAGAAGAAGTTTATTTTGTCAAATTGAATATATAAAAGTTTCAAATATTGGATTTAAAAAGGGTTCTCTATTAAAAGGCGGTAAAATTGCATTTTTTGAAAAATACTTCTTTTATCTAAAAAAAAATGAATTTGTTCTTACATTATGTCTAAGAAACTCATAATATGGATTCTAAAATTATAAGGATTATATAAAGTTCAAAATTTAGTTAATACTATTCATAACCGCTTTTGAACGACTAGTTTGGTAAGTCATGGTGCGTTTGAACTCAGTGTTCCGTGTAGTGCAATTTATTGAATTACTTTGAAGAAATAACGTACTATGAAATCTTGGGGTGTTATATTTATCAACAATTTTAAAAATATTCTGATAAAGGAAACCCCTTTTCTATCACAAGTAAAAAGGTACCAATAAAATGGTCATTAATTAGTGCTTCTAAAAAAGCATTGATAAAGGGTATATTTAAAAAAAAGTATATTTCATAAAAAATAATATATTAATATATTAATATTTATATAAATATAATATGTATTTTTTAATTTTGTTTTAGATAAGGCTAAATATACATTTACACATAATATATAAGATATTTATTGAATATGGTTTATAAACTAATTAAAAAATATTTTTAATTAATAATTTGATAATTATTATTGAGTAATAGTCATTTAATAACAATTTCAAGATAAAAAAATTAAAAAAATAAATAAAAGATCTAAATTAAGTTGAAAATGTAACTCGAACTTCAAACGACTATAAATTTTTATCCTGGAGTCCATTTGGGCTATACCACATATCAAATCAAAGCATGTAAGAAGCTCTATACTATAGAGGGCTGTACTGAGCTCAATGATCTTTGTCCTATTTTTCAACCACCAAAAGGCCCAGAAGGCCTCTAAAACTGAGTTTTTAGTTGGGGTACCCACATTTTTTAACATTTGATGGATTTTCATCCTTGTTTAAGGGGGTATTTTTTCCTTGTTTTTAGCGGGGAATGAATTTATTCCCAGGTCCTACATTCATATTGATATTGTGGCTTTGAAATTTTATTGTTTTTCATAATGTATTGTTATTTATAATCAAATATATAATAATATATGCATATTTTTTTATATATTCACTCATAAAAATTTAATTTTATAAATAAATAATTAAATATATTTACATATAAAATATATTTATCAATATTTAAACCTTGTCTAAATAAAAAATAATATCCATTTTAAAAAATATATATAAATAAATATCCATTTAAAAAAAAAATATATATAAATATAAATAAATAAATAAATAAATATAAATAAATAAATAAATATATATATAAATATATATAAATATATATAAATATATATATATATATATATATATATATATATATAAACATATATATAAATGTATGGATAAAAAAATATAACAAAAAATATATAAATATATAGATATATAATAAAATCTAAAACAAACCATTATAGGGGAGTGGAAAAGGTGCTAGTGTATAAGCTAGAGGTCTCAGGTTTGAAACTTGTTGGAGGTAGGGGCATGCGTTGGGGGTGTGATTATCTAAAGTGATGATAAATGGGTGGGGGAAGTGTTGATAAAGGGGGGGGGGGTAAAAATTATTCCCTTTATCAGCATGGCCTTTATCAGCACTTTTTACGAGCACTGTTAAAGCTAACCCTTTAACATCACTTACATTATTAATCTTATATAGCACTAATAAATCCATTTTACTAGCATTGTTAAAGGTATGATTTGCAGTAGAGATAGTCATATGTATTCTTATAAAACTACTTATGATATTTGAAGGAATTTAAAAGTCACTCATCAAGGAACTGAAAAATTGCATAGAACTAAGCTTAGCATTCAGTGGGATGAATTTCAAGAATTTTGAATGTCTGACCATGAAAGTGTGAATTAGATGTCTAATAGATTCAAAACTATCATCATTAACATGGTTACACTTGTTGAAACCATAAATAATGAAGTGATGATTTAAATTATAATTTGAGCCTTCCCAAAGAAGTGACATTAAAAGTAATTAGCCATTAAAGAAAGAAAATATTTTACATAATACTCTCTAGATGATCTGATTGGATCTCTATTACAATATGATCTTGAATTTATGAACAATGTGCTTGATTCATTTGAAAAAAGAAAGGGAGTTTCTTTTAATTCTAAATATGTTTCTAATAATTCTTTTAGTGATTCCTAAGATTATTATAGCTCAGAGAAAGATAAAGATCTAAGCCAACTTGAAAGATAAATCCAAGGGATCATAAATAAAAACCATACAAACAAAAAGGATAAAGGTAAAAAAAGGAGATACAAGAAGTATTTTAAAAGAAAAGGTAATAAAGGTAAATCCAAAATTATCTATTATGAATGCAGGAAACCCAAAAATACCAAACATGAGTGTCCAAAGTTGAAATAAGAAGGGAAAGATAAGAAGTAAAAAAAGGAAATCAAATGTGATTATCATGTTATTTGGAGTTAAACTAAATAATTAGACTCAATTTAAGAATCTAGAAGTGAAAAAGAAAATAGTAACCTTATTCAGATGAAAAAACAACCTAAGGTAATAGATTATTTTAATGGTATGGTAAAGCCTAATAATTTTTGTCTGATAGATGCTTTAGGAAAGTTTAGTAATTCTTCTAATTATGATTTTGGTTCTAAATATTCTTCTAGTTCATATCATTAAAATTATAAAATTAAATAATTAAATGATTTATGTGATGAATTTCAAGTGGAATTTGAAAATCTTGTAAAAAAATGTGAAAATTTGATTATAAATCATAAAAAGGTTTCTAAAGAAAAGAAAAATCTTATTTTTGAAAATGAAATGTTGAAAAATTTTGTTCTTGATTTTGTTAAATAAAATGAGAGAATAAAGATTATGGTGAATAATCTTTATAAGATTTAAAAGAAAAATCATAGTTTTATAAATTCTACTTTATCTTATAAAGATAAAGTTCGTGAAGATCTTGAAATTGTTCAGAAAGAAAATTTCAATATGAAAAATGAAATTTTAAATTTGAAAGAAATGCTATCTACTTCTGTTCATGGAAAATAAAAGTATGATAATATGGTAGCTATGATGAAACCAAATAAAGATAAATCTGGTTTTTTTCATAATCACCCAATTCCAAAGATATAGAAGACCACTTTTGTTAAGATTTCTATAGGGAAAGTTTCAATAGTTACATGCTTTAAACGTTGATTGAAAGGACATTATACTGATGAATGTTCTCTTAGGTTCCCTCAATCTCTCGATATTAAAAATGTTTCCATCTCTAAGAATTCATCTTCTCATGTACCTTATAATAAATGTTTTAAATCTGCTTGGGTATTGAAAAAGTATGTTACTAACCCAATTAGAACCAAAATAACATGGGTACTAAAAAGCGTCTTTGTTTGATTGTTACAAGACTCCACAACATGTTCTTTAATGTTTAATCAAATGGTGGTCACTCTATAAATAAAGTTTTGATTCATTGAGATACAAGAAGTATTTGATTTTTTTATTTTCTCTAATCATTTTATATAGGTGAATTTTATTAAAATAAAGCTTAAATTTAGGGGGAGATTTTCCATTTATTTATTATTTATAGCATCTTCTTTATAAATTTATGTTTTTATGTGTTTAGGGGGGAGTTTGAGTATCATATGCTGAAATTTTCATATTTACATAAAATCTATAAAATCTAGAAACTATTTTTTAGATTACTATTGTTTAATTTTTTCACACATTTTATTATTATATAACTATTTTAAAACCCCTCATACAAACTAGATGATGTTAATTTACTCTTTAAACTTTCAATTTGCATAAAATTTTATTTTTCAAAATATTTCTCATTATTTCTCTCAAAGAACATTTAAAAATTATGATCACTACATTTAATTATTTGTTTTTCTGGTGGTTAAATTTATCATGGCTCCTTAATAGTTTTTTTAAAAATTCAATCTTTTGACATATGAATGTTTAAGAATGTTCTATACACTTTTTTTTATTTTTTTAAAAAGAAATAATTTTTTTATTTTAAACCTTATCTTTTTTATAATTTCAAAAAGGGTTAGATGTTTTTGAAATTATATTTGGTTTTATAATCATCAAAAGGGGGATAATGTGGAGTGAATCCTTGAACCACTTTATTTTTTGATAATTACAATGTTTTATTTGTTTTAATTTTATGAAAGAATTAATACTTTGAATTATGTATTTATTAAAGAATGTTTAAATTTGATTATATAATTTTATTCATTGATTAATTTATATTTATATTTCATGTTTTGGTTTTTCATATCATGTTCTAGAAGTTTCATGAAGTGTTCCTAGGATAAATAAGTCAGTTGGGACTTTAAATATCATTTATACATGTTTTTTACTATTCCCATACAGAAAAATCACTTTTCAACATGTATCCAATTCCTTAACCATATATCCAAATCAGAATTAATGTAGCCAATTTTTAATACGTGTATCCAGTTTTCTATAATTTGTTACATGATCAATTCACTTATAATAGAAATTCAGATATATGAATCACATACGTGAGAAATTCACTTACATAATAAATTTGGATACATGAATCACATATGTGACGAATTCACTTACGTAAATCCCTTTCATGATTCAACTACTTTGGTTTGATTATGTGAATCGCCTACATCAATTACCTTATTTGAATAATTCTACCACATAGAAAAAAAACTCCTATGTGAAAATCTATTACGTAAATCCTACATGAAAAATGCTCTATTTTACGTATTCTTTCACATTCCAATTTTCTGCATGTTTATTTCTTATGTTTAAATTGTTCTAATGAATTCATAAATTCATATTAATTATATATAACCCATGAAAAGTGTTTTTAATTATTTTAAACATTTTTGTGTGAATATCATAGGTTGTTCTATATTAATATTTGAAACATACATCATGAAAACTCAAAAATCATTTCTTATTATTTTATCCTTTTTATTTAATTTTATTGCTTCTAAGTTAATTTTAAATGATATTAAAATCATTGATTTTTTTATAATATTTGTAATTTGGTGTTATTAAGTTTTGGATTTCACATCATATTTACCACTCATTTTTTATAGAATATTATTGAATTTTTGTATTTCAAATTAAAACATGCGATTTTTATGAGATCTTTAATTGAACAATTATTATGGAGAATATTTCAATTATTTATTTGATGATTTTTTTAAAATAGTCTTTATTATTTAAAATTTTGGACATGATTTTTCTTATTATTATGAAATGATAATATATCTCTCTTTCTATCTCTTTCCGATAATCCAGTTTTATCACTTTTATTATGCTAACAATTTTCTCAAGTGTGTAGTCCAAATAGCATTGACTTTAAATGACTTGAGGATGTTTATAACATACAAAATAATAGTTCATGATTATAATAGGTGATTTATTACGTCCATAATTTTATGACATTTAAGTGATCCTGTGCTCAACTATTTACATCCTTTGTTATGAAATCTCAAGGAAGGAACAAAATCTTCTCTGACTTCCATATCACCTTGAAGAGACGTACTGCACCTTTGCTGTAATTCTCAAAATTAATCATTATAATCCATTTAAAGGACCTACATTAACTGTTTAATCTACATCATACTTTTTACAACTCTCCAGTGGTTCTATAATTTTTTTATTTATTACTTCTAGGTAGGGTATATTTTTATGAACTTTGTGCTATCTTACCAAAAAGAAGTTCCTTAGTTATGATTACCTAACCAAAAGGTTGTGTGTATAGTTTTGGGGGATTCTCCTTATAAAGTCATGGGTTGGGATTCATCTTGTGTAAAATTTATGGGTTTATATTTCTATCATGTAAACGTTTATATCTATCTTTCATAGTGTATGTCATACTCCATCGGTTGTGGTGTGAAGAGTAGAGTATGATAGTTTAGATCAATACTAATATGAAATTAATTGTGTTCTTCACTTTATTTTTTTTCATACACTCTTCAAACATCCACTAATATTATTCTTTTAAGAAAGAGTCATTTAATAATTTTAAACCACTAAATCCCACAATTAATATTTAATAACACAGATAATTTTAATAAATACTTATTCACCCCCACTAGTCCTTCTGCCATCATCGTATACAGCCTAATATATAAATCATATGCATATCAAATTTTTAACTATTACATATTATGTAATTATTATCTTCTCATGTTTTATTCCCTTTTTATGTATGTATTCTTCTAATGATTTATTATTAGAAATCCATACTTCAACTAAAAAATTAATGTGTTCACACCACATTAATATGTAAATCTTTACACAACCCACAAATCAGTGTTAATCACCCAAAAATAAAATTAAAGTATATTCATACATATCCAAATGAATCATATGCATAATGTACATGAACATTTCATGTAAATAAATAAAGTTATATGATACTGAAAAACTCCACTTGAGTAATCATGGAGTGATATATATCCAACCCCATTATCTTTCATAGCCAATGAAAGTCTTTAGAAAAGTAGGAGGTTCGACTCCAAGTCATTATACCTAGGGATACTTTACTAAATAAATATTTCAATTCATGAAAAACTCTATAACACATAATATTCACAAATTATGAACAAAAACTATTCTCAAGTTTATAACTAAAATTACTGAGATCAAGGTAGATGAAAACTAAAATTTATGATATCAAACATAACATGATATGTAAGACTCTATTATAGAATCTATTCATCACATAAATGTGCATAAAAAATATTCATATTTTATAAAAAAATTAATAAACATGAATATCTAGTAAATTTAACAAATAAATAATCAATTTTTTTATTTTCCAAAACATAAGACATTTATGAACTTTTCATAAATAAATTCTACTTATACACATTTTATAATTTATAAATAATATAATCATTTTATATTCATTTCAATACAAACTCCTTCATATTTTATATAATTTAAATTTATATGATATTTCAATAATTATAATAATTTTATAATTCAATGTCTAGTATACAAACATTTTATATAATTTAAATATCATATAATAATAAGTCAATTACATCCGCCATCGTAGAAAAAAACACTAGAGAAAAAATCATAAAAAACATGCATGTCCAGGGACTTGTCCCTACGATGTAAACCTCTCACCTAAACCCTTACCACCCACTCCCAATGGTGGGACATTTAAATATCATATATTTTTCAATTTATAAACACTTTATAAATCACCTCTTAATATTTCCAAATAAACCTTTTATTTCTAGATCATAAGGCATACCATTTAATTTATCAAAAAATATTTTAAAATATTAACCTTTAATATATGGGAATTTTTTTTCATAAATATTTATTTAATTAATTTTAGATAATTTATAATTAATTAATTAATTTATAAAATCCTTATAAATTAAAATATCTCAAAATACCTTTTAACATGATTTATAAACAATTTATAAACCATTAAAAACATTTAATATTTTAAAAATAATTTTTAACAATATTATGCTTACCCTAACGCAGAACCTATATTTTATTTAAGGTTATCCACCCTTTTACCCTTACGTAGATGCTCTACATTAGGGTAACTATAGTTTTCAGAAGCATGTGTAAAAGTAATTTAAAGGTTACCTTTACATAACTCAATTTGAAAACCATTTCCTAAAGATAATATGCAGACTACCTTTATATAGTTCTCTCACATAAAGGTATTATGTTTATGAAAATCCTTTGCATAAGGTAAATTTCAATGTTTCACACACTACATAAATGTAAACATTAGGGACCTTTACACAGTAGCTCTAATACCTTTATCCATAAGGATAAAGTGCCAATGAACCTTACAAAAACCTATTTGTGTATGTGTACTACCTTTATGCAACTCATTTTTTATTGGAAACAAAGAGGTTAACCATACGCAGACCTTCCGTGTAAGGGTATCACATAAGGAAAAGTTATATTTATCTTTACCCATGGCACTGCTACATAAGGGTACTACCTTTTTGCAACCCATTTACAAAAAGGTAATACAAAGGTAACCCTAATGCAAGCCTTCCCTGTAAGGGAATGAACTTTATGTACCCAACCTACATAAAGTTAAATCAAATTTACCTTTACACATCTTACCTAAGGGTATGTAAACCATGAATTTTACAAAAAAAATATTTTTTATTTTTGTTTAAAAACCAGTGATTCAAACACATCTAAATCTTGAAGAACCCACCTTTGATACTGGTGATAGGTTTCTTATGATCATATAATTATCACATGCAGCATAAGAAAACCCAAAACACAAGAGATCTATTTTCTAGAAATTAACATGTAAACAATACTATAAAATAGAGTACCAAGATTTCATGAACATCAACAGTTTCAATCTTCTTTCTACAAAGAGTTTTTGAGGAATATCACAAGGAGTAGTGAATAAAAGAACTCTTCCTCCAAGGGATAACACCAACCAATGGATCCATGAATGCTGTATGAGAACACCCAAACAACTGAATGGGTGATAGCACTTTCTCAGGTGAGATGAAAAATGATTGAGAAGAAGGTATATTCAGAAGAGGCTCATACACATCGCACTATGCACACAGAACATGAGAGGATCTCACCTCTTATATAGGTGAAGCATGAGGATCCTCCTTTTAATAACACATCACATGTATTTCTATCTTTTGGGTTTAATTCCTTTAATGTTTTCAATGAATTTAATGCAAAACCTTTAATCCATTTAGAATGGATTGATGAATAAACCATCCAGGAGAAAATGAATTATATATATATATATATTTATATTATATTCATGAATCAAATTCATGAAAAACAAATGCATCATATGAATTAATAAATATAAACTAATATATATATATATATATATATCTCATGCATCATATTCATGTGTAAATGCATCTCATACATGTATGTTTTAGTGCACATCCAAAAATAACTTCTCTTGATCTTCATAATGAAGAATATTTTCAAACTATATGTTTTAGGATTTATATGATGAGAATACACCAAAATGGAATTATTCATGTGGTTGTCTAGATTTTACAACTTCCACATCTTCAATAAGGATGATCACTTAAATGTATTCACTTTAGAATACCAATTTTGTTAGATCAATCTAGGATGAGATATTCATCTTTTTGTGGTCCAATATTAACAACATATTCTTCAAATTCATCAAATATGATTCTCCAACAAATTTTCATTTTAATACCCATTGATAAATCATTCAAGTATGGTAATTTCATCATTGGTGTCCATAATTGACTTCATCCATTCCTTCTCAGGTTCTACACATGAGATCACACTTCACATTCAATTACCTGTATTATAAGTATAAATAAAATAATCATATGTTAAAGAAATAAGGTGGATCACCCATTCCAAAACATAAGGCTAGTCTTTATAAAGCTTTGAGATACCATATTATCCACTTAAAAAATTTCTATTTCTCCTTTATTGATTTTTTCATAAACCTAACAAAAACTAAAATTTCTTGATCAATGTCCTACCTTGTATAAATTTTGATGTACCTAAAACTACTGAATACTAATGTATATAGAACCTTCAATATATACATAGATTCATCTTTCATCCATGGTGATTTCTCTTTAGATAGTTTGAAATGTCTGGAAAATGGGTAAGATATAGGTTTAGACCTGGAAATTCTAAACTTTTTTCAGATGTACTCTGACTAAAACAAAATCAATGCTTTGTGCTTCCTATATCTCTAGATTCTCCTCCCAAATACTTTATCTAAAAACTTATATAAAATTCTACATTTATTTATTTAGTCTATTTCATGTTTGGACCCACCAAAATCATGTCATCCACATACAAGTGAAGTATGATGAAACTTACATCATAAAATACCTTTTGGTAGCAACAATGAACTGCATTACATCAAATGAACTTCAATTATACCATGAAAGAATCTAACATATGGTTCCACTACCAAGGTGCTTAATTCACCCCATACAAACTCCTATTAATATGAATTCTGGAATCTTTGAATCCTTCTAGTTTCTCTATTAATATTTTGTTCTCTAAATCTCTATGAATAAAATATGTTTTTTTTACATATAACTATTCAAGATGTAGGTATTCACCCACAACCATTATAAGAACCATCTTGATTGTTATGGGATTAAAATATATAGAAAAGTTTTAATTTCAATCCACACCTTCATTTTGTTAAAATCAGTTCATAACCAACCTTTCCTTGCACCATTTCCCCCCACAACATAAGTTTCATTAAATCCCATATTTTTTTAAAATGTAAGGAGTCTATCTCCTCATTCATTAATAACTTCCATTATTCCAAATCACTAAGATTTTATACCTCTTCCAACCTATTGGGTTTTCTACCATCTATAATAAATAGACAATACTAATTAGATCCAAACCACTGCATTGGTATTCTGACACTAGTAGGTCATCTCAATTCCTAATTTTTTTACTCCTTCTATAACTTCTTCTTATATAAACCTTATATAAGCTTTCACAATCTTCTATATTTCTAGCACATATGGCCCTGGAAACTCCTCCAAAATTTGACATCTATCCAAAACTTCTCTCCTTCTATATAGTCAAATGTTTTCAATACTTGAGTGCTTCCTGAACTATCTATATCTTCTGAAATTTTATTCAAATCAACCTTGGAATGGTTCATTGATTCTTTATTCTCAGTTTTATCTTCCACCAAGTTTGGATCCTTCTATAAGATTTCATTAATGTGAACATTTTTACTTTTTATTCCCTTATAAAGATCATTATCCCATCATCAAAATCTAAACTCTTTTCCACCATTCCCTACAAAGAAACATGATTGAGTTTTTTTTCTAATCTATCCCTTTCCATAGAATCAACATGGACATAAAAGGAACAAACAAATTCTTTTAGGTGGTAGATTTTAGTGACCCTTATTCTGTTGTTTTGAACATTTGGAATATTTTAAATAATATTTTTATAATGAGTCACTGAGTTGGCACAGAGTTGTGTGTGTTTCAAAAACTCAATAATAATATATTATTGTTATCCCCCATGCATGAATTCAAGATAATAATGATTTTAATTCAAATATAAGTCTCATATAGGAAATATGAACACGTCTTGCATTTGAGATAGGGGTGTTACCCTAAGTATAATATAATTTTCATTCACACCAGACAACTCGAGAGCGGGCCACCACTGGTGGTGTTGCTTAATTAAATTAATAAAATTTAATTAATTGAATTAATTAATTAATAATTTAACCTTAAAACCCTAGATTATCCCTTATTTAGACATCCTGAATCTTTCTATCTAGGTTTATTTGCATAAACCTTATCTTGAGAGGGAGTGAGAGGAGAAGATCATTAGGCGAATCCTGCCTCAGATATCCAAAAAGCGTGTTCAATGAGGATTTTTGATAATGAATCTAGAAAACAACATGTTTTTCACTAGTGATTGATTAAAATCAAGGTATGGATTTATTATTCCATGTTTATTTCATTTTTCATTCCAATTATATGTCAAAATTATGATTTGAAACCTTGTTTTTGATTCTTGATTCCCAACATGTTTTTCACCAGTGATTGATACAACTAGAGGTATGTATTTTTTATTTCGTGTTTTATCTATTTTTATTGAAAATTATTTTTCATAATTATGATTTGAAACCTTGTTCTTATTTTTGAATTCCCATTCCATGGATTTTGGATTTAGAGTATACTGATTTATCCATAACTTTTATTATTGATGTTTAGAGATAAAATATGGGCTACAGAGGATTGAAGGACGACCAACTTAGATCCAACCAATGAATCCATACCATTACCTCTATCATGCATATATCAATGTGGCATGAAGCTGCCAATGATAGGATATTGTGTTGCATAAGATGCTGGATAACCATCCTCCAATTACCTCTCTCTGTCCCTCCCTACTCTCTCTTTCCCAATCAGCAATAGTAGGGTGGTGTTCCCAGGTGATGGCATAGAGTGGATTAGATGATGAAATTAAAATGTGATAATGATGAAGCATGGATGGTAGTGAGGTGGAAATGATATGTGAAGTGACCCCGATGTAATAGTGGAGGTCGGTCGCATCGATGACCAATGGTGTGGCTGGTGCCCAAATAAAGAGTGAGCATGACACATGGGGTGGGGGGGATAAGGTACCAACCTCGATGGAGAGCATGGTATCTTAGGCTAATGACCACCTTAACCCCCTTATAGGTTATGTGGAATAACCCCAACAACCGAGCTGGCAATGCGACTATTTCAGGTTCTCTTGATTTAACCTGAAGGGGGGGGGGGGTGAAAACACATGATGCACATGGGCTCCATGAACCCATATACGACCCCACACATGGGTTTTGGCCTTTATGGGGGTGTTTTTCATGAAATATTCATTGCATCAATTAAAGAAAAATAAATATCCTATCTAGAGTATTTTTCTATATATAACACAATGGTGTGGTTGGTTGGGTTATCCAATACCATTTTGAGCTATGATAGGTAATTTTAGGATTAAGCTTTGTATGGTTGATGAAGGGGTTAAAGAATGGTTATTAGAGAATTCTTGGGAAAAATAATCCTTAACGGTGAGTTTATATTAGTTTTTGGGACCCACACATCATAGATGGGGTCAGTTATCCCCTCCACACAGGCAAGGGTCCTCTATCTGTGGAGTCAGTTACCCCCTGTCCAAGATCTTAGATGGGGAGAGGGTCATCCACTAGAGTTGATTACCACTTGATTGATACTTATCATCCAGTGAGGTGAGGGTTCTTCATTATAGTTTGAGAGAGGTGAAATGTGTTTCTTGGTTTGAGTAGATTAGATTCTTGGGATTGCATGATAGTTCTCCAATAGCTAGGTTGTAAAGAGAGGGACTCTCTCATATGTCTTGATTTCCCCCCTTAAAGAATATCCGAGTTTTATTATTTTTATGGGTTATTATTTCCTTATAGTATTTTGGGTTTGAGTTGATTGGTTGTTATTATTATTCCTTTATAGTTTTTTGGGAATATTACTATTTATGTATATACTCATCCCTGCATAGATGTCTTCACCCACACTACTATATCTTATGTAGAAGACATACAATTTGGAAATTAACTTGATGGAAATGGTGTTGGTATATCTTAGAGGTACCAGGAAGTAATAGTAGCAGGTAGTGTTCATGTTTGGAGGTGACTTATTATAGGTACCTCTTCATTTCCTATATTAAGTTTGTTTCCCCTTTTTTATTGCTGACATGTACATTATCCTTTTTATTATAGATTATATATTGGTTATAAACTTATGGATCTTAAAGTGTGTCACATTAATTATATATTATAATAGTTTCTTTTATTTTTAATGCATTATTATGTAATGTATGGTGTAACACCCCTTCCTCAGACCACTGATCAGTGTCCCGATTAGAGAGATACTGGTACCTTAGGCATGCCTCCATGTATTCTAGAGGATTATAACTAGAAACAAGGTTTTAAGGCATTACAATGGAGAGAATATACCCTCATATAAATGTGTATAAATAACAAAAAATAACTAAACATCATCTATATCATCTAACAGAGTACACAAAAGCAATTAACATAATCATGATATATCAAATGAATATGTAGAAGAACATAATTATACAAACTTATTGTTATTCCAGTATTCAATGACTGATCACTCACTGGGCCGATAAAAATATAAATAGATAAAGTAAATAATATACAAGAGGCTTAATAGCTATCTTCAAGTCTCACCACATCTATCTCTTTACCCCATTTAAACTATCCAGTTGAACAATCAAATTATAGCCCTTTTCCCAACCTAAAACTACGAATGATGAAGTCTTCTTGGGTACCTAAGTTCCATGACCCCCTAAGCAGGGTGTGAGTAAAAATCAGAAGGGTATCACCAACATGATACCTAACATAACTAGTAAATACAATTCATGTATATGTGATAAAATCAAAATAATAAAATAGTAAATAAGTGTAAATAAAATAATCACCATCAATCCATGTGTTGTAATATGACACCCAAAATTGAATATACCTAATTCAGATAGTGCTAGAGTGTCTCTCAACATATTGACCACCCAAGGGGATCTACGTCTTTCCCATAACCATACCCAAATATCATACATAATTTGGCCATTTTCAGAGTGTCTTTGAACATAAGGAACCACTCAGGGGAAATATAACCATCATTAGAACATGTGAAATCTCATGAAGGAAATATAACCTTACCCATAACATAATGAAACCACCCAAGGCATCCTCCATCCTAAAACCATAAGTAAATTCATAAACCTGAGGGGTTACATCCTCTACTTAGAACTAGGTATCGGGCCCTTATTATGTAAGTATCATATCCTGCCTCAATGACTAGACCCTCTTTTACAAATCAAATGAATGTATATATAAAATTCATACACATGAGGGAATGCCCTCCCTAGAACCTCATACAATATGTACCTAGGATATGCCACCCTATAACCTTAGATATATCACATATAACTAAGGGTAGATCCTCCCTGAAACCTCATGTCACACAACACGAGTCATCCACTCATGCGAACTCATCATAATTTTACTAGGTTGGCCTCTCAAGTGCACAACCTACACAATCAACATCAATTAATAGGTTCTAAGGTGCCACCCAGAATCGATAATACATGATCCCCTGCACCACCCCTCTCTCAGGTCAACAGGAACATTAGGGAACCCATCAAGGTCCCTTAGGTCACATCTCTATCCAGAACCCCTACACGAGTTCCACTATCTCATACCACCACCTCTCAGTGAACACTCATTGCTTCAAGGGAAAGTTATTCCTCAACACTATCTTGATAACAACATGGCCTAATCAGTATCTTTGGTAAAACCACACTGTTATTACAAAAGATAGATTATATGATGCCCATATCATCTTCCAAGTCAATCAGATCGATCCTCATGACCCTTTTCTATCCATAATCTACCTGAGGTCTACCCACCTGGGTAATCCCATGCTAGTGGGGGGGGGGGAACACTTTGTCCACACTCATATCAATTAACCCAAAGTCTCTAAGGCATCTCATAAGTTCCATAAATTCCTAATAGGTCCAAACATCCCCATCCAACACTCTCCCTCCTCAAGGGTCTAAGACACCACTCATAAGGCCCACTGTGTTGACTTGATTTGTTTAAGGCTCACCCCTCAGGGTCCATGTATCAAAAGACACAATTATAATCAAGTTCTCGACCATTTACAACTAAGACATCATGCAAGTCCACAAGGGTCCATTGTTTCCCTTGACACTTTGTCCATTCCATTCACATGAAATTTACTTTAAATAAAAAATTCATTTAAGTAAAAATTTGATCTCCCTCAATGGATAGACCATATATCACATGCATATAAATAAAATTCATTTACTAAAAAAGGGGAATGCATAGGAACCACTTACCTCAATCGAAACTATTTCCTTTTAAAGCAGCCTAACCATCCTCACCCATGATTTTCAAAGTCTAACCGGCCATCCCCAACTCATATGAGGGCCTAAATCAAGATAAAAATCATAATTATATAATTTTAATAATTTATAATTAATTAATCAATTTTCAATAAATTATTAAATTTAATTAAAATATTCATAATTATTAATAACTCAGTAGTGACCTCATCATACAAAAACCACGATCAACCACTCGTAGAAGATCCATGGAGTAACCCCATCACCATAATGGAAAAAATCCACAACATGTGACATTGATTAAATTTCTAATTCCAACCAATTTAATCAAAAACCTAATAAAAATCATTGGTTGATGTACCTTCATTGAAACGACATTCAATGTCATGAACTAATCATCATGATACATCCTATATCTATGCCAAGAAAATCCATATCATATCGGGATGATTCCACAATGCTTCGATGGAATCATCAATTAAACCCTAATCCAAATCAACCAAAGTGAGAGGGAGAAACAAGAGTGATAAAGGGGAAAAAGGAGGAATTACATCAAAGTCCTGAATAATCACCATCAAAACACCATAATATAAAGGGAGAAATTAAATGAAGGTAGAGATCACCCCTTGTCTTAGCCGTGTGTGAGGGAGAATAAAAGAGGAGGGGTGTTTAAAAAATCAAATGGGAAAGATGTTAAATATAAATTTTAAAATAGATGGATATGGGTGTGACACAGATTTCACCATGCCATGGTGAACCTCTAAGTAGCTCTTGAGAACCCACCATATGCCCAGGTCCATGATTAAGCCCTCACCCCTCGCTGCTCACCATTTCTCACACTAGCCTCCTCACTTAGACCATGGAACACACTACAACATGGTGATGCATTTGTCCATCAAAATTCCCACTAGGGGAACCACACACTCCACACTATATATTTTTCCTTGGCTATTTTCTTCTAGTAAAACCCCTCAGGCACTATGCCTAGAAAGAGAATAATTCCTACAAGGCTAGGAATTTCCTCTTGGTCATTTCCCATAGGGTAAACCCATTATGATCCATGACTAATGAAATTTCCAAATTGGGTGTTTCACCCTTCTCATTTCCCATAGGAATAGCTCCCAAGAACCATGCTCAACCAAAACACCTAACCCCAGGCTCCAGGAAAGCCAAAACATCTAACACCATTGGTGTTTTGATATGATTTTTTAATAGAGACAATACCCAGGTGAAACATGATCACCCATGTTCCATGAACTCCAAAACACCTTGGTACTATGCTCACCCAGGTGTGGTTCCCTCCACCACAGAAATCCCCACACTGTGGTGCTCATTGTGGTGGGACACCTGCAACAAAACCAGTTTTAGTTCCACTCAAACTTGCCCCAACACTCAACTAAGTTCCAAAAAACCTTCTAAGTCCTAATAATCATGAAAAAAATCTCATCAAGATTATGAAACTCTCAGAATCTAGATCTGATTCCTAATTATGAAAAAAACTCCACCAAAAACAAAATTCAAATTTATACTGGATTTCAAAACCTGAAAAAAATAGGTCATTACAACCTCACCACCATAGCACTTCTCATACCCGAGATTCTTAGATGATCCTTAAACAATTAATATTGACCTATCCCACTCTCTAATTCAAAATCAAATCATCATATTCTACTTCAGATTGAAAAACAATATTCTACTGTGCAAATCCAAACATGAGGTGCACTATTCATCAAAAACCTGATCCACCACTCATCATCATCACTGAAACACCTAGACAATACTCCATGACACCAATATAATTTGTGACACTATGCTTATAATCAATAGAATAACTCCCAATATTATGTTTCTCCCACCAGATGAATTAGATAATAAAGGTCTATTCTGAGCCACAATGCTTTGCACTATCAAAATCTCCTACTGAAAACGCATTTCTAGTAGTCCAATGATACTCTTAGTGGGGCTTCAATCTCACTGAACCCATTATTATAAAAAAACTGATTGGACCTCCCTTGCCTAACCCTTCTTGAAAAATATTAATCATACAAGATGAGATGATATCATGTTACCTGATCCCAATGCCTTAACTCTTGAAGGCATATTTATATTATTTAAATACCCACACCAAAGTCCAAACCTGACCCTCAATGTAATTCCATAGTTGGATCCTTGAATAAACAAATCTAAATCCACAATCATACTCACACCCTGAGCACTGACACTCCACTGATTTAACTCAACACTAGATCACATCAAAATCAAACCCGAGCCCAATACTAATGCCCAGACTCTACCCAATATAGTATCTGAATCTCAAATATGGTATTCTACATGGAACCAAATATAATCAGATTCACCTACACACCAGTATCAAAATTATATATCGACCATCCGAAGACCGGTATCATCACACCCAAGACTAAAACAATGCAAGGGTTGTACCTACATGGCCCACATTTCATCCATCACTACACATGATAACTGGACATGTTCATTGCACTCATACCCGAGTACTAACATGAAACATCAAATGCTACCTGTTCTTGATCCAACAAGAAATTTATCCTTATAATCCACTAGAATTCTATCTACAACAAGGTTCAAACTCTCAAATGACCAATGGTGAACTCCCTATTATATATACCCACTTATATATCTTCTCAAGTGAAACCTCAATTGGTTCCATCATCATACTTGCCTAAAAATACTTGTCAAGGAACCCACTTTAGTCAATAATACCATGATACACCAATCCATATTCAATGTCACCTCTCATCATTGAGGGAAAATGTTCATTTCATAAAACCTCATAAAAAAAAATGTTGAAAGTGTTTATCAAAACCATCGTTCCTTATGATGCACACAACCGATCAATGATTAATACCTCAATGGCACCATGCATAACTTGCACATACCACCTCAATCACAACCAAACTCCCAATAGGTGAATGCTCCTATACCACCCAATCACCTCTCCTGACTCATGATCCCATGAGTCACACACAATTATACCTAGGTCAATGCACTTAAATTGCTAACCATTCCCCTCAAATGTTAGTCTCACCAAGCAAGAGGCTCCCTCGATGATCCTATTCAAAATCAAATCATTTTTACTTATTCTATGGTCTATAACATGATCAAACACTAACTTGTCATCATTACTAAACCAGAAGCATCTAACCACACTTCTAGTCTCTAAAGAGATCACAAACCCAAGCTAACCCCTATATCGGGTTACCCTTTCACATCACAACTCATCTCAACTGCAATAATTGACTCACCAAAATCATAAGCTCGTATCCCAAAACACTAGGCTCTCCCACCTATCTAATAAACTATACCTCACAAGGGTCACATATCATGGGAAAAAACCTCTACCACCATATATAATATCCCATAGAAATTAACGTTCCAAAACACCCACTCTTTGTTTCTCATGTATACACAAAAAGCATCACATGTCGAACCACCACCCCTCATTGGGAACCCATCCTCTCTAGGAATCTACATACAAGATTACACCTATAAAATATTAGGCTTGGTATACTAGTATATATAAATATATAATGGTATCATTATATGATGATCTGTGTCAAGTATAAAACAATCCTATGATTTAGTTAAGTAAAATTCCACCAAGAATCTATATGGGAAAACACTATAGATATTTTTTCTTGCACTTAACCAAACCTATTTTCTTTTGGGACTAGTACCATAATCACTCTCAAGGGGTTCATCATGAAAGCATCCAATGGTTTTTCCAAATCACTAAGGGTAATTATACACCATTTAAACTAATGGAATGTATAGTCATTATCAAGGAGCATCCCTTTATAAAATCCACATGACCTGTCATCAGAAGAAATATACTATGGTTTAGTTGAGTAGAGTTCCACTAAAAATTTATATGAGAAAATTTCATATAAGTTTTTGATAATTTAAATAATTAAACCCTTTATCATCAGTGAAAAAAATTACAATAAAGTACACAAATTTCATGTGAATACTATGTGCCAACTATAATGCATGTCCACAACCTGTTTCTAATGGTACATGATCTAAAATATCAGAAAAACCTAAATATAAACTAAAAAAATATGATAACTATTTTCAGAAATCATCAACTCAAATATAACAACAAAAACCAAGAAAAAAACCCCATATACCTAATAACTTAGAATTTTCCTCGAGGAATGTATCTGCAATGCACCAGACCAAGGTCCATCATAAGCTCTGACATGTTCATAATCCCTATCTACCACATCCCTAAATAGAAAGACCAAAAAAGACACTCCAATATCACTTTGTAATTCCATAGCCTTAGATTACTGATAAGTTTCTAGACCAGAGAGATACTGGGGCATCAAGCGTGCCTCCCCATACATCATAGGCTATTGACTAATAGCGAGGATCCAAATTATTAATATGGGGTGAATATACTCTCATATTACATTATTGAAATAATGAAAATATCCAAACACCATCCATAACATTCATCAAGGTATGTAGAAGAAATAAACACAATAATTCCATTTAAAATAAATATTTGAAATCACATGATCATACAAACTCATGATCATGCCATCATATAATGATTGATCACCCACTAAGCTAATAAAAAATACAAGATAGATTAAATAAATAAGATACATGAGGCTCAACTACCATCTCCGAGCCTCATCACATCTTTCTCTTGACCTCATTCAAGCTATCTAGATGAATGATCAAATATCGAGCCTTTTCCCAACATGAAACTATGAATAGTGAAGTCTGATCGGGTACCCAAGTGCCATGTCTGCCCAAGGAAGGTGTGATTAAAACTTAGTAGGTAACCACTGATTTGGTCCCTAACATAATCAGTAAATACAGTGCATGTACATGTGATATTCTCAACATAATAAAATAGTGAAAAAGTGTAAATAAAATAATCACTGTTGTTCCATGGGTTCAAACATGAACCCTGAGATTGAAAATACCTACTTCATTTAGTTTTGGAGTGTTTCTGGTCATATAAAATACCCTAGGGATCCATGTCCTCCCTAAAACCATACCAGAATATCATACCTTATTTGGAAAATACCGAAGTGTCTCTAAGCATAAGTAACCACCTGGGAAAATATACCCATATTTAATACATGAGAATAATCCTGGAGGAAATATACCCATCCCTGAAATATAAAAAAATCACCTAGGTAATCCTCTATCCTAGAACCAAAGTAATACATCCTGGGGGTCTAATCCCCTACCCGCAACAAGGTATCAGGCCCCCATTACCCAAAGATCATATCCCGCCCCAGTTCTTGAATTCACTTTTAAAAATAATTCGAATGTATATATAAAATACATATACCCAAGGTAAAACCCTACCTATAATCTCATATAATATTCATTTAACACCTCTATATTTTAAAATAATTCTATGTTTGATAGTGTATACAACATACAACACTAAGCTTAAATGAACCACAAAATATTATTATTTAAAAATGATTGCTATAACACACCGATTGAGTTTATAGGTATGAATAAGGTTAACTAAATTATGAAAATATGAATAAAGTTTTTATATAATGTATTTATAAATAAGTACTCAATTTTTAGTAAAATCATTTTATACTTCAAAAACACACTTTCTTCAAAAATGGTTTTATTTTTCATTTTATGTGTGAAAATTATAATTAATTTATATCAATTTTATAAATTTTATTTATAAAATTAACATAATTTTTAAATCATTATATCCAAATTAACTTACATTTAAATTTTGAGTTTTTTATGAAAATATTGATTTTTCAACGAGTAGTGAAAAATACTAATTTCATTGAAAATAATATTTTTGTTTCAAGAATTTACAAAGTTATTTTTTGTTTTAAAATTATTTCAAAGTAAAATTAGTTATATTATATAATTAATAATCTAATTAAGTTCATTGGAATCAATTTTATGTTTTAAGTTAGTATAAAAACAATTTTAAACTTAAAAATCATTTTTCTAAAAAAACTAATTTCCGTTTCATTTTGAATTTTAATATTAAATTAATTTATTCCATTTATAGAAATTTAGTCTTGAAAAATGAATTTAATATTTGGAATAAATAGGTCAATTTTTTTTAAATATACCCCATTATTTTTCATTATGAATAGTAACCATAGTAAATAATTGTCACCATGATAATGGTAAATCGGGTAATTAAAGTTAAAAATTATGATAAGAACTGAAAAAGAGCATACAAATTTACTTTATCCTATTGGATAAGTGGAGTTCGGTCATGTACATCATATTTTAAAATATGTGCAAACTTGGTTCCATATTTCTTTGATTATGACTTTTATATCAATTTAAGTAAAAAATAAATACAAAATGTCACACTCTTGACTTTAATAACTTTAAATTTTTATTACAAGGATAGAATAGGAAAATTAAGTTTTAAATGTTTATTTGAAATATAAAATAATAATTTTTATCATTATAATTTATTTATAATTTTTAGTGATTAAATAATTACCTTAAATTCTTAAACAACACCGATTTAGTATTTATTCAATTAATAGAAAAACAAAATAAATTATTTTAAAATCTATTAAAGTAATATTTTTGAATGATTTATAGTGGATCAATAATTTTATAGATATATATAAAATATTATAAATGTTTTAAATGTCTATATTTTAAATTCATAGTTATCTTTATGTCTTTAAAGTCAAATTAAATGAATAGTGTCCTAAATTACATTATTGATATTTTATGAAAAATAATATTTTATTAAATTATATAAAATCATAAAAATATTGAAAGAGAAAAATTAGTATAATATATGGCCTAAAATTTCATCTATTGGTCATTTATAGGATAATTATTACCTTATAAGTAAAATTATAACCCTTTAAGAGTGAAAAAGACATTACCGCAATTAAGGTTAAAATAAGGGTTAAACAAAAAATAAGGTTTAAAATACCACTTAAACCCATTTAAATTTTTTTGTTTTAATTTATTTAAACCATATACCATAATATATTATAAATTATGGACACATATTTCCACATTCACATGAAAATTAATTTATTATATTTAAATATTTTTATTAAATCCTGGCGTGTCCTTTCGCTCACTATAAAAAGGCACCACCTCTCATCTCTTCTATACACAACATAGAGCTATTAGATCAACCAAATACTTCATAAAACTATTCTAAACATCCTTATATAAGTTCTTGATGTTTTTTATATTCCAAAAATATTAATCCTAGGTCCTTTAATAGATGATGTAAAGGATCTCTTTCAAAGAAGAGGTAATCATCTTTACCGACTCTTTCAAATTTATTCCTTCTTCAAATTCCTCTAAATATATTATAGAAATCCTAAAATAATAAATCTATTATAATAAATATAATTATATTTTATTATTATCATTTTAAAATTATTTTCCATCTCTTTTCCATCCAATGAAAAATGAAAACATCGCTCATACGTACTTACAACTTACAGTCTCCACGTAGCGGTGTAATTTGTTTTTTATCACCTAACCCGAATTGACCGAAGGACTTAGTTTTTATTTATTTTGGATAATAAACCTTTTAATGGTTGAAGGGTAACCATTAAATGACCTTTAGTCTCAAGGCACAAGGTCCAAACACAACCCAATATATGACCTTAAAGGCCCAAGACCTGGCACACTTGAAACATCCCCTCCCCAACGTCTGCATATATCACTAGTTTAATTAGATGGTTATAAAGATGTAACTAATGAATATATATATAATATTTATGACATAAATATAATTCTGGAATTATTATATCATATATACCTTCTTACCTTTCAATCCATTGAAAAATGACAATGTTGCTTGTGCATACGTGTGGACTACCACCTCCATGAAGCGATGTGATTCATTTTTCATTTACGTTTCACATGGATGGTAATAAAAATATATTTAATGAATATATGTGATATTTATATTATTATTAAAATTATGGATATTATGGAACTATGATCAAAGTACAATGAACAAAACTACCGAACCAAAACATACATGAAAAATAAAGCAGTTAAGCACACAGAATAATGATTTTAATAAAAAACTATTAATAAATGGGTGATAAAAGGTTATAAGTAAATAATATATGGTATGATATATATCATAATATGTCTTTAATATAATTATAGTAAATATATATTTATTATACTATAGGTTCTAACACATATGAAGGAATCCAGACCTAAGGTAAGGGTTCTTTGTCTCAAATTGTCTTCTTTTGGACATATGTTATATTATACACCTGTGTTCTTTTATGAGGTGATTATAATGCCATTTTATTTTTTATATCATGAATATATTTATATTAAATGAATTTAATGTTTCATTTTAATTAATTTCCTTTATGGGTATTATGATTCAAAAGTTATCAAAATGGTAAGAGTTTATTTCACAATCTCATCATTATTCAGTATTTCTTATGTTAAAGTCCCCATTGGGGTAATTATTTGATATTTTATCTCAAACCCAATATATTTTATTCTCCAATGTTTTTTTTAAATTTAAAATTTTTAATTTAATTTTCAACTCTATAAATACTCAATATACAAAAATCATATTTTTAATAAAACCAGACTTTTTTTTTCTACTTGGCCGGGAATATTTTTCTTAAATATACATATTTTCCTTAAAATGTTTTAAATATTTTTTTACTATTATATAAATATTTATTTAAGAAATTTTACCCTTTTTTCAATTTTAAAAAAAGGTTTTAAAGGAATATTTCTATCATTTTATGAATGAGGTATTTTTTTGAATTTTTTTACAAGTGTGAAAGGAATGTTTTTAACTTATATAGCATGAATAAAATTTCCCACTATCATGAAAACTTAATGATTTGAAATTAATTTACATTTTTATGAGGTTATTTTCAAATAAAATGTTTTACTTAATATTTATAAAATTGTTTGACTTTAAATAAGTGATTTCAAAGTGAAAAGGGTGTTTTTCTTAAAAAAATTTCCAGCAATATTTTTAAAGTATTTTCATATATATCAACATCCTTTGTTGAATATTATTATTTACTAATGATATAATCTAATAATACCATCCACTATATTTATTTGGATGTTTTATGATCAACTTTACGAGGAAAAATATTTATATTCCAAATTCTAGTTCTTCTAATATGGGCATTTATTTATTTGAAGGAATATTGATTAAGTTGTATTATTTATCTATATAATGAATGAATTAGACTTATTAAGTGATGGGTGGGGATTATAATTAAATAAAACCTCGATGATTCAGTAGGCGTCATGATATAAATGATTTTTTAATCCCAATTAAATGGTTTTTTTGGTGTTTACCTACCCATAGTTTAAACTGTCTTAGCATGAGGCATCAACTATAAGTTTCAGATATCTAACATTATGCATTATATCATCATGAAATTAGTTATTAATGACCATGTGATTATTTTGAGTAATATCCACTGATAATTTTCAAGATCATGTGATTATTTATATAACATCACTTGATCTTCATTTATTCGTACAATAATATTCTTCATGTTAAGGTTATTGATTAAATGAATTGTGTTTTCATTCATTTACCTTTCTATATTGATTATGCCTTATTTACTCATGATAGCTTCGGTTGTACATAACCCATACCGAGCATCTGAGATCACCTTAAACCTTTTTAACTAGATTTAAGAAAATACATATGAGGGAATATAACCCTATGACTGACTTTGAGGATAACTATACGTGTAGGATAATATCTTAAAGTTTTGGTAAGGTAGATATTATGTGTTTTTCCTAGAAATACATCCTTGTATACATACTACAAGTGAATTTGGTTTTAGAATAGATAAATCTAGGTATAATAAACCTAAAAAGTGCTCATAAAATATATTCCAAGAATAATTCTAGTACGTGGTGAGTTTTACCTTAGTATGAACCTGGTTTGACACTCTTAAGGGATATTCTTGGGTTAATTCACATTTTATTTACAAAACCTTATAAAGGATTTGAGTAGATTATGACCATGAAACTTAAGGTATCTTAGATATAAAAGAAGGTGTAATGATTTATAAATCCTAGGATTATATGGTTTTACACTATGATTATTGTTGTTTATACTATTATTTTTTGTTTTAGTCAATGGTTGGAACTAGAATGAACCATGTTAATGATGAATGTGATGAAAAATTTGGTGATTATGAGAAATAAAATAAGTTAATGACTAGATTTAAAAATATTATGATTATGACTCATAAATTATCATTATATATTATTAACAAATTGAACCTTAACCAAATCCTAGACACACCAAATAAGAGAAAGATAAATATTACTGAGACCTAAAGTAGTGCAGACCATTGAGGAAAGATTGCTCAATTTACTTCAAGTTAGAAATATGGAAAGCAACAATTCAAGGAATGTATCAAGGAAAGGGGAAAATGTTTTCTATGTGGAAATGAAGTTCATAAAGAAATATATTTCCAATTATTTAAATATTTTATGTGTGGGGAACATGGGAATTATTATAGTCAATGCCCTAATATAAGGGTTAACTCCTAGACCAAGTAAGGGCACATTCCATGTTAATCATTGAATTGGAATGATTAAAGTGTTTTTATATGAGTATTTGAGAATTATGTTGTAAAAGTGTTATATCAATGATGTTTTCATTATAATAACTATAAAACATATAAGTATTGCTTCAAAATAGTTTTGATTTAAGGATTTGAAAGAATATTATGGTAATGATAACCAAGAAAAGTGATTTTTTAAAGAACATATGAATAAGGGAAAGTTAACCCTTAATATGTGCATGATGTTCAAGAAATATTGTTTAGTTGTGATAAAGATATGATTGAAATTGATGAAGTAAATAATATGCTATTGGTGACCTTGAAAATGACTAATGATTTGATGAAAAAGTAATTTATGATGGAGTTTAATACATTTTAATATTCATGGTATATATTTGATAATCTTTGATTTTATTTAAGTAATAAGGATATATTTAATTTTTTGTAGGATTTATCCTTTCGTTGAGATATTATGGTGATCAAGGTATTCAATTAATTGGTACGTTACATTAAAAGTTACTTTATATTGTTTGGGGGATTAATTTTAAGTTAATTTTAAAAATTTAGTGATCTTTCAAAATTTTTGGAATTTGAATTTGGTCAGAACTATTTTTTAAGGGATTTAAGGATAAATACTTATGGAATGGATTAAGTTGAACTTTGCATGTTACTATTGATTTTTTATAGATCAATTTATTACATTAGATAACTTGTCCTAACCATTTTGCTTTTGGTAAATATTTAGAAATAAAATGAAATACTTTTCATTATTTTATGGATATTCTGATCCATTAAAAGTTATTTTTTGTTATTCATACATAAAAAAATTAATTTTTTATATTCATTTATTGGAGTAATATATGAATTATAAATTGATCAAAGCACAACCAAATGGTGAAATCATTCTTATGAAATTAAAAGATATCAAGTAAGTATATTTTTGGGTGTTATTTATTATGATAGTAAAATAATCCATAATTTTTTGGAAAAGTGTCTTGAAATAAAAATTTTATACTTTTACCTTTATTTTTTATGAATCATTTGTCTTTTAACCCATCACAAATTTATGGTTTTATGGTCATTAAATTTCTCTCGACTACGTTATCTATCAATCTATATTAGTCCTTTGGAATTAGTCCATATTTTCACTTCTCACTAATTTTATCCTATTTTGAAACCTAATTTTGTGTTATTATCAATGACCTTCATATTTACCTTTACCTCTTTTCAAGTGGAAGTTTTATTAACCCTTTTTACGATGTGGGTTTTCAACCAAGGTATTTTGAAATATCAAACCCTTGATTTCCAAGAACAAGTTCAATATTTTAGGACAAATTTTATTGAAGTGGGAGAGAATATAACACCCTGAGATTTTAAAAGAACACTATGTTTGATAGTGTATACAAAATGCAACACTGAGCTTAAACGAACCACAAAATATTATTATTTAAATATGAGTATTATAAGATACCCATTAAATTTGTGGGTATGAATAGGGTTTAAAAAGTTATAGAAATTTATTAAAAGGTTTTATATAATGTATTTTTTATGATTTACTCAATTTTTCGTAAAATATTTTTATACTTTAAAAATACACCTTCTTCAAAAAATGTTTTATTTTTCATTTTGGATGTGATAATTATAATTAATTTATACCACTTTTAAAAATTTTATTTTATAAAATAATCATAATTTTTGAAATCATCATATCATAATTAAATTAGGGTGAAATTTTTATATTTTTATAAAAATATTGATTTTCTAGTGGATAGTGAAAATTACTACTTTTCATAGAAAATGATATTTTTGTTTCAATCATTTACAAAATAAAAAATTATTTTAAAATAGTTGAAAATTAAAATTAGTTATATTATATCATTAATAATCCAATTAAGTTTATTGGAATCAATTTTATGGTTTAATCTAGTTTAAAACAATTTTTATACTTGAAATCAGTTTTTTCTGAAAAATACAATTTTTCATTGAATTTTGTGTTTTAATATTAAATTAATTTATACCACTTATAGAACTAGAGATATTTTTCACCCATTTTATCCCTGAATATTTGTGGAAGTTTATGTCTCAAGAATAACTATCGAGTATGTTTGGATTTTAGTGGGGGAAGAGTTCCGCTATAGAGAGCCCATTGATTATGAATTTTGGTTCGATTTTTGTTCTTCCTATAAAAAATTGGGCCATATTCTAGAAGCCTATAGGAATAGTATTAAAAGATTTGATCATCAGAAGGCTATGTAATTGGGAGGCAGTAGAAAGGGTTTGGGGTCTGGTGTTGATGAAGGCCTATTTGGATATAGACAATTGGATGATCCAAATGTTGTAAAGGATATTCAATGTGGGATATAACAGGGAAACCCAATGGTATCTGACATTTTCAGTCACTTGAGAAAAAATCTGGGCAAACCTCTATCTGGAAAGGATTTAGAGAGTCCACTCGGGGGGGGGGGGGAGGGGTGCAATGTGACATTGGAAAAAAACTTGAAGAGGAGACACATAAGGTAGGTGAAGGAGGCTATAGGCCTTTAATAGATTCATCTTATACAGAGGCAGTGCACTCATGTAATTTCAATAATGTAAGAGGGGGACCACAGATGGTTGATAGAATTCTAGGATGGGTAGTGGATCCTAATGAAATGAGAGAGGGTGACACATTAGGTGGAAAGGATCAAGAACCTGACATAGGGGGTGGTAATTTGATCAGATCATGCCCAAGAAGGGAGTTTCCACTAGTAATATTGGAAATGGATTTGAAGGATTAGTGAATGAAGAAATGGTTTAGGAGTTTTTAGTAGCTTAGGAAGTTTACTCTAATGATGAGTAGTGGATCCTTAGGAATAAGTCTAACGATGAGTCTTCTAGTCATTTTTTGGTGATACTACTGAAGATTTTAAAGGTACCTAGTTCGAGGAGGAGGAAATATAGGAGAGGAAATAGGAAAGGGTGAAATAACTATTAATATTTACTACTACCAAGGGAAACTAGATCCAAAAAATATTTTAAAGTCAGGATGATTTAAGGTTATACAAAGGATACTTATACAATTTTTGGGGACAAGGCTATGGATCATGGGGATTTATCCATCCAGGATGCTCTGATTGAGTAGCGGGAGACATGTGTGGCCCATGAGCACTCCTTGGAGCTACATATTCATTCAAAAGAAAAAAATGGTGGAAGAGTTTTTGGTGATTAATTCCAAAAAATAGGATGCTAACATGATGATGGGAAGGCCGTTAAAAGTGAATACCAATGGTGATTAGAGTGCATGGATTTAAAAGTAAGATATTATACTGATAAGGGTATTCAATTAAGGGAAGAACAACTAAGAGGAGTACATACAGACTTGGGACAAGTTGGTGTTTCATTTTGGAGACCTTTTAAAGGATCATCCAGATATAAAAGTATCTTATATCTCCAATAAATTGTATTGGGAGAATTATTCCATTCGGAAGAAGGTTTTTTCAATGTTTCTATGATTTATTTTTGTTTTTGAACCTTGTGTTTTCTCATTTTCTCTTAAAAGTGTTCTGATAATAAAATAGTTAATTTTCAGTCAAAAATGATGTTATTGATATGTTATGAAAAATAAAATTTTACTAAATTGTTTAAAATCATAAAAATATTATAAGAGGTAAATTAGGATAATATATAGTAAAAAATCTCATCTCTTGTCTATTCATGATCCAACCTTATAAGTAAAATTATAACCCTTTAATAGTGAAAAAGACGTTACCATGATTAAAGTTAAAATAGAGGTTAAACCAAATGATAAGTTTTAAAATACCACTTAAACCTATCCAAATTTTATTGGTTGAATGAATTTAAACCATATCCTATCTTATATTCTAAATTATTGAAACATTGTTCACTTTCACATGAAAATGAATTTATTATATTTAAATCTTATTATTAACTCCATGTGTGTCCTTTCGCTCACTATTAAAAGTAACCACCTATCCTATCTTCTATAAAACACCTAGAGACTCTTATATCTAACAAAAACTACCAAAAAATCTTATAAAAATCCTTTTACAAGTTTAGGAGGTGATGGTATTCCTAAAAGACCAACCCTATGTCCCTTAAGAGATAATCTAAAAGAGCTCTTTCGAAGATGTAACAATATTTACTGACTCTTTCAAATTTATTCCTTATTCAAATTACTCTAAATATATTGTAACCATACTAAAATAATTACTTAATTATCATAAATATACATATATGTTATTATGATTATGGTAAAACTAGTTTTCATCTCTTTTCAATCCTATGAAAAGAAAAAACATCGCTCGTGTGTACGTACGAATTACCATCTTCACATAGTGGTGTAATTAATTTTTAAACACAACTTATATTTTATAATTATAAATATGTAATTAATGAATATATATTATAATTATGACATAAATATTTTGATTGAATTATAAAATCATATATACCTTCTTACCTTATAATCCATTGGAAGACGATAACATCGTTTGTCCGTACGTGTGGACTACCACCTCTATGAAACAATGTGATTAATTTTTCATTTATGTTTTACATTGATGGTAATAAGTATATATTTAATGAATATATATTATATTTAAATTATTATTATTATTATAATTCTTTATATGATGTAACCATGATCAATTTACAAGTACCAAAACCACCAAACCAAAACATACATGAAAAATGGAGCACTTATCACCCAAAATAGTGATTTGAATAAATAATTGTTAATAAATGGGAGGTAAAAGGTTATAATTAAATCATATATAGTATAAAATATATGATTATTATTTTTTAATAGAAGTATACTAAATATATATTTATTATACAGTAGGTTCAAGTACATTTGAAGGAATTCGAACTTGAGGTAGGGCTCAAATTGTCTTCTTTGGGACATATATTATGTTATACACCTATCTTATTTTATGATGTTTTCCTAATAAACCTCTAATATGTTATATAATTAATCTATTTATATTAATTTTATTTAATTTTTCATTTGAATTTATTTATTTCATGGGTATTATGATTTGAAATTTACCAAAGTGGTAAGGGTTTATTTCATAATCTCATCATTATTCGGGATTTTTTTACGTTAAAGTCTCTAATGGGGGAATTATTTTATATTTATATCTAAAAATAAATATAATTTATTCTCTTATTTTTTATTTATGGAAATTAAAATTAAAATTTTTTATTTTTCCATTCTATAATTACTCAAGATACTATAATCATGTTTTTAAGGGAAACCAAATATTTTTCTACTTGGTCGAGAATCTTTTTCTTCTATATCCATATTTTACTTAATTTATTTTAAATAAATTTTTAATATTATATAATGATTTATTAAATAAATTTTTAACCATGTTTTACTTTAATAAAATGGTTTAAAAGGAATATTCTCATCATTTTCATAATGAGGTACTTTTTGGATTTTTTTACAGAAGTGTGAAAGGAATGTTTTTTAACTTATACAACATGAATGAAATTTAACACATTCATGAATGATAAATTATTTGAAACTTACTTAAAAATCTTAATTTTTTTTATATAAAATTACTTCTTAAATATTTTGAAAATTTATTGATTTTAAATAAGTGATTTCAAAGTGAAAATGGTATTTTACTCAAGAAATTTTCCAGTGATATTTTTAATATATTTTCATCTTTGTAAACATAGTTTGTTGAATATTATAATTTATTAAGGATATTATATAATAATAACATGTACTATATTTCTCTTGATGGTTTATGATTAGTTTTACTGGGGAAAGTATTGACATTTTGTATTCCAGTTCTTCCAAATATAGGCAGTTATTGATTTTATGGCATATTGATAAAGTTATATTGTTTATTCATATGATGAATGAATTAGACTTATTATGTATTGGGTGGTTCCTGAAAATACATAGCCCCTTGAGTTATTAATAGGTATCATGATACAAACCAATTGGCTAGACTTATTAAATGGGTTTTTATTGTTTACTTACCCATTGTTTAAATTGGCTTGGCAAAAATCCTTGATGGTAAGTTTTGGATGTCTAACATTGTTAATTACATCATTATAAAATTAGTTATTAATTTACATGAGATTATTTTGAATAATATCCTTGGATAACTTTCAATATCATGTGATTATTTATATGGAATCACTTGATCTTCAATTATTCTTACCATATTATTCTTCATGATCATGTTATTGATTAAATGACATGTGTTTTTAGTTATTTACCTTTACATATTGATTATTCCTTAATTACTCATGATGGATTCCACTGTATGTAACCTTCACTGAGTATCTGATCTCACCCTTATTTTGTTTACTTTCCCAAGGATATGAATAAGGAGTCTTTGAATGAGTTCAAGGATGCATAGTATTTACTTTCACTATGTTTTGTATTTTATGGTTTCAAATGTAACATGAGATTCATGTATGTATATTGTTTACCAATACTATTAAACAATTTAGTCCTTCAAGATGTGATTCCTTATATCTAATTACAATGTAATAAAGTAAAAATCATCTCCATACTATTAGGGTCAGGGTCTTTACAGTACACCCAGGGTATCCCAATGTTGAACCTTATATATATCACATATACTCAAGGGTTCAGCCTCCCTAGAACCTAATGTCACATAACACTAGTCATCCACTCATGAAAACTCATCACAAGTTTCCTAAGTTGGACTTTAAAGCAAACAGACTATACTATCTCCATAAATTACTAGATTTTAGGGTGCTAACCAGAATTAACAATATACACTTTCTTTTACTACCCCTATCAGACAACACCCATCACTCTAAGGGAATAACATCCCATGGTACCATCATGATTACATCATGGACTAATCAACCTCATAGGTAAAACCATACCATCATCAAACTAGATTGATGGTATTATGACCATATCAGCTTCCAAGTCAACTAGGACGGTTATCACACCCTCATCCTATCCATAATCTACCAAGGGTCTACCTACCCAGGTAATCCTATGTTAGTGGGGGAGGAACACTTACCCCGCACTCGTCTCAACTATTCCAAAGGCTCTAGGAATCTCATAAGTTATACAAAGGCCTACTGGGGAAAAACATCCCCACCAAACACTCTCCCTCCTTAAGGGTCTAAGTAACCTTTCATAAGTCCCACTATATTCACTAGATTTATTTAAGGCTTACCATCTGGGTCTATGTATTGTGAGGTACACAATTATAATCAAGGCCTTGACCATCTATGATTGAGGCATCAAGCTAGTGCATAAGGGTCCATTGTGAATCTTAACACTTTTCCTATTCCATTCATAGGCTATTTAAATAAAAAATTAATTTAAATAAAAGGTCAATCTCCCTCAGTGGTGGGGACATATATAATATAATTATAAATAAAATTAATTTACCAAAAAAAAGAGAATGCATGGGGAATAGTTACCTCAATTAAACCCATTTCTTTTTAAAGAATCTTGACCATCCTTTTCCATGCTCATCCAAGTCCAAACATCCATTGACAACTCATATGAGGCATTAACTCAATCCAAACATCAGAATTGATTAATTATAATCATTTATAATTAATTAATAAATTTATAATCAATTATCCAGTTTAATTTAAAATAGTAACAATGCCTAATAAATCACTAAGTAACCTCGTCACACTAAAACTATGACCAACCACCCACATAAGATCTATGGTGTACTTTTGACACCATCTACAGAAAAATCCCCAACACACAATATTATATCAATCAACAATTATAACCAATTTAATAAATAACCTAGAAAAACTCATTGGGAGACATACCTTCATTTAAATAGCACGTTACAATATGTGTTCATCATCACTTAACATCCTCTATCCATGCCGATCAAATACATATCATATCAGGATGATTACACCATGATTTAGTGGAATTTTCAACACAACCCTAATCTAAATCATCTAAAATGAGATGGAGACACAATAGAGGGATAAAGGGGAAGAAAAAAGGATGAATCACCTCAAAATGTTGAATAATATTCATAAAAAGTCCATAATCCTAAGGGGGGGGGGGATTTAAGGAAAAAGTGAATATACCTAATTGGATCGGCTACATGTGAGGGATAATAAAAGATGAGTTTTGTTTAAAAACTTGGATAGGAAAGATGGTAAATCCAAATTTTAAAATAGCTAGGTAAGGGTGTGCCACAACTTCCACCAAAGTTTGTACCATGCCGTGGCATGCCTCTATGTATCTCCTAAGAACTAATAACATTCCCAAGTCCACAGAGAGGCCCTCACCCCTCACTATTATCCATTTCTTATAATGAACTTATCCTATATACCAAAAAACACACAACGATGTGGTGTTGCCTATGGTCTATCAAAAATGACCACTAGGGGAACCATTCCCTTTAGGCCTAGATTTTTTCCCTAGCTATTTTCCATAGGGAAATATCCTCAGGAACCATTACCTATGGAACACCCATCCTAGGAATTTATCCCTCTCTATTTTCTATAGGGAGATCTCCTGAGTACCATGAACAACCAAAATGCTAGACACCATATGCTTTGAGAGAGACAAAATGACCGGTACTATGGTCCTTTTCTTTCCTATTTCTGATAGGGACAAGCCCTTGGTGTCACATTATCACCTGATCATTAAGCCATCCAAAATTCCTAGCCACCAAGATCACCCAATAATGGTTCCCTCCAACATGGAGATCCCCATGCTATGGTGCTACATATGGTGGGACACCTATAGTAAAATCATATTTAGGTCCACCTGACCTTACCTTGACACTCACTTGAGCACATGAAACAACTCTTAGGACCCTATCCTCATGTAAAAAACATCTCCTTGAGATTCTCAAACTTTAGGAATCTCGATCTGAGCCTTGAATCTCAAAAAAAGATACCCACAAAAAATTCAAATTTATACTGAATTTCAAAACCCAAAAAAACATGGTTCTTTACAAATGGTTATGTATATTGTATATAGGTGCATTAGTGTAAGACCTAAAATCACGTGTGATATGCATACTTGATGCTAATTACCAGCCCTTGGTCTTTTGGTGGAATACTTGGGGTGGAACACACATCTTACCACTACATGAGTTGGGTCTTGATGGGTCAAATCATGTTAGAGTGGTATGAAAGAAATATTTTTCTGAGGGATTGAGTTTGAAGTTACATGTATGGTGAAGATTGGTTTTATAATTTAGGGAAACAATGTTAAATGTTTTTGAGTTCTAATTTTAGGTCCAGGAACCCAGTATTGGTGCAATGAACAATGAAACCATTTATCCCAACTCTAATACATTGATTGTAAACTCATTATATAGAGGCATTGATTGTGGGGAAAAAAATAAATGATACATGCATTATATTGAAATGATTCACTGATTCATATATCCTTGTGTCATATACCTCGATATAATATGATAAACATAGTTCATATTATTAAATTATAGTATTCCACCACACAAACATCCAAAGAGAATCCCAAATCAGGGCCATGAAGTGATGGTTCCATCACTTGAGCCTCCTGTCAATGACTAGTTGAGCAATGAGGATTTCATTTAGGGACTAGTTCATGATGTGTTTTCATTGGGTATACTGGGATCAATACCTCTACCCCTTGTGCAGCAAGCATACCCACATTTTATAGTATAGGTGGAAATTCTTCTACCTACTATGTAGTCAATCATTCATATGGTATGAGATGAGGATATGTTTAGTTTGAGTGTATTACACGAGTTTTAGTGATAGATACTATTTATATTCTAAGGAGAGCCTAACCCTTAGAAACATGATGACTAGATTGAGATTGTATTCTAAGTTTTTAGCCTCATTTGAACACCTATAAACTATATGGTAGTTACTTAGAAGCTTTCATCTATATGTTACGATGGGTCACTATTGGGATTTGATTATACAGACTCATGATGAGGTGACAATTCCTTGGATAGAGTTCAAGAAACTCTTTCTTGAGGAGTACTACCTAGAGAATTTGAGATCCATTTTTATCTAGGAGTTATTTGAGTTACAACAGGGTAACATGTCTATTACTAAGTAAAAACTGATATTCACTAATCACATGAGGTACTCTCTCATCATGATCCATGATTGATTCTTTTGAGCATAAAAGTTTGAGCATAGCCTTCACAGATACATCTAAGATGACATAATTTCCCTCTAAATTCCTACATTTTTTTTGGGGTTTTAGAGAGATCCTTTGTGATCATGAGATTTTTAGAAAAGGAAAAACAAGTATTAGGTTTTGGTGGAGGTCATTCAAGGGAAGAGTCATTAGTTGTAGCTGACCAAATATTTTAATTTTTTTCATGATGTCTAAGACATTCATATAGAAGACTTAGAATAGAGGGTCATCATCTCAAGAGCTACCTAGTGTATCCAGTCAGCTAGGGTATATACATAGCAATGCTTGTGAAGGTTTAGGCCACATGAAATGTGATTTCCTAACCCACCATGCAGGAAAGGGAAGTCAAATAGTTGATGGTCCTCTATATCATAGGTAGTGGTGTGTGACTAGGGACCTCCCAAGGGCAGATAGAGTGGTCCTCAAAGAGGTGGATTTGGAAGAAGAATAGAATATTCTCTAGGAGGAGGATATGGAGTAGGAAAATGATATGATCCACTTCCACCATCACCACCCCTAGGTGGTCTATGCCATGCTCATTATTCTGGAAGTTATGGATGCTACTAGATATAGGTGATGGAGGGATATGACCAGGTGGAACCCAAAATGATTTGAGGTATTTTCTATGCCTACTATACACTGGAACCTATATTTGTATCTGTTGATGTGATCTTTTTCTTTGTTTATGTATCCCTAGTTCAAGATATAGATATTATAGTAGAGGATCTAGCTTGATGCTTATGGATAGAGACTCTTATTGAAAGTGATCCCATGCTCACCCACATCTTTTGGTGATGCGAGTTTGCGCTTAGCGGAGAGTGGTTTTTGTGGGACCTCATTATAGTTGTGATGAAGTTGTATAATGTTATCCTTGGTATGGACTGTATATATATAGTTCATGATTTGATAGGTTTCTAAATTTGAAAAGTGAGGTTATTCTAAGTTGGTGGATCAAGAATCTCTTTTTTGGTTGAGTGAGACCTTTGTTCAAGATGAGCAGTTATTATGCATGAGAAGTTGAAACCAATCAAACACCAGTTATAAAGTTTGACTTTTTTGGAAGGTACATTATAAAATTAGATTCCATAAGTGGTAAAAGAGTATATAGACATTTTACCTAAGGATGTTCTAGGATTTTACAATCATTGAGAGGATAAATTTTATATTGATTTACACCCTTAGATCACTCTAATATCTTCCAAAACTTATCAAATGACCTTGAATAAACTTGGGGAACATAAGGTGAAGTTGGTGGACCTTATGGAAAAAGTTTCAATAGACCTAGTGTTTCCCCCTGGGAAGATACAATGATTCTATTTAATAAGGTATATGATATCTTGAGGCTCTGTATTGATTATAACCTCCTGAATCAGAAATAATTAAGAACATCTACACTCTACTGAGGATTGATGACCTATTTGGCTAGATGAAGGGAGAAAAGTGGCTCTCAAAGAGCAATTTTATGTCTGAATATCACCATCTTTGGGTTTACAAGGAGGATATTCTGAGTATGACCTCCATATTTCACTAAAACCATTACAAGTTTTTGGTGATATTATTTTTCATAAAAAATACCCCAAAGGTGTTCATGGACCTTATGAACCAGATCTTTCAGCCTTTTTTGGACCAGTTAGTCATTGTCTCCATCAATGACATCCTCATCTATTCAGCATCTAAGGACGAGCATGATGAGAATTTAAGGATCATTCTGTACTTACTTTAGTAGCACTAGCTACATGATAATATCTTTAAGGTTTATTTTTATATTTGATAAGCCACTTTGGATAATCATTTCAGTGGGTGGAGTAGCTATGGACCAAATGAAGATCTATATAGTGTTAGTTTGGGATCCACCCAAGTGAGTATTTTAGGTATAGAGTTTTATTAGGTTGTAAGGGTACAACTAAAGATTTATGGATTTTTTTATAGGATTGAAAACCCCATGATTGTCATTAATCAAAAAGGGAATCCATTCATTTAGTTCAAGAAAAATACTTAAGGTTTTTTAAGGATTTGAAGTGGAGGTTGGTGATTTCTTGTGTTATGAGGTTTCAAGAGGAGGCAGTCAAGTATGTGGTGTTCTGTGATGAATCTATAACTGGTCTTGGATATGTGTTGATTATTTTGAATCACACAAAGGGTGATACTCACTGAGTGGGAGGGGGAGTAAATTAGTGTGTATAATTATTTCAAAACCCTTCACTCTCATGATTTTCAGCACCTCACTCTCAAGTTACCCACCAATGAAAAAAAAGATTGACACGTCAAGTTTGTTAATGAGGTTCACCTACTCAAGGATGAATATGAACCTAGTGTTTCATGGTTATTATCCCATATATATGGTCTTCTACTTATTATCAAAAGGAACTTGGGTAAGGGTATGACCTTGAACTTGTACAATAGTTGGGACCAACTAGTTATGATCTCACATCAATAGATCAAAACCACTCCATTTGAAGAATGAATAAAGATGAGTATATGAGCCTCCAAACAGAATCTAGATGGTGATCTTCATCCTCTTCATTACACAGAAATCTCCTATGGTTGTTATCAGTACCTATTTTTCTTCGATATAACAACCCATCAATTCTTCTCTCACAGAATTATCAACCATTATATTTCTTCATTTATTGTTATTTATCTTCACCTAATTTCATGTAAAAATTGTTTCCATATTCATTATAGAAACATATTTAGATTTAGGTTGGCTTAAACACATTCAAACTCATAAAATTTGAGTCAAGGATTCATTCAGGAATATTTATTGAAATTATAACTGAAGACTCAGTTATTTCCTTTGTGTGATATATGAATTATCATAGACTTATTTTTTTATTCAAATACTTTTGAATTTATATTAAAAAAATCCTTTTTAAAAACTACTAAATACTTAGGAAATTAACTCCACAAAATATTTGAGTAATAGAGGAATCATCTTATCTATAAATCCTACAACTTTATTTATTTTGAATATTTCCACACATGTGGTAGTATGTATATTTTCCCTATATATCTTATAATTGTTTAAATTATATTATATCACCTTCCATTGAAATTTATTGAATTATAATCCACATAATAATGATGCTTAATCATGAAGAACAACTAAAAAACATTGTCTGAAAACAATTTCTTTATAATATATAAATTTTGGAAACTTAGAGTTTTACCTAGTATATTTATTAAAATTCCTTAAGTAATGGATTCACCATGTGATCAAAATCAAATTAATGTGTAAATATATGGTAATTGGATCAATTGTGAGGCATTATTATTAATTTTTCTCTAAGTTTCAAATACTTAGGTTCACAAAAATCTTAAAGGATTGTGTTTCAATAAAATATTACATTTAGAATAAATACATTCAATGGAGACTTACGATCCATCTCAAATACTTATACTCATTACTTTTTCACATTTCTAGAAAACTCCTAAATATATAAAATCATATAAAAATACATTGACTCATACGAAATACTTATGCTCTGTAAAAAATGACTTACGATGATCAACAAGACTTATGATAATGCACTGAAATTCCAGACTTCACCTATTTCAAATTGAAGCTTCCTCAATCCATCCTAAATACTTTTCAACACTACAAAATCATACCACAAAAATTTCAGAATATATAACAACTTTGTCAAATGGATCTTCATAACCTATTCATTGCAGTTGCAACTTGAAGATCAAATAGATGGAACCTTCTCACCTCTACCAACATCTTCACATGCTTGGAAACTTATAACTTCTAAAAACTTTTGGAGAAAACACCGCCACTTCAATAGTAACTATATTAGAAATGAAGAATAATTCATCAATAATAACACTTAACATATATTGACAAGAAATAAAACACCATCCTTAATAGGGTTAAAAAATCTTCCCATTTGGATTTATTTTTAATACCTCAAACTTCACTCCCCCACATCGATAATAAAACTAATTTGAATAAAATTTAATGAAAACATCTAAATAAACTCAAAGAAAAGTGGCATGAAGTAATTATCTATAAGTATATGTGAGATAGATATTTATAGAAAACAAGTGTGATTTAATCAATCATAAATTATATCCATAAAACAGCCTATCTCAGCCCATTTAGATTTTCATGTGAACAAAATAATAAAAAGTAATAAAATATTTCCCAGATTATTTCTTGTATCACTCAATTCACACATCAAAACAATTAATAACTAGGAGAAACAAATTTATACCCCTGTAGAAAACATATCCTCAATAAAAGGAGAAAAATTATCAAGGATGGAACTCAATGAACATACATAACTCAATGAGTTGGAGTTTTCTGCACTCCTAGTTGCATCCCAAACTTCTAAAACTATTCATTTGTTAAGTGTTTTGTGAGAATATATACTAAATATTCCTTTTAAGGAACAAAATTTAGTTTCAAGATACATTATACTACCTTTTATTTTAGTAAATGATACCTGATGTCAATGTTATTTGACCTAGAATTGCGTATAAGAGTTTTGGATAGGTTAATGGCACTCTGGTTGTCACAACCAAAAAATAGAGGGTACCCAACTTCAAAACGTAGATCAGGCAGTTTTGTATTCATTAAAATTATTTGTGTTGCTTCATAGGTTAAAAAAAGACTCATATTTAGTTAATATTAATGTAATTGATGTTTTATTCTTTTAATTCCAAGAAACATAACTCCTTCCAATAAAAAACACTTCACCAGATGTGAAATTGTTTTCATCTACAACTCTTGCCATATTAGCATCATTGAAAGCTATTATATTCAGACAATACTTATTCTTATACATCAACCCATAATTTAAAGTATTTTAGATGTATCTCAGTATCCTCTTTATTTACAATAGATGTGATTCCTTAGAATTGGATTGAAACTAGGTATAAATAGTGACATCAAATACAATATCAGATATGGTGGCTATCAAATACATAAGACTTCCAATAAAACTTTGTAACTAATTATCATTTAATACTTGTCCCTCATCATCCTTAGTAATAATTTTCCACATTTGAATTTGTGTGGACACACCTCTAGATTCATGCATGTCAAACTTCTTCAAGATTTTTCTAGTATATTTTCTTGTAAAATAAAAATGTATTCAGTTTTTTAGGTAACATGTAATCCCAATAAAAACCTCATTTCTCCTATCATAGAAATATCATATCTTTATTTCACATTTAATGAGAACTCATCACATAATCTTTCTTCATTTCCAGTAAAAATAACATCAACAATAGATAGTATCATAAAAAGTGTTGTGGTGTTGATCCTCTTTACTTACAAATTATTGTTCACCTATCCTCTCTAAAATTTCATGTTTTTAAATAATAATTTTGTTTAACATACCATGATCATGGATCTTGCTTCAAACCATAGAAGTACCTGTTTAGCTTATGTACCTCACTGCTATCCAAATATAACAAAAAAACCTTCAGGTTATTCCATGTTAATTTATTCATCAATTTCACCATTTAGAAAAGTTGATTTAACTTCCATTTGAAATATTTTGATATTTTTATAAGATTCTATAGATAAGAAGATTATGATGGACTCAAGTTTTTCCACTAGATAAAAGGTTTCATTAAAACCAATCCCTTAAATTTATAAGTATCCATTACACACCCTCTTGGATTGTTTCACCATTCTTATCAATCTTATTTCTAAATAATCATTTTTATTAAATCATATTATTTTCAGTGGGTTTGGGAACAAGTTCCTAAGTTTCATTCTCTTTGATCTAGTCAAGCTCCAACTTTATAGCCTAAACCCACTCCTTATGTTCAAATGCTTCCTCGACTTTCTGAGATTCTAATTTAGACAAAAAATGGTATGAAAATTTTATATAATATTTAATATTGTTTTCACACATTGATTATGATCCCTAATAATATCATCAATATCAAAATTTTTTCTTAGCCTTTCATTTCATCCTTTCATATTTTTTTTCTTCATCTTCATTTCTAGAGAGTGTAGGATCTACATCATTGATATGAATTTGTGTATTTTCTATATTTTCTTCAACAAGTTAGGAACTAAAACAATCATCCTCATTATCTATGATGATGGGTTTCTTAATTCCTTCTTTAATTTCAAGAACTAATACATCATCACTTTAAATAATCCTTTTAGACCTATTTTTTGAGAACTTTAAGAACTTCTATTTTATAAATACCCTACTATAATTCCATGTTCAACATTTTCATCAAAATTTCCTCCACTTATGTCCTTCTTCTTGACCAGACAAGGACTTTCAGACACTCTAAAATGTTTAACATTCAGATTATTCTTAAAACACACCCCATAAGGTTCTATATCTTTGTTTGATCTCATTAGGCATCTATTATGAATTATTCTAGCTATCGTGATGGATTTCAATTGGTAGTACCTTGAGGTATCATGTTTTTTCAACATGTTTCAATCCATATCAACTAAACTTCTATTCTTCCTCTCAAACACTCCATTTTGTTGATGTGTATACAGAGAATTGAATTCATGTTTGATGCTATGATTATTTAGATATTCAGTGTACTAAATGTTGGTATATTCACTACCATTTTCTATCCTCATTAACTTCAATTTCAACCATGTTTGCTTCTCTATCATTATTCTAAAGCTTTTGAATCTATCCAAGACTTGTAACTTCTGGGTTATAAACACAATAAATGTCATTCTTGTGAAATAATCTATGAATGTGATGAAATATATTTCTCAACTTTTTGAATTTTTAGTAACAGAACTGCACATTAGAGTGAATTAACTCAAGAGGTTTTGATGTATGGATTTCACCTCATTTTTGAGTTTTATTCACCATTTATCCCTTTTCATGTTTTAAAAATATCAGTGATTACCTCTTTAAATAGGGTTAAATTCCTCATAGTAACATTTTGTATAAACTTATTTATGTTTTTTTGTCCATAGTGGCCAATCCTTCCATGCCACAACTCATTTTATGCCTGTTGACTCAAGTAACAACCAATTTTTGCTTCTACAACTTGGAATAAATTTACTAAGGGTTATCAAACCACCATTAACTACAAAACCATATTTTATTATTTTGACTATTAATCCACTTTTCTTGAAAATAAATTCATTTCTAACGTTATACAATTGTGATACATGCAATAAATTATGATTTAGTCCATTAAAAAACAACACATTATTTGGACTCATTTGATTTTTTACAACACTTTCTATTCTAAAACCTTGTATTTTTATAGAGTTTAAATTTACCAAGTTAAAAACTCCTTCATAATTATCAATATTTCTTAGGTTTTTTAGGTCACCTATCATGTGGGTTGAGCATCCATTTTGCATGATATAAGGTTTATCATATTTTTAGGCTTTAAATGTTATTTCAACTAAATTTTCCTATTTCTTGATTTGAATTTGATTATGATCATTCCCAAACCTATGAAAGATATTATACTAATTAAGAATCAATGCAACAAACACACACACAAATTATGTGCTTCTTGATAACACTTTCCACACACCTTTATAAGCATTCAAAATTGTTTCTTACTTTAACATTATTTTTAAACTCTTGATGCCTTAAATAATCATCATCAATGTTACTTTTTTATTTTTCAAACACTTTTATGGGGATAGTGAGAACCCTAACAACATTAAACACCAAAAGAAACAACAGATTTTTTGAAAAACAATTTGAGATAATTGGAATCAATTTCCCTAAACAATATATAGGGAATATAATTTCCCTGGGAGTCAGGGTAGCCCTTAAAGATCTATTCATAATGATGTGACATGTTGTCCCAAGCTTTCATGAATTCCTCCATGTTAATCTTTACCAAATTGAAGCCTCTGAGCAGAATGCGGGCCTGCTTATCAATCAACTCGCCTTGTTCCTTAGTAGTGTTCACAAAAATAGTTCTTCCTGTCTTCTTCAATGCTTTCATATCCATATATTCCACTCCCATTTCTTCATCTGAGTGAAAAATTAGATCCATATGTTCTAGCATCGATGATATCTGTTACTAAGGGTCTCCAGTGGAGCTTGTCTCACGTTGCTATCCAGGATCCCTCGTCTTCATCGAGGGAGTGGCAGGGACTCCAACCTCACCAACTACAGACACCAGGTCGCTATATGTGTTGACCAATGCATATGAATTGCTCACAGTAATAGGATTATTTGGGAGTTTCTTTCCCTTACTTGCAGACCTCATGACAGGAGGACTAGGTAAGTTAGAATACTCCTTCCTAAGTTTCCCCTTCCGGTTGTTCTTGATAAAGCCATAAGAATCTGTAGTAGTGAACTTGCCCTTCCATGAGGATGATCTAAGGTATTCCTCCACAATGGTCACTTCCTTGGTCTCAGTAGAGGCATCCAGAGCACCATCCATCTCCTCTTGGGACTCACCCACATCCACCAAGTGGTCCTCTCCACGTGTAGCCTCTTTCCTGTTTTGATCCCCACTAGATTGAAAATAATCATCACCCAATACTGTATACCTATTTTGAAGGTCCATGTTTGGTCTCCCAGCTATAACCTTCTCCGCATAAGAAAGGGGGGCCTACATGGCCTACCTTGGCACCTCAGAGGCTCTTGACTGTTGGTAGCCTTGACGCATATATTGAAATTGCATTGAGGTGTCCTTCAGAGCCAAACACTGGGAATGACCACCGGATTCATGGTCCTCACAAAGGCCCTCAATCACCTCTGTAACATTGGATGCATTTGTTGGAACCATCTGGATTGATTTTACCTCCAGGTGGGCCTCCTTCACTCCTTTATTGTTACCTCCAATTGAGCTGCCTTCCAAAAGCAAGCGCAAGTCTTTCCCTACCTCATTACTACAACCTGAAACTTCTTTATCCTGGGGTACCACCTTAGCACCCATATCGGATGAAGTTCCTTTGCACACCATTGCCCCTAGGCTGCACACCCCCAGGTCTCTCTTCAATCTGTCATAAACCCTAGAAACTTTTGGGTTTGAAGAGGGGGCCGTTACTTTCCTCATATAGTCCTGTGCTGTAAGACCAGAGCTGAGTCCTGGCTCCTACACCTCCTGTTGCTTTCCATATTCAGAGCCAATATTGGTGCACACTGGTCTAACTTCCAAGGATTTGCTACTACCTTCACCCATACACAAACCCTTACCACTGTCACTTGAATCCACAACCTGCCTAGGATCCATCCTCCCATGTATGCAGAATACCCCAGGATGAACCATCTTCTTACCAAAATTACAGAAGTCAAACCACATTTCATATACAACAGGTTGTTTGTGCCAAAGCTCTCACTCCACTGTAATCCACACAAACTCACTTGGAATTTTTGAGACATCAATTTCCATATATATACGGGGAAAGACCGGGTGGAAGAGTGCTCTGGTTCTTGAATAAGTACATAGAAATCTACCCACAAGGTTACCTAGTATTCTCAAAATTGCGGGGTTTTGAAATGGTAAAGGGAGTTGCAGAAAACTAACCCAAACCGATGTGGTAGGGGAGTCACGATGCATGTGTAAGTCATACGACCAACGAAAGAGGTAGAATCAGAGACTATTGCAGCTTCGTGGGGCATTAGACCGGGCTTTAACCAGATCCTCCTCAGTTGAAAATTGAATCCAAATGTGCTTGTAATCGAGTAGACCCACTGTTTCTCAATCCTGTAAATCCCACAACCCAAAAATATACCTATCAAAAGAATCCACCGAGGGATGCCGCTACTTGAAGTGCGCAATCAGGGAGAGATTCAGCAGACCCAAAGCCTCATTGAACTCCGATGTTGAGATCAAAAGGTTTAGAAGGCTATTTATCAAGTTCAGAACTTTAGGGAAAAGAGAAATACGAGGGAAGGAGGGAAGAAAGTTGGGGTTCGAGAAGGGAGATAAGGATGGAGCCATTCCTGAGACGGAAGTCGGAGGTCCCTCCCCCGGCGGGGTAGGAGGGACCGGGACAGGGGCCACCGCCGTCTCCTAAGGAGGAAGGCGATGCGAAATAGCTCCCCTCCCTTAAATGAATTCTCACCTATTCTTATTGTATACACCTTGATTCCCACCCTATTCTTATTCTAGGAAGAGACATATTATACTAGTTATTTTAATAATTTTGGTCAAACATCCCACAACACTAACAGTACCCCTGAAATATTATGTTTTGATAAAGAATTCTCTACCAAATGAAATATTACCTTACTATATTTTCAGCCCTCTAATGAGTATATTTATCAAAATAATTTCATGGATTTATTCCTTGAATATTTTTAACTAATGAAGGACCTTTTTTTAAATTTAATTATTTCCATATTTGAGTAGATTTGAGTCTTTATTTAGAATACTCATCTGTTCCAGATTGTAATATATCATATGTTTCTTTATTAGATACAATCTCTCTTTGTACTAGAACTTCTGTAGACTTTTTCTTTTCATATCTTACATCTTGATTATAATATCCACTTATTGTAGGTTTCTTAGAATATCATTATTAGTATCTAACAATATTGTTCTTGATGCATTTAATTTTCTCATTCAACTTCTTGGTTTCATCATTTTTCCTTATGAATTTATAAATTTATTTAACACATAATATAGTAGTGTAAGTCATGTATTAATTTTTTTTTACATTTTTAGTAATATCAAAATTAATAATTTAAATTTCTTTGATATGATTTCATTTTTCATATAGATGTTGACTTTTTTTTGATCCTTTTTTCTGATGATTCTTGTCTTCTCTCAGGCTTCCAATTTCTTTTAAACCCATATTAATATATATTCTCATGGTATATTCCTTATTAGTATTTTCTTCTTCTACTATAAAATCACAATTATATTGAGATTAATATTATGATGTGTCCACCTCATCTTCCTCTTGTTCCATGAGAATTATTTGAGAGACTTATTTAAAAGCTTCCTCATCACCACTTTCTTCACTACCAGACACACCTTATTCAACTGGAAAAAAGTTCCTTTTGAGGGAACTAGGTGAAAACCTATTATTTTATTTTTATTGAAAAAATTAGAGATATATAGTAGTGGTTTTCATAGAAGTTTCTTAATTATCATTTCTCCTATAAATCTTATAGGATAATTATCAGAGAAATGAAAAACCTTCCTATAATTAAAACATTTAAAAAGAAGTTTACCTCTATACTTACCTATTTCACCACTTGTGAAACTTATTAGCTTGAGATAAAGAGTTTATACATAGTATTCCATGTCATATCTTTCATTTGATCAATCCATCTTCTCCTCTATCTTTATACCTTTGTGGGATTTAAAAGCAATTTCCTTTTTCTGATTGACTTTACTTTTACTTGTGGGGCTTCTTCTCATTTCATAATTTATGGGAGTATTATGAAGTTAGTCAATGGTTAATTAATCAAGATATATATTTTTGAGAGTTGAGATATTTTCATAAAATTTATTAGGAAGGATTATTATTAGTTTTTTACCACAGTGGGGTCTTCTAGAGTTTCTTTAAACCCTCTAATTGTGATGACAACCAGATTTACTCTAGTACAAAACTCATCAACCATTTCATATCTATGTATCCTGATGTATTCAAACTATTTTTGAATAATTTAAAGTTTTAATTCTCTTACCTTTTTATTTCATTCACAAATTCTATAAAGATCTTTCAAAATAAGATTAATAGTTTTGCATCCCATGATCTTGGTTAACTCCTCTTTAGATAAAGATGACAACAAAGTATTCCTAGCCTTCCCATCATTTTCAATATTCCTCTTGTTGGTTAGGTACCATAATAAGACTTAATTAGGAATAGTGAATCAATATTTTATAGAGTATAGAACATCAATTCCTAGATAGATAATGTAAGGAACCATTATTTCTTTCCACGAGTGAAACACTTTTCCATCAAATATTGGGATTCCTTTTCTATTAACTGAATTATGTTGATCCATCTTATGTACTTGAGAGAGATACCGAAGAGTATCCCTACTTTGATACCAATTATTGAATCACATGAATGGGGATACACACTAAGAGGGGGGGGGGGGGGTGAACCTGTTGTATAGTAATTTCAAAACACTTACTCTCATGATTTTTAGCACCTCTCTCTCAAGATACTCACTGACACAAAAAATATGGCACCCCAGACCCACACTCCCAAAATCTAGTGTGAATAAACACTTTATTTACATACCTTATTTGAAATGAACTGAAGAAACCCAATTTTAACCACCGGTGATTACAATATCACTAACAAATGTTGATTCACATACATACGAAATAGCTTTTAGGTTTAGAGTTTTATAGATTTATAAAAAACTTTTAACTAAAAAATACCATGTATATCTCATCAAATAGACCTTTTTTACCCACTCTATAAGAAAACATTTAATTCATAATAAGAATTTATCATCTACCATAAAGTTCTACACACATGCCACTCTTATAGACATATCAGGTCTAATAATTTTCTTCATAACCTTGGGAAATAAAAATAGAAAAATGGTGAACTCAAATTCTCATTAATGGAAAGCATATATATGAATATTTCTAAAAATGAACTTGTCATGAATAATATGTCATGAAACAAATGATAACCAAATAATTCCATATAATTGATAACATGCACTTAAAACAAATCTATGTAAAAAATATAAATAAACACATGAAAAACAATAACTAAATTCATGGTGATGGAATGCATAATGATATACATATTGATATTTACTATCAAGGCCTCAATATAGACATTATTCTTTCTATCAGTTTTGTAACCAAGAAATCAATCTTCTATCAAGTTCACAACCAAGACATCATGCTTGCATTGGGTAGGAATACACCAAATACCCAAAGCATTTATCTAATGAGACAAATCGATGCATCGAGGAGCTATATTATACTAAGCCCCACCCATCACTTCTTTAAGTCTAGTGCATTCACCATATTAATGATATGAATATCAATACAATGCATAATCAACTTTCCTTAGGAATTAATAAACATTTTTATTGAGATACAAAAACATGGAATTTCAATAATTTTCCCCATGTTAATAAAAGGGATAAAATTATCATAAACCATATATATAAATAAGATTTATGGTTAAAAAATACATAATAATCTTTACTAATTAATCAATAAACATTCGTACTAGAGAAAAAATATAGATTTTCAATAATTTGTCAATCGATAAATGAAAAAGCTTTCCATGCAACCATCACCAAAACTAACACCGTATAGAGAAATGGGTATATAGTTAAGTCAATAAATTCCCTAATAAATCAATATTTTACATATAGGTGAGCACCCTTCAATAAAAGGAAGTTAATATAGAGTTCTCACATAGGGAATACATTGTAAGAAAAAACATGCATATAGAAGAGGATAATTTGGAAAGGCAAAGGCATTGATAAATCATTTCTTTGATAGAAGAGAACATTACATAATACATATAGATAAATAAAGTGAATGATATTATTTAAAGTGTTTCCTTGATAAAACATAAGATACGTCAAAGGGAAACAACTTGGATGAAAAACACTTTTTAGGTGTTTTGGAAAAATAAATTTAGAAATAAGAAATATCCTTAATCTTTTGAAAACGTTTATTTTATAAAACTATGATAGTAAGAATTTCTTCTAGAAACCATGAAGGAATATAGAGGAATTTTCATATAGAAGACAAATATAGTTTAATGATTTTTTTACATGGAAAAAAACTCAAAAAAATATTTTATAAAATATTTTTAACATTATCAAAAAATAAGAAGCTATATATCACTTTCAAATTTCATTTTCAAAATGATGAATTGAAAACATTGAAAAAATTTATATTTGAAAAATAAAATTCAATAATATATCCTTTAAAATATATAATGGTCATCAAAAAAATGTTGGGAGGAAGATAAACCATTTGATTTAAAAAGGATAGAAAACACTTTTTTAATTTTTTGAGATACATTTGTTTGAAAACCCACATAATGAAAAGGGTATTCAATTTTCCTTTAGAAAAGAGGTAAATAGAATTATGAGGATCATAGAAAATAATCTAAATTATATTTATTTAAAATAGAGGATAACTTTGGCATGAAGAAAAATATGGACATGGAGAAAAATATTTGTTGGAAAGACTAAGAGTTATTCTTTCCAATGTCAAACTTTTATTCTATAAGGTATTTCATCAAGGAAGATGATATCAGTGAAAATAGTTAACTTACCTAGAGAAAAATAGATAATAACATAGATAAATAGAATTGGAAGGTTAAAAGGGACTAATAAGATCATCATAAATTAGAGAATGTATGACTTAAAGAGAAATAATTTGAGTTGAGAAAACTATTATGACTCAAGTAACATTAAAATTAAAACCCAATTGAGAATATGATTTAAAATGAAACATTAAATACCATTAATAATGATATTATAATGATAAAAAAATATTAAAGTGGAAATATATACTACTATTATAAATAAAACATGGTTTATAATAAGAAATATGTCTCAGGGGTGAAAATTTGAGATAAGAAACTCATACCTTAATTCCTGACTTCCACTAAAGCACTTGAATATCCTATATAAAAAAATAAAAATCATAATAACCTATTTCAGAATCTTATTCATATATATAAAATTTTATAAACTTTGTAACATCTTGTTACTATTTTCAGGTATTCCTAAACCCCACTTTTTATCATGTCTTGGTTGGGTTTTGTTTGAGGTTGTTTCAGGAGAAATTTTTTATATTTTGAAAGTTTCTGGGCTAGTGCACGATTGGTGCACAGTTTTCCCAAACTATATTCCATCTCAGTGGAAACTGTGCAAACCTATATAATTGGGGTTTTTCAAAGCTATCACATGGTTTTACAAACCGTTCGCTTACTTAGTTGAAACCATGCACTTGGAGAAAGGGGGTACACAACTAGGGCGCACGGTTTGGTCTAACCGTACAGACCCTGCCTATCTAAACATGCATAAAGGAAATAATTAGTATGAAAATTATTTTAAAATCTCCCAAATGCTTCTTTTAGGTTCCCGATGGGATTTTATGGCCCCATAGTAATTTCTATTTCCAAGAGAGCTCCCAAGAGTCATTTTGGCCCCTCTACATCCTTCCGTAAACGAATCAAATCTTGGCGAAAGACGTTAAATCTTATTTGAGTTAGTTTTCTCTTCCTGTTTTCTATATCCCTATATCTCCTATTTTCTCCCAATGGGTTTTTAGATCTATGTGTTTATTAAAGGATATAATCCCATCTTTTTCAGATCTTGGATCTAAGTGTGATTCCTGAATCCCTTTGTCATTGTTCTTCATTGGATATTCCTTTTTAGGGTTTGTTGTTTTGAGATCCCATGTTTTCAAGGTAGGTGGTTCCATTTTGATTGACCAAATTTATTAACCCTTAATTTATTGATTTAAATTCAATTGTTTAATTTATATTCATTTATTTGATTTAAATTCAATTTTTTGATATAAATTAAATTGCTTTCGATTGTTGGTTAAAAAAACAATTCCATTGAATTGGGGCTTTGAAATTAAATTTTGGAAAGAAATTGTGAAAACCCAAAATTCCATTAGATTAGTGTGTGTTTGTGGAAATTGATTAAATTTCAAGAATTTATTTTGTGGAATTAAATTATGATATTTAAATCCTGGAGTTTAAATTGTGAAACTTAATTGTGAAATTGATTTTTGGAATTGATTTCAAATTAGTATTTGAGAAAAATGGCTTGAAATGAATTTAATGGAAACCCATTAGTTTTATCTTGAAAAGTCATGTTTTTTTATTAAAAACCCATGTTGGTTTTTAAGTGGAAAATTGGAATATTTGAAATGGATAATGGGATGAATTGTATTTTAAGTGGTCTAAAAATAAATTTCACATCACTGTTTGTTATTAGAGCACAAGAAAGCCTTCCATAATTACTGAGTTATTCAAAAAACACTCTATTATTTACAATACTAACAATACATATGCTGCATTTACATCCTTGATAGGATGGTGATAATTACACATTGGTTAGTATTGAGGGGAATGTGTGTACACATAATTTCGTGACAAATTTTGAGTGTGTGGAGTCCCTTTTCCTAAAACTAGCGTACATTTAGGCATATGACCATGTTTCTCACTTGTTTGTATTTGAAATTAATATATTCCATTGATGTAAACTATTTTACACACATTTTGATTTATATAAATTATTTTATATAAAATTATTTTTAAGCTATTTATTTAAAGTATTTCCATTATTTGAAATTTAAATCAAGATTTTTTTAAATATACCTTTGAAATTCCAAATATACTTATTTAAAATTGAAAGCATTTAATTGGTTCATTAAATTTTGGAATATTATTATGGAATCCTTAGTGAGTCCCTATTGGTCTTTTATCTCACACCCTACATTTTCATTTGGGTGTTTGTAGATTATCTCCTTCCAAGTTTGAGAAGGGGAAAACACCACTTGGAGGTGGTTATAGCTATTGATATTTGGGATTTTAGAGTTGAGTTTTATTGTAATATGGTTTTTCTTTTAGTTTAAAGTACTTTTATATAGTACTTTAGGTTTGTTTACCTGTTTGACTTTTGGTACAGTTCTCCCTATAGAGTTTATTTTGTATTCATACCGACGTGTTTATCTTACTTCCACAATGTTTATGGAAAATTAATTCCCAATTTATTTTTTTATTATGCTAGGTTCTAGTATCCATCCTATGGGTATCGAGAACACCCTTCGAGCCATGTAAGTACTGACTTAGTTATCGGGTTACTAGGGTACCTGGATGGTTCGTGACAAAGTGGTATCAAAGCTCCAGGTTGTGATTCTTTTGATATCATTATGTAGTTATGTTTTATTATTGGTACTTAGGATCTATTTACAAATGATTTACTTGAAATCCCTCACCATAACAAACATTAAGTCACCAGGGGTGGATTGGGAAAGACATCTTGAGTATTAGTTCTAGTATTTTCCATGATTTTTATTGTGATAGATTGAAATTCGAATATTATATGTTGTTTCTCTATTTAAGAGTTAATATAATGTCTTCTACATTTTCTGATGATGTTTTGTAGCATCATACCTCTGAGAACATGTGTGAATTAGATCCCTAAGGAAGCTACTGATGAGCCATAATGAGTAAATATTCCCATGGACTTGAGTCTGGTTGAGGTGATCGTGTGCACCATCCAAGATTCGGGACAAGAACCACCACTAGTTACTATTTAGGCTAAGAAATGGTTAAGTAGGATATAACATTTGATTAGGTTCTTGGATATATTTGATGAAATCAAGGTGAAGTGTGCCACCTTCATGATGGAAGGACCAAGTAGGAGACGGTGGGACACAATGGTGATGATGAAGAAGCATAGGGGATTAGAGTGAAAAGAATTCAAAGTTATTTTCACCAGTCAATTCTATCCAAATTTGATGATATTGGTAAATTATACTAAGTTTTTCAAACTTTATCACGCTGAAAAGATCGTGACCGAATATGACAACCATTTTTTTGAGCTCATGTAGTTCGCACCCGAGATAATATTGAATGAGAAGATGAAGGACTAATGGTTTGAGTTGGGAATTTGATATGATATTCATTATCATATTTTCTTGCTGAATATGTCTTATTATATCGATGTTTTGGATATATAACTGATGGTTAAAATGGATCTGTTTTAAAATTCATGGTTTTCAGAAGTTTCTTTTCTTCCTAGTGGTAGCATGAGTTCCTCTAAAGGTAATAGGATGCATGATGATTCTCAAGGTAGTTCTTGACAGCATGGTTTTTGTAGACCTCCTGTGGTGCCTGGAAGTGGCCCTTTTATTTTTTACCAGTGTGGAATTATAGGGAATTCAAAGAGGGTTTTCATTGAGGCACCCAAGAATTGTACCTCCTATGGGAACTTGGGTTACTTAAAAAGTTATTCCATGTATTTTATACTCCCTATAGTGTCATGAGATATTCAATTCCAAAAATTACTAAAGTGTAATCAAATGTTTCATAAACAATGTGGTTCCATCCACAGGTATCCGGAACAAATATTTTTCACATAGTGGAAGAGTCTCCATAGGAAGCAGATACAAGTCCAATAACCATGATAGGTACTATCACTATTACTTCATTATTAGTGACTTCTTTATTTGACACTGGTTCATCTCATTCATTTATTTCAAACCATATTTTTAATCTACTAAATATTCGTACAAATATTTTATCTCATGTCATTGATATTACTACACCCCTTGGAACGAAGTGAGAGTAGGGTATCCATAGGCCCACATGTTTTTTCTCTCTATCATAGGAAAATATTTCTTGGAGTTTTTTGTTTCATGACATGAAACTATTGACATCATATTCAGGATGGATTGAATCATTACCAATAAATAAAAGATTTATTATTATCTTCAATGGGTCTCCTTTACTACACCTGATGATGCATGTCATATATTTCAAGGAGAATGGGACCCAAGTTTGAGTAGAGTTAGACCTTATTATCAATATTTTGGGAAAATAATATCTTTTTTTTCTTTTTATCTGGAGGTAGAATCTTTGAGTGGTGATATCCCTCCAGTTTTCATTGAGTTTCCAAACATGTTTCATTCCAATTTCTCTGGTTTTCCACTGGTAAGGGAAGTAGATTTCTCTATTTATTTAGTTCCTAGTACTCAATCAATGTTTATTCTATCTTATCTCATGGAACCTACTAAAATGAAATCATTGAAGACTTAGTTGGACGATCTTTTAGAGAAAGGACTTATGCGCCCAAGTGTGTTACCTTGGGCAGCACTGGTTCTCTTTGATAAGAAGGATGATAGTTCCCTTCGCCTTTGTATTGATTACCAAAAACTCAATAGAGTCACAGTACAAAAAAATATATCTGTTACTAAAGATTGATGACCTGTTTGACCAGTTAAAGGGGTGAAGTGGTTCTTGAAGATTGATATTCGGTCTGGTTGCCATCAGTTGAGAATAAAAGAAGATGACATTCAAAAAACCACCTTTCTGAGAATTTATTACCATTATGATTACCTTTTTCATTCCCTTTGGTATAATAAATGATCTTGTAATTTTCATAGATTTGATGAACATGATTTTACATGACTATTTTGATGCTTTATTGGTAGTATTTGTGGATGAAATCCTAGTTTACTCTAAGTTTGAGGAGGATCATGTGGGTATTCTGAGATTAGTTCTAGAATTATTGATAAATAATAAAATATATACCAAGCTATCAAAATGTGATTTATGAATTCATGAAGTGAAGTTATTGGGGAACATGTTGTGAAAAGTTGAAGGCTGTTATGATATGGTAACAACCATGAAACATTTTCAAGGTTCAGATCTTCTTGAATTTGGCTGGGTGTTATTGACAGTTCGTTAAAGACTTTTAAAAGTTGGATTATATGATGACTACTCTAACTAGGAAGGGAGTAAAGATTCCTTGGAATGAAAAATTTTAGGATTCACTTATTGAGTTGAAATGTATTTTGACTACTACACCAATATTTACTCTTCCAGAGGAAGGGAATGGCTATGTGGTCTTTTGTGATGCATCCGTTTTAGGTTTGGGCTGCATTCTAATGTAGGGTGATCATGTAATTTCTTATATCTCTATTCATCTTAGGCCACATGAGAAGAATTATCTAACCCATGACCTTGAGATAAAAACTCTGATGCACACACTTAAGAGTTAGTGTCATAACTTTTATGGATAAAGGTTTATTGTGTTTTCTGCTTATACGAGATTGAGTTATATCTTCTCTAAAAAATATTTGAATATCCACAAGAGGTAATGGGTGGAATACCTGTAATATTTATACTTTGACATTTCCTATACCTCAGGGTAAGGTAATTTCATCACAAATGTTTTGAGTAGGAAACTTATGACCTAGGTTGTGAAATAATCATCAAAATAGTGGAACTTGATGGATCTATTTTCATAGTTGCATATTGGAGTCTAGGAATTATAGCCCAAGATTTATTTGACTATCATTCAGTTGACATACAATCTTCTTGAGATGATTCTTCAGGAATAATATCTTGATGATGAGTTCCGTAGCATTAGAGAATCTCTTTATGATATGGAGACTATGCCTAACTGGTCATTCTCCACTGAGGGTATACTATGATATCATAATCATTTTTTGTGACATTATCGATAAGGAAAGTTGTGATATGGGATTACCATAATTCTCAGTGGTTAGTGAACCTAGGAACCATGAATATGTTATATGACATGTGGTGTAGATTTTGGTTGCTAGGTATGAGATATAGAATTGTCTAATTTTTATCTTTTTGTTATACATGACCAAAAGTCAAGGTCGAGAACCAGAAACCTTTGGGTTTTCTTCAGTCACTTCCAATGCTGACTTAGAAGTGGGATGAGATCTCAATGGAATTTGTGGTTGGATTTCTATATACCCAAATAAATAAGAATGTGATATGATTTGTGATTGATAGGATGACTAAATCAGCTCACTCTATACCCATTAATGCTACAAACAAAGTTGAGGAGTTGGAAAATCTCTATGTGAAAGAGATTTTTTTTAATGGAGTTCCATCTTCTATAGTCTTTTTTAGGTATCCTCTGTCCACTTCTCACTTTTGAAGAGGCATTTAGGAAGCACTAGGATCTCAGGTCCATTTGAGAACGACATATCATTTGTATTCAGATGGTCATACATAAAAATATATACAAATTATTGAGGTTATATTTCTCACTAGTGTTATCGACTTTTGTGGGGCTTGGGATGACTATTTGGGGCTGGTTGAATTTTCTTATAATAATAGTTACCAGTCCACAATCAAAATGGCTCTTTTTGAGTCCTTGTATAGCTGGCCATATAGTTTTCCATTGTTTTGGTTAGAGGTTGGTGAACGTTACTTGGTTGGATCGAGTTTGGTTCAAAAGATGAAAAAAAATATTTAGTTGATTCATTAGAGAATGTTGGTGGCATAGAGCCGATATAAGTATTATACTGATTGTCATCATAGACCATTGAAATTTTCTATTGAAAACCATGTGTTTCTGAAAGTTTCACCCCAATTAGGTCATCGACAGCTTGGGAGGAAAGGGTAACTTTCTTCTCATTTTGTGGGACCTTTTGAGGTTGTTGAGTAGGTGGAGAAAGTTTCTTACAATTTATCACTTCCAACACATCTGATGTCGATACCTAACATGTTCCATGTATCTCAGCTATGAAAGTATCTTTCTGATCCATATCATGTTCTGAGATGGACTAATCATGAGGTTGGACCTGATTTATCAATGACTAAAAGACCAGTTACGATAGTTGATTCTGAAAACAAGGTGCTTCTTGGGATGATGATACATTTTATTTGAGTGTTATGGTAGCACAGTCCTGCTATTCATGATACATGGGTGAGGGAGCCACTAATGAGAGTAGTGACCTCATATTTTCAACATGGAAGCTTTTTAGTTGTCTTTTTGGGGACATAAAGTTTCTATGGTGGGGAGGTTGTAACATCTTGTTACTATTTTATGGTATTCATAAACCCCTCTTGTTATCATGCTTCAGTTGGGTTTCATTTGGGGTTGTTTCAAAAGAAATTTTGGAAATTTTGAAAGTTTCTGGGCTAGTTCATGGTTGAAACATGGTTTTCCCAAACCATGAACTATCCTAGTGGAAACCATGAAAACTTAGATTTTAGGGTTTTTCATGTCTAGCTTACAATTTTACAAATGGTGCACCTAATTAGTAGAAACAATGCACTTGGAGAAAGGTGCACACAACTAGGGCGTACGTTTTGGTCTAACTATGCAGCCCTAGCCAACTAACAGTGCGTATACGAAATAATTAGTCTAAAAATTATTTTAAAATTCCATAAACCCTCCTTTTAGGTCCCCGACAGGCTTGTATAACCCCATAGTGATTTCTTCTTCTTGGAGAGCTCACAAGATTAGTTTTTTCTCCCTCTAAAACTTTTCTAAAGTTAATTAAATCTTTTTGAATGACATTTGATCTTCTACTAGTTTATTTCTTATCCCTGTTATCTATCTTCCTCTATCTCCTCTTTCCTCCCAAGATTTTTTAGATCTCTATGTTCATTGGAGGATCAAATCCCCCCTATTTTGGATCTTAGATCCAGGTGTGATTCTTGAATCCCATTATCTTCATTCTTCATTGGTGATTCCAATTTAGGGTTTGGAGCTTTGAGATCCCATGTTTCCAAGGTAGATGGTTCCATTTTGATTGGACAAATTGATTAAACCTAAATTTCTTTATTTAAATTCAATTGTTTGATTTAAATTCAATTGTTTGATATAAATGAAATTGATTTCGATTGGTTGGTTAAAAACCCAATTCCATTGAATCAGGGTTTTTAAATTGGATTTTGGAAAGAAATTGTGAAAACCCCCAATTCCATCGGATTGGGGTGTGTTTCTATAAATTTATGGAATTTATAGAATATAATTTGTGGAATTAAATTGTAAGATTTAAATCATGGAATTTAAATTGTGAAAATGAATTGTAAAATTGATTTATGGAATTGATTTCAAATTAATATTTGATAAAAATGGTTTGAAATGATTTTGATAGAAACACATTGGTTTTATATTGAAAAATCATGTTTTTTATTAAAAACCAATGTTGTTTTTAAATAGAAAATGGGAATATTTTAATGGAGGATGGTATTAATTGTATTTTAAGCATTATTAAAATAAATTTCCCATTTTTGTTTTCTATTAGATAATATGAAAGACTTAGGTATTTAGTGAGTTATTAAAATATCACTATACGATTTACAACACTAACAATACATATGCATCATTCACATCCCAGATAGGATGGTGGTAATTACTCCTTGGTCAGTATTGAGGGAAACATGTGCACACATAATGTTGTGACAACTTTTGAGTGTGTGGAGTCCCTTAACCTGGAACCATTGTACCTTTAGTCATATTACCATGTTGCTCACTTGTTTGTATTTTAAATGAATATATTTCATTGATGTAAACTATTTAAAATGCATGATGATTTGTATAAACTATTTTATATAAAATTGTTTGTTAGGCCATTTTTTTGAAGTATTTCCATCATTTGAAATTTACAACATGATTTTTTTAAATATGATTTTGAAATTATAAATCTATTTATTTAAAATTGAAACCATTTAATTAGTTAATTAAATGTTGGAATATTATTATGGAATACTTGGTGATACCCTAATGGAATTTTATATCACACCCTACCTGTGCCTTTGGGTTTTTTATATTATCTTCTTCTAGGTTCGAGTAGGGGAAAAACACCACTTGGAGGTGGATCTAGCTATTGATATTTAGGCTTGGAGAGTTGAGTTTGCAGGGACATGGGTTGTTATTTCAGTTTCTGGTACTTTTTTTAGTACTTTGGGTTTGTTTACCTATTTAAATTCTCATATAGTTCTCCCCACAGAGTTTCTTTTGTATGCATACTAACTTGTTTATCTTACTTTCTCAATGTTTTTGGAAAATTCATTCCCACTTTATTTTTTTATGATGCCAGGTGTTAGTCACCAACCCCTGGGGACCAGGAATTCCCCTCATGCCATGTCAGGACCAGATTAGTTATTGGGTTACCAGAGTACCCAAGATGGTTTGTGACAAACTTATGTTATAATTATTCACTGCATGTATATTAGTTAGTTATTATATATTTTCAACATCGAGTGTGAGTAATCTTGATTGTTTCAAATGAATTTTGTAATAGTGAAGTTATTATTCATTGTTATACCAAATTTTATCATTCATAGATTATTCAAGATAGAATAATCATTGTTTATAAATTATTCCTTAATTCCTATTTCATTAGGTGAAATAAATAGATATGGTTTTAAAAAGGGGAATTACAATAAACTAGTTTCGGTGTGTTTAATGATCAAAAGGTGATATTCTAATAAATATATTAAATATTAATGACACATTTATATAATTAGTAAAAAAATATTATATAAATTATTATTAAATGATATTACCATTTTATAACATTCCTTAACTATTCATGGTTTAAACATTACAACATCGTTCATGTAGGTGGTAAATACTGACCCAAACATGAGCGTGTTATAATGATTTTATGACTAAGGATATGTTTTTATATAATGTTAATATAACTTTTAAATAAGATTAAAAATATCATAACTATTATATTAATTTATTAAATTCATTCCTAGAACCATTCATAAGGGGTGGTGATGATAAATAAAATTTATCGTTCGTAGAGGTTGTATCCCACTGTACACATGATTAATGATTCTATTTATCAATGAATGGGATATAATGGAGGTATATGAAAAATTATCATTTTATAATTATAATTTTGAAATATAAAACATATAAATTCATCAAATCTATCCTTTTTTAGAAACTATAAAAGATTATGATGAAAAATGAACCCCATCAGTTCATGGCGGTGATAGTCCGCATGTACACATGATCAATATAATTTTGTTTTTATTAGTGGATGAAAAGAATTGAATAATGGTTTCTCTATTAATATAATAAAATTAATTTATATTAATAATATTGGTGTCATTATATTATGGCGTTTAAAATATTTTTTCAAGAGAAAGATTAAAAGGAAATGGCTAAGGATTAAGTAATACTCACTTTGGGACCTTAAACTTTCCCTTGAAAGTATCCACAGAAATAAAGGTATTTGATTAAATTATGGTGACTGGGTGATTTAGGATGCATAATATATTTATATGAGATTAAAATTTATCATATTTTTAAGGTAATTTCAATGTTTATGTGTAAATTTGAGAGGGTGGGAGTGATTCCCTTTTATAAGTGAAGAAAAAAGAACTTTTGTGAACACCTTTTATTTTTCAATAATGTAATGAAACTGTTATTGGGTAAATGATTTAAAAAGTTATAAATAATGTATTTTTGGGTGATATAAGGTTTTTAAAGCCATTATAACTTACTTTAATACATTTTTTAAACATATTTTAAGTTATTTATTCTTAGGTTTTTTCTTTAACTTTTTTTTACCATGGTAATTAGTTTTTAACTAAGTAATTTATGTTTTACTAACAATATAAGATAAGAAATATTAAAAAATTTAGAAGTTATGAACATAAATTTAAGGTTCATATAATCTTATTAAATTTATAAACAATTTAAAATAAACTTTTAAATTAAAACATTTAATATATGGAAAAACTATTTTGTAGAAAAATGTTGTTTTCACCATTAATATTCTTAATAATATTTAGTGTTGATTACTAATTGAATGAGTGTTAATATATTTATATATAAGTTTAAAAATTATATTATAGAAATTTTTCAGAAGATATTAATTTATTTTATTATATAAAAATTACACAATTTTAATAAAACAATTATTTGAAAATAGTAGTTTTATCATTATCACACTGATTAACTTTTATCCTAGTAATCTTATTTTAATATCTAGAAATGAAATGTATATTTTTGTAAAAATTAAAACTTATTATTCCAAATATGAATTACATTTTTTTGAAATAAAATTTCTATGTAAAAAACTAATTTCAATATATGCGTAGGTAACGTGAAAAAATCTTTTTGTTAATAAAAAGTGTATTTTTAAGCTTAAAATTTTGGCGTAGGATAAAATTATCGATATTTTTGATTTTCATGATATAAATTGTTTTTTATATAAAAAATAAAAGTTATGTGGCTTTAAAAGAAATCCAAAACCTGATTTCACAAAAATAATATTTAATTAAAAGAAAAGACAAAAACTGATAATTTTATTAGAAAATATTAATTTAGTTGTTAAATATAGTTTTTATAAATTAATAATAGTATTTTAAAAAGTATTTATTTACTAATTAATTAATATTTTATAACAAAAAATGTTTTATAAGTGTTTTAGTTCTAATTACTTCTTGATATATTTATAAACGCTATGGATTTAGTAAAAAACAGCATTTTCACTATTTACCTAAAAATAAATTATTTTATAAAAATCCCAAAAATTAATCTTAAAATAATATTTTTATTCTAAATCTAATTTTTTTGGGTCAATTTGGTAAAATTTAAATTCTTAATTTTTAGAATTTAACTTTTAAACAAACACACACACACACACAGATATGTATATAATGAAAATCATTTTCATAGGAAAATAACTTTTTTAAATAATAACTATTATTATTCTATTATTTACTATAAAATACTAATAAAATTTGGTTTTAACATATTATTCATATCAATAATATATTTAGTTTCTTAAAATAGAACACATAAAAATATTTTTTTAGAAATGATACATTTGAAAGCATAAATCAGTCTTATTATTTATTTTTCTACACTAATTGAATGTTCATCAATGCCTTCATATTAATAATTAATTTATTTTTATTTATATATTGTAGATTCCGAAAAGCCCATAATTACTAAAGGAAGTTTCGAAATAACGAATCAAAGTCATATTCGGACCTCGAAGCCTGGTCCGGAGGGCCTGGAAGTGTTGCGTGAAATAAAGGATAATGTGCGTGGAAAAATGTGGGTTGCGTGATAGGGGTCCGTGATTCGCAAAGGGTCCCCAGCGCAGGTGCGAAATAATTGCGCGCCCGTGCCCACGCGGCAAACATTCTGTGTCGCCGTCTTTAGCGTGTAATATTTCGCACGCCTCCTAGATTCCACGATGTCGGAGGCCTATAAATAGAAAGAGACCCCTTCCATTTCTGGGTTGCGGAATTTGACCCGTCTATCGTGCGCTAAATAGGACTTCCGCACATGCAAGATGACCTTCAGGTACTGGTCATTTTCATGCCACCTTGCCCTAGTATCCGCCGTTGCACGCAATCCCACTGGCTTAAACAGAATTCCAAACCCTTCAGGGTTCCCTCCTTGCATGCAATTCCTTCCATTGCATGAAAAAGGGTCCAATTGCACGCAATCCCTTCACTGGGTGTGGCCTTGCCTTTGGGTGCGGCCTTTGCCACTCGCGTGCAATTCACGCCCCTTGCGCGCGATCCTCCTAGCCGCGCGCAATCCCTCTGCCCCAATTACACGCCATCCCGGTGTTTTTCATGCAAACCCTTTCTTTGTGCGCAAACCTTGGGACCCCTCACCTCGACGCCCCCCAGGTGCCTCCCTGCATAGGCGCCCGATGTCCTCCTTGGGCATACACACCATGCGCTGTTTTCCCGTGTGGCCTTCCAGGCCCGTATGAAGTAACCTCAGGGTCCCTTGGGCAGTGTTTCCCGTTGCGTTGCTTTGCCTAATGCTTCTTTGCATAGGCACGCTAACGGATATTTCTTCTTTGCACAGCCATGCTAACGTGGACCCCTCGATGGTTCGTTCCGCGACCCCCCTTCACTACGGCCTTGCTGATACCTTCCCTCCCCCAAGGGGAAGAGGGTACCAGTTATGTAAGCACTAGGGGTGTGGACCGAACCCACCTTGGCTGAGCTGTAGGACATTAAACTACCAAGCACCTCGTCCTCAACACATGACGTTAAAATGTGATCCATCCCCATGCCTCGCACGCAGGGTCCCCCCAGCTCGGACATTCTTTACGCTGCTCGTGTCCACGGGGATGGAATCACCACCCACATGGGATGATATCCTCCTTCTCGGAGTAGAGTTTGTCCACAGGGGAAGGACATCCACCTTGGTGTAAGCCCCTATCCTTTCTTGCGGAAGGTAGCACCCATGCACCTCCGTACTTCCCCACCGCCAAGGCCAGTGGAGGGTGTGATAGGGAATGAGGAATCTCCTTTGTTCGGTCCCAAATCCATCTCCCTCGGCGCTTTGTCGCACTTCGGGCCTCCATCCTGGAGTAAGTTTCGACACCATGGGCTGCTCAATGTGTATGACCCTCTTTGCTTCTCACAGACACTCCCTTTGTGATGTGATCATCAGGTCCCTGCAACCTCTTGTTTCTCACACCGAGCATGACTCACATGAGCTTAGAGTGAGCATCAACCCTGACCCCCACCTTCAGCGAACTACGAGGACATTGATCTGTGCTAAGGCATGGTACGTAGGAAGCCTCCACGAGGTTCAAGACCCACTATTATGGGTTGCCTCAGAGCATAAGCCCCAGATGCCCCCGTCCAACATGACGTTAAACTCTATGCCCCGTCCAGCACAATGTTAAACTATATGACCCGTTCAGCACGATGTTAAACTGTATGCCCATCCAACATGACATTAAACTGTATTCCTCCGTCCCACATGACGTTAAACTGCACCACCCAAACTACATGGACTTTGATTCCCTTCCATGGGGATACGTAGGAAGCCTCCATGAGGTTCAAGCCCATCACCTAGTCATTCTGACCCCTTCGTGTCGGTTCACCAACCATCATGGGCCGCCTCAGAGCGTAAGCCCCATATCAACCATTGTGGGCCGCCTCAGAGCGTAAGCCCCATATCCAACATCATGTCCCATCCTAACCTATTCCTCGAGCCCACGCTCCTCAGGAAGCTCATTCCCTAGCCCAAAGGCCTTACTCCCTCTGGGTCCCATCCATGCATTCATTCTCATGGTTTACCTTTTCAGGTGTCCCACTGTATCATCGAACTATGAGGACTTTGATTGCATTCCATGGGGATACGTAGGAAGCCTCCATGAGGTTCAAGACCCTTCACTTCATCACCCATCCTGATTCTTATCCGGGCCGCCACATCCTGGTGGGATCATGCCACCTCATTCCACTTCACAGTATTCAGGAAGCCGCCCATGTGCTGGCCCCAACATCGGTGTTCCCTCTAGGGGGTCCTTCAATCTGATACACTCTCAGTGTTACGATCAGTACGATCCATCTCCACTAAACATTAAACTCACAGAATACCCCGTGTAAAACATGGGAAGCTGAGGAGAACCATAGATACATGCCTATGGCATACAATTCCCTGCACTCGATGTGGGATTCCTCGGGCCTCAGCGCCCTCGAGAAGCCCTATAATAAGGTACAGAAGACAGACATGCCAATCCCCCAGCGTCAAGACACGCCAACGACACCTCAACGTGACCAATCTCCTAACCGAAGGTTGCTGTCCCAACCAGAACCCTTGGAGCGTCTCGAAAAAAGCAGCGTAATTAACTGGTGTCCATGAAGATATGGCACTGGGAACTGTAGGATCGAAATAATGATGTAGATGCTCAATATACAAGAGGGGGGGGGGGGGGGTGAATTGTATACTTTAAAATTTTCATTAAACAAAGGAAAGAGCTAAGTTTAACAAAGTTAAACTAAGTAAATTCACAACACCTCTAACAACAACTGAAATATTCGAATAAGGAATAAACTTCAAGTTCTATGTACTTACTTAAAACTGGAAAGAGATTCCAAAAGTAGGTTCCAGAAATATGGATCCGAAAATTGAAACTTTAACTAAAGTTTAAAAAATGAGATTATACCTTAAATCGTATAGAATCTTTACTAATTAGAGTACAAGTAAGGAAGTATAAGAAAATTATAATTTCCTTAGTAATACAAAATACAACGGAACAAACAAGTAGAAAAACTACAAGTAACAAGATATAAATCTTTTAACCTAAAGAGAAGGGTATCCAACAACCTTGGATAAAGGTCTCTTGATTTATACTTTCAAGCAAGTCTATCTTACCCACACCAGGGTAAGCCCTTGATACGAATATCGGAATCTCTGTCTTGCTATCCCCGCAAGACCTCAACTTCGAGGTAGTTGGAACCTCTATCTTCCTCAGCAAGGAAGCCCTTGAACTTTAAGGTAGTCGGCACCTCTATCTTCCTATCCCCGGAAGTCCTCGAATGTAATCACCAACATTCAGAATCACACAAAGAAAATCTGCACAAGGAAAATCTTGAACAAGCAGTTCAAACTTTCTGCACAAAGATGAGAGTTAATAAGAGCCCCTCTCTCTAGAAATCACTTCAACAGCATGTGTGAACAATGTCGAAGAAGTCATTATGAGCTCTTTCAAATGAGCTCCTATTTATAGGAAAGGTTGGCCTCCTTTCCAACGATCATATTTTCTTGAAAAATAGGAGGGACCTGTACACGTGTAACTTAACCAACGGTTAGTTTAAAACAGAATAGACGACATCGTTTTAAAACAAAACAAGTGTAACAGAATGTACGACATCATTTTAAGTCTAACACAAAAGTTCAGAGTGAAGGTTCGGAGTGTAAAAATAATGAAAGTTTGGAGTCTAAAAAAAAATTCAGAGTCCAGATAAATTAGAGTGAATAAAGAAAAGATGATCAGATTCTGTTTAGTAGGTGAATTCGGAATGAGAATTCAGAATAAGAATTCATAATGAGAATTTATAATCAGAATTCGTAATGGGAATTCGTAATCAGAATCCGTCATTAGAATTTGTAATCAAAATTCGTCATTAGAATTCAATATTGAACTTCATGAGAGTTCGTATCCAGAATTCGAAGTAGAACTTTATCAGAGTTCGTATCCAGAATTCAGAGTTGAACTTCATTATAGTTCTCATCCAGAATTCAGAGTTGAACTTCATGAGAGTTCGTATCCAGAATTCGGAGTTGAACTTTATCAGAGTTCGTATCCAGAATTCGGAATCTAAAATATAATGCTTCATATCAACATTTAAAACAATTCCTAGAATATAGAAATGAATCTGATTCTTATACTTAAGAAAAATATAGATATAGATAATGAAAATATGATAAGAATAATTTTCCTTATAAAAGCGTTTTTCCTTATAAAAGAGATTTTCCTTATAAAAGCGATTTTCCTTAGAAAGGAAATTTTCCTTAGAGATAAGGTGTTTGTGATTTTCATAACAGGAAGGAATGGAAAAGTCATAAGGAAAACCTTATTGACTCAACAATCTCCCCCTTTTTGGAAAGCACAAACATCCTTACAAAAAAGAAAGACTAAGAAGAAAGAAAAACATTAAGGCTTATCTCCCTTTGCTTATGGATGTTGATGAATACGACTAACTCCCCCTTAGGATTTGAAACTATAAGGATCATATTCTAGATTTCCGGAATGGTATTTCATTAAGAATAAAAAATTTCCTCTTTAATGAGAAACTCTCCCTTAGATAAACTCTATTAGAGTTCTTTCTCTTTCTCACCCTTTGTTAAGGTTCTTTTTCCTTTTCCTCCTTTGTTAGGGTTCTTTTTCATTCTCCCCCTTTGTGATTTTTAAAAAGAATTCGAGGGAATGGAAAATATAAGAAAGTACCTGCAAACTTAGTAATAACAACAAAAGAGACAAGCAAGCAAGATTTTTCATTAAGTTTGAATGATACAACAAAAAGATCGGATTTGTCTATTTGGGATATTTTTCCTTTGTCATGAGACCCTTAAGAATAGTCTTTATCTTCTTCAAGTCTTTATGATATTCTTCGGCTTGCTTATCTAAGACAACTATTCTTGCATTTTGAGATTCAATCTTTACTTCCTGGGCTTGAAGCTTTTCTTCCCGAGCATTCAAAACTTGTTCTTACTTTAACAACTTCTCTTCAATCTCAATCCGATGATCCCTTTCATACTTCCAGCTTTGAGCAACAGAATTCAACTTCCCATTCAGATCTATGTCTTCTTGAATCCAGGAATTCTTCTCAACTGTCAAATTTTATTCAAAGGAAGAATTAAGATCATTTAGCTTCCTGTCTTCTGTCTCAAATGCATCTTTAACATTTTCTTGGAACTCATCCAAGAGCCTCATCTCGTCTACTATTTTCTTCGACCAACTAGTCATTTTCTTACAGGACCTTTTGTGGGCTTCATAGACAAAAATAAAGGATTTGAACTGAGCCTCTATCTCAACACATTTATCCATAACAATTGATACGAAGTCTGTTTTTTGATTTAAAGAATGTTGGAGCATCTGGCATCTTGAATAAATGCTTGAAAAGGTCGGAATGGAACCCACCAACTTCTTTAATGACTGAACAACGAAGTCATGTCCCAACGAGGATGAATCTGAATCCGAGACTTTTCTTGGAGAAATTTCTTCTTCAATTTGCTCAACCTTTCTCTTTGAAGAACCACCAACTTCTCTTCTCACTGAGCTCAGGGTATCAACAACGAGTTTCTTTCCCTTGTCCACTTTTGGAATGGATTCCTGTTCCAGAGTTCTCTGTTCGCTATCAGATACTTGAACAACATTGTCTTCATCAACGATATCTTTTTTTAGAACCATCTTCTACATCCTTCATTTGATCAATATCATGTAGAAGTTATTCTTCCTCTGCATTATAAGCTACTTCTTGTTATCCTTTCTCCTCATCCTTCTCTGGAGTAACTAACTTAGATGATTCGACTCCTGAAGTTCGGAGTGACAGTTGGTCTGAAGGTGTCTCCTTATAATCTTCTACTTGCTTCATTAGATCTCTGGTCTCACCACTACCTTCAGCAACTGCTTCTTCCTCTTGAACTTCCTCAAACTGATCAACTTCTTCAACATGTTTAGCAACTAACTCATCCAGAGTGACATAATTTCTTCCTGGAGTCTCAGGTAGAGATTCCACAGAGAAAGATCTCGGAACTGGAATGTTTCTGGAAGCCATCTCATTAAACTTTAATAAAGCTTGAACCACCTCAGCTTCTGATATCTTCTTCTTGAGCTTCTTTTCTTTCGCTTGTTTTTTCTAATTCATCTTCTGTCCTTTCCTTCAAGGCCTTAGCCTCCGCAGGATCCAATCCAAACTGAGGATCCCCTTACACTCTCCTCTTTAATTTCCCTCCACTTAGCAACTACCTCATCAGGGTAAGCTTTCTTCTTCTTCAGTATTGGAGGTGCAGAATGAACTTCCTTAGATTTAGGAATCTCTACTTCAACTAAAACTTCTTTCAACTTTATCTTCTTCACTGTCTTAGCAGATTTAGGTTCAGTAACTTTCAAAACTGCTTCTTCTTGAACTGGAAAATCAAAGAATTCACTAGTTTTCTTGTCGAAACCAACATTCATCCTTTTAAGGGTATCATCACTCACCAACAAAATTTTTCAAACTCTTGTCTTAGACTTGCAAGCTTCCTTGAAAGACTCAAGGCACTGAACTATTAACTTTAAAATTATTGCTCGATACATTACAATCTGAGCTCTTAGATTACCTTTCTTAACATTCTCAATGGTAATAAGAATATGTATCATCAGATTAAACTTCCTTAGATTTATCAGAAAATCTAGGATAAAGATCTCACTCTTCTTCAAACTGTCTTTGTCACCCTTTCTCGGTACGATAAAGCCTTGTACCCATAATTATAGAATCCAAAAATTCGTGGACAGACTAGCAATCTTCGGAGCCTTGTCATCTGACAGTCCAAGAGTATTCAATGCCTTTTCCTTGTTGAAGCTTCCTTTAGAATCAGGTAAAACATGAGAGATGAACTTGGCTTCTCCTTCATAGGTCAGCCCTACCAAGCTGTCTGTCTTGGTATAATAAAGCTTATAAGTCTTGCCATAAGACTTAAATGAAAATTTCTTCCTATTATCTTCATTAAAGAAGGAAACTGTTTCATAGAACTCAAAAAGTAACTCCAAAAATACTTCATCTTGGTTCCCAGTCTTAGACACAGCAACATCTTCCCAACTGTTAAGCTTTATGTTCTTGGAAATAAGAGAATAATACTTATTGAAGAAATCAGGATGAACCAACCTTTCTCTATTTACGAACCATTTGGAAATCAGCTTAGAGGTTGACATGTCTTGAGAAGATGCTTCCATAGACATTCGGATCTGAAGACTTCTGAGAAGTTCGGAATGGAAATTTCTGAAGATCGGAACGACCTTAAAACGGAGAGGCAGAGCTTCAGCACGCTGGAGATTGAAAAATCAATGTGGGACAACCATTTGGGGTCCGCTTTAAATAGGCAATGATATGACGGTTCATCTTCCTCGGTTGATCGAACAGTTTTAAAGTAATGAGATCAGATCTGACGGTTGAAAACCAATTCTCAAGAAAACTTGAATCTGATCTTTTTGAGTTTTTTATTGAAACAAAGATTTAAGAAAACTATAATCAAAAAAAAAAAAAAATTGAGAAAATATCAACAAGTAAAGTATGATTACGAAAACATGAGTAAGGAAATCATACCTTTTGGATTGGCTTAGAGAAATTATTTTTAATGGGTAATATTCTTCTTGAAGGAAAAATTAACTATAAAAAAACTTTACTATACAAAGACATAGATTTCAAAACACACTACGAAAAACTCAGTACAAAACTCTCAGTACGAAAGTCTCAGTATGAAAGTCTCAGTACGAAAGATTCCATTCTAGAGGTTTTCAATACAAAAAACTCCATTCTGGAAAATTTCAGTTTCGGAAAGTTTGAAAAAAAAATTTAGTTACACTAACAATCAAATGTACTCCCCCTATGAAAAGGAGTTTGTTACTATTAGGAGAATTGTTGAACAAGAATTTAATGAAGAATGACTACCATATGGTTATCATTCCTAACTTTTTTTTAATGTATTCAAATCTATCAGAATGAAAAGATTTTGTGAAAACATCAATAAGTTGATCTTGCGTTCCGATAAACTAAAGAATGACATCTCCTTTGATTGTGTGATCCCTAAGAAATTGATGCCTAATATCTATGTGCTTTGCACGAGAGTGATGTGCAGGGTTCTTACTTAGGGAAATGACACTTGTGTTATCACACATAATTTGAGTTTTAGTAAAACTCATGCCATAATCTGTGAGTGTGTGTTGCATCCACAACACTTGAGCACAACAACTTCCAGCTGCTACATATTCATCTTCAGCAGTGGAAAGTGCTACAGAATGTTTCTTCTTGCAGGACCAAGAAACTAATGAATCTCCTAAGAAATTACAAGTTCCAGATGTTCTTTTTCTATCCATTCTACATCCACCAAAGTCAGCATCTGAAAAGCTTTTTAGAACAAAATCATTTCCAGAAGAATAAAATAATCCTAGATCCATGGTTCCCTTAAGGTAGCAAAAAATTCTTTTTACTGCCTTTAAGTGAGATTCCTTAGGATTGGATTGATATCTTGCACATAAGCATACTAAAAACATTAAGTCTGGTCGACTAGCTATTAAGTAAACTCCCTATCATACCTCTAAAAGATGTTTGATCTACTGGTTTCCCAGCTTCATCAAGATCTAGAGAGTTTGATGTACCAATGGGAGTACTTATACTCTTAGTGTTGTCATAACCATACTTTTTGAGAAGATATTTAATATACTTATGTTGAGATATATAGGTTCCTTATGGTTTTTGAGAAATTTGAAAACCAAGGAAAAAAAGTTAACTCACCCATCATACTCATTTCAAACTCAGATTTCATTAGACTTGTAAAAGAGTCGGTTAAAGATTGCTGAGTTGAACCAAATATGATGTCATCAACATAAATTTGAACAATCAAAACATTTTTCTTATCTTTCTTTATAAAAAGGGTTGGATATGCATTTCCCTTAACATAGTTATTTTGAAGCAAAAATCCAGTGAGTCTATCATACCATGCTTGTGGGGCTTGTTTAAGACCATACAAAGCTTTAGTAAGTCTAAAAACATGATAAGGATGTTTTGTATCTTCAAAGCCAGAAGGTTGTTCAACAAAAACTTCCTCTTAAACATAACCGTTAAGAAAAGAACATTTCACATCCATTTGAAAAAGTTTGAAATTAAAGAAAGATGTAAAGGCAAGTAGAATACAGATCGATTCAAGTCTAGCTACTGGAGCATAGGTTTCTTCATAGTCTATTCCCTCTTGCTGATTATAGCCTTTATCAACAAGTCTAGCTTTATTTCTTAATATGACTCCATTTTCATCACATTTGTTTCTGAAGACCCACTTTACTCCAATAACAGAAGTTTCCTTAGGTCTTTCAACCAAGGTCTAGACTTTGTTCCTTTCAAATTCATTTAGTTCATCTTGCATAGCTTTGATCCAATCATCGTCACCTAAAGCTTCATCAGTGCTTTTTGGTTCCAACTAGGAAAGAAATGCTAGATGTTCTATTTCATTTCTTAAGGAACTTCTAGTCCTTTATAATGCCCCAACCCTAGTTACCTAGAGCCGGTGCATTATTACATAACATTGGCATGATCACAAGAAAGATCAAATCTCGAAAGACCGATTGATTTAGTAGCCTTGGAAACACTAGATATATTCATAAAGTTTTACATTACATCATAAAGTGAAAAACTACTACAACAACATATTGTCTCCATAGTCCACACTATTAACCCCTCATAATATCCCTGCAGGTCATTCATAATTTACTTCTTCACATCCTGGGAAAATAAAACATAGAAAAGGGGTGAGCTCAAATGCCCAGTAAGGATAACAATATAGCGGAAACTTTCATAAATAAGAATAAACATTTAAGGCAATGTATAACTAAAACAAAAGCCTTTTAAACTTGAACTTCAACATAGTATGACATAAATAAAATGAAATAATTCCATTTACTTATTCACATGGATATTCTACTAATCGAATAATCACATGCAATATCAATAACCACTTTCATAATGATGGAATGCATAATTCCAGACTATCATAACCACATAGCCAAGGCCTCGTGCCAAGACTACAAATAAGATTTTGTCAAGGCCTTGTGCAAAGACACTAGTTTGTCTCGTGAGACCTACCGATGCATCGAGGAGCTATAGCGAGCTCCACCCGTCACTTACTAAGTCCAATGCATTCCCATATGAAAATGTTTAAACATAACATAAACATTCGTATTAAAACTAGCATATAGAATGTCAATACTTTCTCCATAAACCATGAATGGTATAAAAATAACACATCCACAGTAAAACATATCACAAAACCTTCAATTCAATAAAAAAGTTTTGTATCATAATAAATCAACTTTAAATAAGCTTAAAATCCATCAAAGGATGTTGACATAGATGAAATCAAAACTATTTGAGAGAAATATCTCTTTTCTCAAAATCATTGAAAAGTCTCAAATTTATAAATGAAGTAATTGAAAAGAGATTTTTGAATCAAAGTGTCCCATACCACTTTGAAACTTTTGAAAAGAAATATCATTTCAAAAACTTCATGTCCATATAAATAAATCCTTAAAATCATTTTGAAAACATGGACATTAATTAAAAAGATTTATAAAGATAAATCTTTACAACATTTAAAATTATGATCTTGATAAAGAGTACCTTTCACAAATTATTAAAATATTCATTTTGAAATCATTTAAAAGTAACATAATTATAAAATAAAAAATTTACTTTGAAAATATTATTATAAGCTTGTAAGGGAAGCTTTGAAGATTTTATAACGGCGGAAAATAACCGCACCCGCCGTATAAGTTAAAAAAACATTCTTACCTTAATTCTGTCAAAAAGGTTAAAAAGCACCTTGTTTGGAAAATGACGGAAAGATTCCTTTATAAAACTCTTATAAAAAGTCAAAAAAGGGTATAAATGACTTTAACCCATATTCTTTTAAATAGTAAAAATGTTTTGAAATACATTTTTAAGAAACATGGATGTGGATGATAAAGAGATCCCAGTAGATAATTACATATAAACAACCTCAGATAATGAAGAGATTGTGAAATAACCCTTACCTTGTACTTTTCCTTGGTTGGGGGTAGGTTAACATCCTGTATAATGGTGAAATAATTGTTATTAAATTATACAAGAATCATATACATTCATATGATATCATATATGATCTTTTAACATTGCTTTGTTAATAATATCTTAGAATTATCATTGTTTCGGGTGTTAACTTACTCATTTTCTTTTATATGTTTTGTTAAGTAAGCCATGTTTGTCATGTATATGTTGTATCTTATTCATATCCAAAATGATATCAAGTCCTTAAACATTATTTATAAATCATCAAATGATAATTATACTTTAATGGATACGATGGAGAATGAATCTTATCGCGTTCGTGGAGACGGTAGTCCGTACGTACGCACGAGCGATAATATCATTATTTTGATATTAAAATAATATATAATTGGATGTTATATCATATATAAAGAATCATTATCATGTTATATTTATTATTTTCATGAGTTACACATCATTATTATACCTATCCAAATAATAATATATTGAATAACAACTACACCACGACGTGGAGACGGTAAGCCGTACATACGCACGTATGGTGACATGTTATTCAAAGAGTGGATAGAATACTGAATATGGTTATACCATATTTATAATAAAATCACAGTATATATATGATACTGGAGTTATTATTTTATAATGGTAATAAAAAAGGAAGAATAAGTGGAAGAAGAAAGGAACTTGGAAAAGGGTGGTGAAATCATTACCTCTTCTTCGGGTTCTTCCATTTGATTTGATCAAAAGGGCTCCTTAGGTTGGCTTTTTATCAAACTAAGGCCTCTAGGTTTTAGTAAGGGAAGTTGGGAGAGTATTTGGGTAGAGTTTGGCCGAACCAAAAGGCTTTGAAGGTGTGAAGAAATGAGAAGGAGGAGTGCCCTTTTATAAGAGGGGTGAGGGGCACCTTTGGAAAAGCTAGAAATATTAGTTTATAATAAATTCATATTCGGTTTCTAATGGCTCAAAAGTTTATTATTAAAAGGTTAAGGTGGGGATAGGTCGAAAACCATTCAACCAATAGAATTTAGACAGGTTTGGATCATTATATTAACCTTATCTTTTAGTTTTAACTCTTAGTTAATTAGTTTGACATTTACCATGTCACTTTGTATTTTTATATTATATAGTTAATAAAATTACTATATACATCCAAGCGACCCCAAATTGGTACTTTAATGAGACACCTATCATGATATAAGTCTCTTGGCCTAACCTTAGATTTTTAGGAATTTAATACCAATTAATAATATAATATTTGTTTTAAAAACTCTTTTATGTCAATTTTGACACTATTCAATAGTTGATTTTTGTGAAACTCATAACAGATTTATTACTTCAAACAAAGTCAATTAAAGAAATCCTAATATATCATATTATCCTAGAAAATTAGTTTAATTCATTAAAAATTTCAAATTATATTTATTTGGGTATTTATAATATCAATTATTTTAATGTTTCACTATTATAGTAATTACTGCATCATCATTGTGTCATAAATAAATTAAATTATTTAATGTCTAAAAAATATAAATAAAACATCATTATGTAGGAAATCGTTTTATATTTCTAATGAATATTTATAGTCGAAAATCCAACATATATAACCCTATGTAAAAATTGTTTTGCTAAAAGATATATGCTTGTGTCATTCTTGTATTCATTTTAACTTAATTAAAATAAAGTGTCCCTATCACCTACAAGTGGCTTCATGGGGTCCCAAAATCGACCCAAATATGCCCATGGTCGGACATGTATCCACCAATAAGGTTAGTACACGTTTTATTGTAATTTAGTATTATTATAATATTATTTTAAACCCTTATTTACCGGATTTACCCTTAACCATGGTAAATAAAATATTTACCGCAGTAATTATTCAAAATGTCTAAAAATAAAAGTTACCTATTTACACAATTTGAACATCATGATTCCAAATATGGAATCCATTTTTCCAAATTCAAAACACAGAAGTGGCAGAAATTAATTTAAAATTAATTCCCGTTGTTAAAACAAAAAGCGTGTTTTTAAGAGATAATAACTATCAAAAGATTGGCACTTGTTTATGTCTGGTTTAATTGTGAAATTATGTCCAATGACAAACATTTAATTAAATGGTAAAAATATATTCTAAATATACTTTAAAACCACTCAAATTAATAATTTATCAATATTAATTATTTTGATTAAAAAAGTTGTTTTTAATTAAAATTTAGTAATTTTCACTATTCATCAAAATATGAAAGTTATCCGAAAACTAACAAAATTTCACCCTAGGCTAATTTCAATATTATGAATCCAAAAATGAAGTCCATTTTGAGAGATAGAATTTATAAAATTTCAAAAAAGTATGTATTACTATTCATAACGGCTAGTTTGATTGGTTGTGGTGTGTGTTAGAACTCGATGTTGCGTACAACACACGCTATTGCATTATTCAAAGAGAAGCATACCGTAGAAGCTTGGGATGTTTCATTGTAAATTTTTGATGTCCCAAAAGATAATTTATTTAGTCAAATAGAATATATAAACGTTTAAAATATTGGATTTAAAAAGGGTTCACTATTAAAAGGTGGTAAAACTGCACTACTGAAAATGAATTTGTTCTTACATTATGTCTAAGAAACTCATAATATGGATTCTAAAATTATAAGGATTATATAAAGTTTAAAATTTAGTTAATACTATTCATAACCTCTTTTGAACAGCTTGTTTGGTAAGTCATGGTGCGCTTGGACTCGGTGTTGCATGTAGTGCAAGTTATTGAATTATTTTAAAGAAATAACACACTATGAAATCTTGGGGTGTTACATCCTTACAGGTTGATTTACATCACCAATGATACTATCACTGGGATGATTCTTAATAAACACCTGATTTGGATTTTGTAAAACCTGTTCATCAACATAGGGTAGAAAGTCTTCTGGGGTAAATGTTTTAGAAAAATCTTCTTGAACATTTTCCTTATCATAAGGTTCTTATATCAAAGGTTGATAATCAGTTTTTGAAAACACATCCGAGGATGAGGATTGGGATGGTTTAAAAACAAAAGGATCTGATTCATCAAATTTTACATGCACTGTTTCTTCAACAGTACAAGTATTTTTATTGAAAACTCTATAAGCCTTAGAAGTTGTGGAATAACCTAAGAAAATTCCATCATCAGATTTTGGTGCAAATTTATGTAGATTATCTTTAGTATTCAGAATTAATACTTTGCAACCAAAAACCTTGAAGTAAGAAAGTCTTGGTTTTCTACCATTCCATAACTCATAAGGTGTTTTATTAAGAAAAGGTCTTATCAAAATTCGATTTATAGTATAACAAGCAGTACTTACAGCTTCAGCCAAGAAATGTCTAGCTATAGAATATTCACTCAACAAGGTTCTAGTTATCTCTTGAAGAATTCTATTTCTTCTTTCAACTACACCATTCTGTTGAGGAGTTCTAGGTGCTGAAAAATTGTGAATAATACCTTTTCTACTACAAAAAGTTTCAAAATCAGAATTTTGAAATTCTCCTCCATGATCACTATGAATATTTTTCAATGGAAGGTTTTTCTCATTTTTAACTTGGGCTCTAAAACTTTTGAAATAGGAAAAAGTTTCAGACTTCTTTGCTAGAAAATAGACCCATGTAAATCTAGTGTAATCATCAACTAGAACAAATACATAGTATTTTCCTCCAATACTTTCAGTTTGTGTTGGACCAAAAAGATCCATGTGCACTAACTATAATGCATCAGTTGTTGAGACTTCACCGATTGATTTAAAACTAGATTTATGTTTCTTGCCATATTGACAAGGATCACAAACTTTAGAAGAATCAAATCTAAGCTCCGGTAGATCCTTAACTAGTTTATTCTTAGAGAGTTTGCATAAGTTTCTAAGGTTACAGTGTCCTAGTCTTCTATGACATAGCCAGGAATGATCTTTCATTGCACTAAGGCAAGGTAAATCTTGGCTTCTAAGGTCTTCTAAGTTCAAAGTGTAAACATTCTCTTGCCTATTGGCTGAGAGAATAAATTCTTCCTTGGAATTGTGTACTAAGCATTTATCATTCCTAAAATTCACAAGGCATCCTTCATCACATAACTGGATTATGCTAATGAGGTTGTGCTTATGACCCTTAACAAAAAGAACATTTGAAATCAAGGTTTTACCAAGATGAACAATATTACCAATACCAAAAATTTCTCCCTTAGCATTATCTCCAAAAGTTACCTTTCCTCCTTACGTTTTGATAATATTTTCAAAATAGCTTTTGTTACCAGTCATGTGCCGGGAACATCCACTATCCATATACCATGTGTTGTTGCTGGTATTCCCTTTATTTTCCAGAAATCAAGAAGAGAATTAGACTTTCGGAATCCAAACTTGTTTGGATCCGAGATTTCCAAATAACAAAATTTTAGGAACCCACATCTTCTTAGAGAAATAGGCTTTGTGAAATCCTAGAGATTGGGTTTTGTTTAAGGAACAATTCTTTGCCCAGTGACCACCACATTGACACTTGGTACAAAATGGGGCACTTTGAGGAACAAAATAATTGTTACTAAAAATTGGTTTTGCATGGGTATAACCAAATCCGGATTTATTTCTTAAAGGTCGTATTTGGGAATACATTTTATCAAATTTTTCCTTACCATGGGTAAAGTTTGATAAACACCTCTTTAAGGAAAAAATTTCGGACTTGAGTTTTATAACCAAGTTTTTATCTTCAAAATCATTAGATTTAGAACTAGAGTTAGGCTCGAAAACACTTTTCTTAGAAATTACTTTTTCTAACTCTTTTGAAAGTTTGTTCTTCTCAGAACTTACTTCCTCAAGATTTTTTGAAATACTTTCAAAATCAGAATTTTCCTTATCAAGATCTTTAGAAAGATCTGATATTTCTTTCGTAAGAATAGAATTTCTAGAATTTTCCTTATCAAGTTTTTTATTGAGTTTGGAATTGTCAATTTCAAGAATTTCAGCAAACCTAGAAACTTCTTCATAAGTAGGTAAAGTATTTTCTTCATCAGAAGAAGATTCTTCATCAGAAGAGTTATAATATTCTATATCATTATAATTTAAAGAAACATTGGTCAATGATTCAGCATTTCGTACCTTAGCCATAAAACAATGATTGTCAATAGGTATACTGGCTATAAGACCAAGATTCTTCTGTCCTGAAGATTCATAATCAGAAGATTTATCTGAAGAATCACCACCACTGGCACTCCAGGTATCATTTTCTTTCAAAACTTTCTTAGCTTTGGCTTTGTAATACTTCTTCCTGTTCCTATCAGAATGTCTTTCTTTCCTTTCTTTCTTCTTGAGCATAGGGCAATCTGGTCTAATATGTCCAGCTCTCTTGCATTCATAACAAGTGACTTCTCCATCTTTCCTATGTTTCCTTTACTTTTTCTTATACTTGGATTGGAAACTCCTTTGGCTAGCTATCTTGTTCATTCTTTGATCAAGATTTGATAATTAATTTTCAGAGACTTCACTCTCACTAGATTCGGATTGGAAAATAACTTTCTTAGACTTGGATCTGGTCACTCTCTCAGGAGTCTTGGCTTTCATCTGATTTGAATTTGTTGTAAAAGAAATAGTACCATTCCCATTCTTCTTTTTAATGTTGTCAGCATCTCTCTTCATTCTTATTTCATGTTGGAGAAGAGTTCCAAATAGCTCATCAAGAGAAATTTGTGTGACTTTCCTATTCTCATCTATAGCTGTTCTTTTTGATTCCCACTCATTGGGCATAATATCAATTATCTTATCCACAAGAGCTTCATCATCTAATCCTTTCTCTCCCATAGACTGTAAGCTATTGACTATAGTCATAAATATCTGTTGAACTTTACAGATTGGTTCACCATAAGGAAAATTGAATCCATGGTATTCATCTCTAAGCATAGCACTTCTAGTCTCAATCACTTTAGAAGTTCCAAAGTGTGTAACTTCTAACTTATTCCAGATACAATTAGCTGTTTCACAAGAAGATATTTGGATATATATATATTTCGAGTCATTGAACAAAGTAAGGTGTTGCGTACCTTATAATTGAGTGGATATTCTTTCTTTTCCTGGTTAGTGAAATTTCTAATTTCCTTATCAGGAATTTTATAATCACCAGTAATCATAACAAAGTTGTCCACTCCAGTATTAATAACAAAAGTCTTCATTCGATCTCTCCAGTACTCATAGTCATTACCATCAAAGATCGGTGGTCTTGTAGGATTTAGATTATCAATGGAACTAACATTGATTCCTGCCATACTTAAAACAACTTGGGCAACCAAACTAGTTAATAGAAAAAGTTCTGAATGACAAAGTTCGGAATGATAAAGAACTTTCTAAGCAAGTATGAAGAATAAAAGAAAAATGAGCAAGAAAAACTTGTACGTGAGTATAAGTATTTTAGAGACCTCCTCTGATACCAATTGTAGGATCGAAATAATGATGTAGATGATCAATATACAAGAGGGGGGGGGGGGTGAATTGTATACTTTAAAAATTTCCGTAAACAAAGGAAAGAGCTTAGTTTAACAAAGTTAAACTAAGTAAATTCACAACACCTCTAACAACAACTGAAATATTGGAATAATGAATAAACTTCAAGTTCTATGTACTTTCTTAAATCTAGAAAGAGATTCCGAAAGTAAGTTCCAGAAATATGGATCCGGAAATTGAAACTTTAAATAAAGTTTACAAAATGAGATTCTACCTTAAAGCATATAGAATATTTACTAATCAGAGTACAAGTAAGGAAGTATAAGAAAGTTATACTTTCCTTAGTAATACAAAATACAACAGAACAAAAAAGTAGAAAAACTACAAGTAACAAGATATAAATCTTTTAACCCAATGAGAAGGGTATCCAAAAACCTTGGATAAAGGTCCCTTGATTTATACTTTCAATAAATTCTATCTTACCCACACCAGGGTAAGCTCTCGATACGAATATCGGAATCTCTGTTTTTCTATCCCCGCAAGCCCTCAACTTCAAGGTAGTTGGAACCTCTGTCTTTCTCAGCAAGGAAGCCCTCGAAATTTAAGGTAGTCGGCACCTCTGTCTTCCTATCCCTGGAAGTCCTCGAATGTAATCACTAACATTCGGAATTGTACAAAGCAAATCTGCAAAAGGCAAAGCTTGAACAAGCAGTTCAAACTTTATGCACGAATCTGAGAGTTAATAAGAGCCCCTCTCTCTTTAAATCACTTCAACAGCATGTGTGAACAATGTCGAAGAAGTCATTATGAGCACTTTCAAATGAGATCCTATTTATAGGCAAGGTCGGCCTCCTTTCCAACAGTCATATTTTCCTGAAAAACTGGAGGGACCTGTACACGTGTAACTTAACCAATGGTTAGTTTAAAACATAATAGACGACATCGTTTTAAAACAAAACAAGTGTAACAGAATGTATGGCATCATTTTAAGTCTAACACAAAAGTTCAGAGTGAAGGTTCGGAGTGTAAACAAAATGAAAGTTCGGATTATAACAAAAAATTCGGAGTCCAGATAAATTTGAGTGAATAAAGAAAAGATGATCAGATTCTGTTTAATAGGTGAATTCGGAATGAGAATTCGGAATAAGAATTCGTAATGATAATTTATAATCCGAATTCATAATGGGAATTCGTAATCAGAATCCGTCATTAGAATTCGTAATCAAAATTCGTCATTAGAATTCGATATCTAACTTCATGAGAGTTCGTATCCAGAATTCAGAGTAGAACTTTATCAGAGTTCATATCTAGAATTTGGAGTTGAACTTCATTATAGTTCTCATCCAGAATTCGGAGGTGAACTTCATGAGAGTTCGTATCCAGAATTCAGAGTTAAACTTTATCAGAGTTCGTATCCAGAATTCAGAATCTAAAACAGAATGCTTCATATCAACGTTTAAAAAAATTACGAGAATATAGAAATGAATCTGATTCTTATACTTAAGAAAAATATAGATATAGATAATGAAAATATGATAAGAATAATTTTCCTTATAAAATCGATTTTCCTTATAAAAGCGATTTTCCTTAAAGAAGCGATTTTCCTTATAAAAGCAATTTTCCTTAGAGATAAGGTGTTTGTGATTTTCAAAACAAGAAGGAATGGAAAAGTCATAATGAAAACCTTATTGACTCAACAGGAATGAGATTCATGAATACATCTTAAATCTATGAGGGAGACATGAACTAGGTGACAAGCTCTGAGGAGGAATCCATGGAAGTAAGAACCGACATCCCATCATCCCGGTTTCGATCACGGGGCAGATGTCCCTGAATAAGGAACGGATGCTGCCCAACTTTGGAAAGTGGGAATGCGGGGCCACAAGCCGCACGTCCTCCCTTGCGTGACGGATATGCGCACGCCCCAGCGTAAAGCATCAGAAACAGAAAATGGTGAACCCGATGTGAATATCTTCTCCTCAATATGGAGACTGGTAGCATTTGGGGCTTTGGAAGATTAGCATGCCACCAGGTCCGGGTACCTAGCACTAGGATGTGAAACCCGTCAGGGGTTGGGGCAGTCAGGACGCTGAGCACTCCATTCTGTGACGTTGTCCGCGTGAATCCCTCTTATCGACCATGGAAGACGGAACTATGCTGGGCCACTGGTTGCCAATTTCTTTTCCTATTAGTATTAATGGGTTCATCTCCCTTCTTTTAGGAATCATATCACTGCATTCAGAGCTCGATCGCCACCTTCCCACCGGCGCAGGGGCAAGGGCAATACTGACACGACCACCCCACACGGTTCTGCCTCTTCCATAGATTCTCCAACCGCCATGACTGCTGGGCGCTCATGCCCCTCTCCCCATCAGAGATTATCCAACGAAGGGTGATCAATGACCTTGTGCGTAGGTACGAGGAGGAAGGGGTCACCCCCAATAGGGACATGGCCCTTTTGGACCTTGAGGAAGCTGCGCCTCACCACCAACGCTACCCTAGATGTCTGCATAGGGAGCCGTTGCTCCCCACCCCAATGTTCAACCAATTTGGGAGTTTATCCCTGAAATGCCTTGACACCTCTCTTCCCTACGCTGACGAGGTAGGGGATGTCCAGGTTGGCCCACTCAGAGACCTGCTTCAAGGGTTCATGGTTAGGGCCCCCGCCAAGCCGTGTTGATGCCGCCGCCTGACCCCCTGAGTTGAGGAGCAGGCAATTCGTGTGCCCGCACCACCGACTCCAACCCACCTAACCCGACGCCAGTGTCGGGCACGAGCGGAAGAGGATGATCACCCCGGGGCATCAACATTAGCAACTAATGTGTCCTGATCCACTGTTTAATCCTATCATTAAACCTTCGCACACGTTGAGAAGGGGCAGTTATGTGCCCGATCCAGATCGAGGCCCCGACCGCCCCACGGGCAAGTTGGGTAGACTCACCCGGTTGTCGGCACAGACAATGGCCACTATGGACCAGTTCATGGTAGTGCCATCCAGCATGAAGGCCTACTCTGTGCCACTATTCTGGAAGGTATGGGTCCTCCCTCCTTCCAACCTCGGCCCGGAGGCTTTCCTAGTGCCACCCTCACCGCAGGTAAGGGGCTTCCCCATGATAGAAACACTCTGGGTGGGGCTCTCTCTATCGCTCACTACACGGGGTACGGGGTCACTTCCCCTACCTCAGATCACGAGTATGGAGCTGTTGTGTATCCGGTCACTCGCTCGCATGGAGGTCCTCCCCGTGTCCCTTTTGACATTTTCCCCAGTGCTCCTCGCACCCCGACCTTCATTCCTCTCAGCCTCAGCACTAGTGAGGACAGAGGACTCCGTGATGATAGTCAGCCTTGCCCCAAGGAGCCACCCAGGGGCAGGAAAGCGGGACGTCATCACCGTAAGAGAAATTCCAGGGAAGGATAGACAGAAATCAGAACAGTCTGTTTCTCAGACTCCGAGGCAGAGTACAACTTGACGATGGAGCCCTCCCCTCAGTCCTTTGAGTCAAGGGATGGGATAAAGACGTGGCACTTCATCCCTGTACTCCCCGAATGCGAGATCCTTATGATCCCCACCTCCCTATGAAGGTATATCTAGGAGGATGAGGACTTGGCGTACCCCCATAGATTGAATTTGTAGTCACCATCGGCCTCTCTGAAAGCACATTCCACCTCGGCCAGAGACGATTGAGACCCTTTTTGGGGGTCGATGGCGGAAGAGCTGCGACATAGCACACCCCTAGAAAGCACCGACACTGTGACAGGAGGCCCGTTCACTAGCCCATCCTATTGTGGCATGGAATACAGGACACTGCAACCCTTGGAGGGTGTCTTAGGATTCGGTGGCCAATCGGCCTGCTCACCGTGTTCTCCGATGGCCAGCCCACCAGCCCAGCGGCCTGCTTCGACGCCACTGTCAGTTACCCAACCACTCCCAGTTGATGAGTGGGGCCATCAAGGGCCAAATTCTGAACTTGAGTCGTGGAACTTATGGACCATCCTTGCAGCAGGCCACTTCCCCAAGAAGTTTTGGCCGGTTGCAGGGTCGGATTTGGATACACCAGAATCGCTCACCCCGGGAGAGTTTGAATGTTTCCGCCAGACCCTCCAGGAGACTCACTCTCGTCTTCTCCACCAGCAAGTGCCTTACCCCGGGAGCCAAGCACACCTCGAGGATATCGGCGAGAAATGTCGTCGGGTCGACCTATCCACACTCCCCATGGTTCGGCACCCCGAATCACTTGACCACAACGGGGCCCTCCAACAAAAATGTGTTCAGAGTTTTCAGGTACTCTGCAGAGTTATCAAGGAGGCCACCCCCCACATTCACATCTGTGGATGGGGGCAGTATGCTGCTGTAACACCCCAAGATTTCATAGTGTGTTATTTCTTTAAAATAATACAATAACTTGCACTACATGCAACACCGAGTCCAAGCGCACCATGACTTACCAAACAAGCCGTTCAAAAGAGGTTAGGAATAGTATTAACTAAATTTTAAACTTTATATAATCCTTATAATTTTAGAATCCATATTATGAGTTTCTTAGACATAATGTAAGAACAAATCCATTTTCAGTAGTGCAATTTTACCACCTTTTAATAGTGAACCCTTTTAAATCCAATATTTTAAACTTTTATATATTCGATTTGACTAAATAAATTTTCTTTGGGGACATCAAAAATTTAAAATGAAACATCCCAAGCTTCTATGGTACGCTTCTCTTTGAATAATGCAATAGCATGTGTTGTACGCAACATCGAGTTCTAACACACACCACAACCAATCAAACTAGCCGTTATGAATAGTAATACCTAATTTTTGAAATTTTATAAATTCTATCTCTCAAAATGGACTTCATTTTTGGATTTGGAATATCGAAATTAGCCTAGGGTGAAATTTTGGTACTTTTCGGATAACTTTCATATTTTGATGAATAATGAAAATTACTAAATTTTAATTAAAAACAACTTTTTTAATCAAAATAATTAATATTGATAAATTATGAATTTGAGTGGTTTTAAATTATATTTAGAATATGTTTTACCATTTAATTAAATGTTTGTCATTGGACATAATTTCACAATTAAACCAGACATAAACAAGTGCCAATCTTTTGATAGTTATTATCTCTTAAAAACACGCTTTTTGTTTTAACAACATGAATTAATTTTAAATTAATTTCTGCCACTTCTGTGTTTTGAATTTGGAAAAATGGATTCCATATTTGGAATCAGTATGTTCAAATTGTGTAAATAGGTAACTTTTATTTTTAGACATTTTGAATAATTACTGCGGTAAATATTTTATTTACCATGGTTAAGGGTAAATCCGGTAAATAAGGGTTAACAAATAATATTATAATAAAAATAAATTACCATAAAACATGTCCTAACCTTATTGGTGGATAAATGTCAGACCATGGGCATCTTTGGGTCGATTTTGGGACCCCATGGAGCCACTTGTAGGTGATAGGGACACTTTATTTTAATTAAGTTAAAATGAATACAAGAATGACACAAGCATATATCTTTTAAAAAAACAATTTTTACATTGGGTTATATATGTTATATTTTCGACTATAAATATTCATTATAAAGCTAAAACGATTTCCTACATAATGATGTTTTATTTATAATTTTTAGACATTAAATATGTTAAGTTATTTATGACACAATGATGATGAAGTAATTACTATAATAGTGAAAAATTAAAATAATTGATATTATAAATACCCAAATAAATATAATTTGAAACTTTTAATGAATTAAACTAATTTTCTAGGATAATATAATATATTAGTATTGATTTAATTGACTTTGTTAGAAGTAATAAATCTGTTATGCGTTTCACAAAAATCAACTATTGAATAGTGTCAAAATTGACATAAAAGAGTTTTTAAAACAAATATTATATTATTAATTGGTATTAAATTCCTAAAAATATAAGGTCCGGCCAAGAGACTTATATCATGATAGGTGTCTCATTAATGGACCACTTGGGGGTCTCTTAGATGTATATAGTAAGTTTAGTAACTATATAATATAAAAATACAAAGTGACATGGTAAATGTCAAACTAATTAACTAAGAGTTAAAACTAAAAGATAAGGTTAATATAATGACCCAAACCTATCTAAATTCTATTGGTTGAATGGTTTTCGACCTATCCCCACCTTAAGCTTTGAATAATCAACTTTGGAGCCATTATAAACCGAACATGAATTTATTATAAACTAATATTTCTAGCTTTTCCAAAGGTGCCCCTCACCCCTCTTATAAAAGGGAACTCCTCCTTCTCATTTATTCACACCTTCAAAGCCTTTAGGTTCAGCCAAACTCTGCCCAAATACTCTCCCAACTTCCCTCACTACAACCTAGAGGCCTTAGTTTGATCAGAAATCCAACCTAAGGAGCCCTTTTGATCAAATCAAAAGGAAGAACCCAAAGAAGAGGTAATGATTTCACCACCCTTTTCCAAGTTCCTTTCTTCTTCCACTTCTTCTTCCTTTTTTATTACCATTATAAAATAATAAATCCAGTATCATATATATACTGTGATGTTATTATAAATATGGTATAACCATATTCAGTATTCTATCCACCCTTTGAATAACATGTCACCATACGTGCGTACGCACGGCTTACCGTCTCCACGTCGTGGTGTAATTGTTATTCAATATATTATTATTTGGATAGGTATAACAATGATGTGTAACTCATGAAAATAATAAATATAACATTATAATTATTCTGTATATATGATATAACATCCAATTATATATTATTTTAATATCAAAATAATGATATTATCGCTCGTGCGTACGTACGGACTACCGTCTCCACGAACGCGATAAGATTAATTCTCCATCGTATCCGTTCAAGTATAATTATCATTTGATGATTTAAAAATAATGTTTAAGGACTTGATATCATTCTGGATATGAATAAGATACAACATATACATGACAAACATGGCTTACTTAACAAAACATATAAAATAAAATGAGTAAGTTAACACCTGAAACAACGATAATTCTAAGATATTATTAACAAAGCAATGTTAAAAGATCATATATGATATCATATGAATGTATATGATTCTTGTATAATTTAATAACAATTATTTCACCATTATACAGGAGGTTAACCTACCCCCAACCAAGGAAAATAACAATGTAAGGGTTATTTCACAATCTCTTCATTAGCCGAGGTTGTTTATACGTAATTATCTACTGGGATCTCTTTATCATCCACATCCATGTTTCTTAAAAATATATTTAAAAACATTTTTAATATTTAAAAGAATATAGGTTAAAGTCATTTATACCCTTGTTTGACTTTTTATAAGAGTTTTATAAAGGAATCTTTCCGTCGTTTTCCAAACAAGGTGTTTTTTAACCTTTTCGACAGAATTAAGGTAATAATTTTTTTTAACTTATACGGCGGGTGCTGTTATTTTCTACCGTTATAAAATCTTCAAAGATTCCTTTACAAGCTTATAAGAATATTTTCAAAGTAAATGTTTTATTTTATAATTATGTGACTTTTAAATGATTTCAAAATGAATATTTTAATAATTTGTGAAAGGTACTCTTTATCAAGATCATAATTTTAAATGTTTTAAAGATTTATCTTTCTAAATCTTTTTAATTAATATCCATGTTTTCAAAATGATTTTAAGGATTTATTTATATGGACATGAAGTTTTTGAAATGATATTTCTTTTCAAAAGTTTCAAAGTGGTATAGGACACTTTGATTAAAAAATCTCTTTTAAATTACTTCATTTATAAATGTGAGACTTTTCAATGATTTCGAGAAAAGAGATATTTCTCTCAAATAGTTTTGATTTCATCTATGTCAACATCCTTTGATGGATTTTAAGCTTATTTAAATTTGATTTATTATGATATAAAACTTTTGTATTGTATTGAAGGTTTTGTGATATGTTTTACTGTGGATGTATTATTTTTATACCATTCATGGTTTATGGAGAAAGTATTGACATTCCGTATGCTAGTTTTAATATGAATTTTTATGTTATGTTATGTTTAAACCTTTTCATATGGAAATGCATTGGACTTATTAAGTGACGGGTGGAGCCCGCTATAGCTCCTCGATGCATCGGTAGGTCTCATGAGACAAACTATTGTCTTGGCACAAGGCCTTGACAAAATCTTATTTGTAGCCTTGGCATGAGGCCTTGGCTATGTGGTTATGATAGTCTGGCATTATGCATTCCATCATTATGAAAGTGGTTATTGATATTGCATGTGATTATTTGATTAGTAGAATATCCATGTGAATAAGTAAATGACATTATTTCATTTTATTTATGCCATACTATGTTGAAGTTCAAGTTTAAAAGGATTTTGTTTTAGTTATACATTGCCTTAAATGTTTATTCTTATTTATGAAATTTTCCGCTATATTGTTATCCTTACTGGGCATTTGAGCTCACCCCTTTTCTATGATTTATTTTCCCAGGATGTGAAGAAGTAAATTATGAATGACCTGCAAGGATATTATGAGGGGTTAATAGTGTGGACTATGGAGACAATATGTTTTTGTAGTAGTTTTTCACTTTATGATGTAATGTAAAATTTTATGAATATATCTAGTGTTTCCAAGGCTACTAAACCAATCGGTCTTTCGAGATTTGATCTTTCTTGTGATCATGGCAATGTTATGTAATAATGCACCAGCTCTAGGTAACTAGGGTCGGGGCGTTACAGTTGGTATCAGAGGAAGTTTAGTACAAACCTTGGAAGCTAGATTTAGATAAACTCTGATTAGAACACGTAGAACTAAGATGAACTTTGAGGATTAGTATATAAGAACTTCCTAGAATTTTGGTATTTTAGAGATTTTGTGAGTTTTCCAAGCAATACATCCCTGTCTGGATACGAGCAGGTAGAGGCGGCTCTGGCATAGATGTACCTAGGGGTAAAACCTGAAAACACCGCTTTGAGCTAGACTCGAATGGGAACTAGTGCACGACAATGGGCCTTGCTGCACTCTTGGTTACGAAACTCCCGGGGGATATGCTTAGGATAATTCTCATTTTCTTTACAAACCATTATTAAGGGTTTATGAGTATATATTTCTTCAAAGGAGACATTTTTATGATTATGGATTATATCCATAAACTATTTAATTTATGATATGTGTTTTACAAGTTTGGGATTAGTTATTGTTATTCATAAACTAATCTAGTGTATGCCATTGTTTAGAAATGGCGCCCAATGGAAGGAATGATAACTCCAGCAATGCACATGATCCAAAGAGAAAGAAGGATCATATCTTTCATGGTCTTAAGCCAGAGTTTATAAGAGAAATAGTCTCCCATGTATTATCATCATATGAAGAAATAATATCATGTGTTGATAAGATAAGTAGAGTTTACTGAGTCCTATGACTTTGAAGGGAAGTAAGAGAAGAAAAGGATGGAAGATAGAAAGATAGATAAAGGGAAGATGGAAAAGAATAATTTTTCCATATGTGATAACTGTGGGAAGAAACACCCTGGAACTTGCCTGAAAGGAATGAGAGTTTGTTATAAGTGTGGAGGAAAAGGGCACAAAGTACATGACTGCAAGGGTAAGAAAATAGTTTCAAATGTACAATTATTTATTTTCAAGGAGTTTGGACACTACACGAACCTATGTCACAGTCATCGGACTATGCCACAAATGATGCTATTGGATAATAATCAATTTATGATACTACCACAGATGAAGGGGAATGATTAGAGTTCTTATGTTGATTATGTCAATTGAGTGTTGTATCAACAATGTACTTGTTATAATAATTATAGAGTATATAAGGATTATACTGTAGTACTATTTCATTATGGACTTGAGATTGTGTGGAACAAAGAAAAGTGACTCAATTGCAGGATAAATTTTTGGAAAATATATGGTTGAGAGAAGGATAAACCATAATATAGTTCTGATACTGAGGTAGTGATTTTGGAATAATACATGATTGATTTGGATAAATTATATTGGATATTCTTGAATACCTTGAAACTGATTAATGATTTGTATATTCCATCATTGTTTGGGTTTAAAACATTTTTGGATTGAAGGAGTATATCTTTTATTCTTTAAGGAATAAGGGATCATGAAAGTAATCAATAAGGTTTTATGGTAATTCAGGATGTTGCAGTGTTTTAAAAGAATACATGATGAAGGTGATCACATGTTATTATGCGGAAAAAAGGATCTTCATTTTGTTTACCTTCCTTATAAATTTTGGACTGAAGTATTTTGGATAGTTCTAGTTTGGATTATTTTGAATTGCTATAAAAGGACAACCCGGAGGTCGGGCGGCAACCCGTCGCATCTGGCAAGGCCGCGAGACTTGAACCCACAACCGAAAGGTGACAAGGGTGTATCACCTACCACTGACCCACATGATGTCCTGGATTGAATAATGTCATTTTTAATGGTTCTTCTAGATGAATTATAAATTCATTTTTTAACCCTATACGAATAGGATAAAAAGAATATTATTTTTAAGTTCTATTATCTTTTAGAGTGAAAGATGAGTTTGTGGTAGAAATTAGCTAAAGGATGAGACTCTACTTGTCAAGTATATATTTTTCTTCTTCTCTTATTCAAATGAAGAAATTAATTCTTATACTTTAGTGAAGGGATATTCAAACAAAAAAATGTGTTATCCTAATACCCTATGTTTTGTTGAACCGATGGTATTTCAAATCATCATAGATTGGTGAATTTAAGGACCTCAATTTTACACTTGTTTGTGATTGATGACCTCAATCACTACCTATAAATATTTACGTTTTCCCTCCAATTATTTGTCTCTAATTGCCACCAATGTTCTCCAAATAGAGATCATAATTTGGTGGTGACCCTTTCATTTCTCTTTTCCTCTTATTAAGACTAAATTTTATCAACCCAATTTACGATGTGGGTTTTCCCACAAATATATTTTATATATTAAACCTTTTATTTTTGAAGAACAATTTCAAATTGCGAGGACGCAATTTATTGAAGGAGGGGAGAATGTAACACCCCAAGATTTCATAGTGTGTTATTTCTTTAAAATAATTCAATAACTTGCACTACATGCAACACCGAGTCCAAGCGCACCATGACTTACCAAACAAGCCGTTCAAAAGAGGTTATGAATAGTATTAACTAAATTTTAAACTTTATATAATCCTTATAATTTTAGAATCCATATTATGAGTTTCTTAGACATAATGTAAGAACAAATTCATTTTCAATAGTGCACTTTTACCACCTTTTAATAGTGAACCCTTTTTAAATCTAATATTTTAAACTTTTATATATTCTATTTGACTAAATAAATTTTCTTTGGGGACATAAAAAATTTACAATGAAACATCCCAAGCTTCTATGGTATGCTTCTCTTTGAATAATGCAATAGCGTGTGTTGTACGCAACATCGAGTTCTAACACACACCACAACCAATCAAACTAGCCGTTATGAATAGTAATACCTAATTTTTGAAATTTTATAAATTCTATCTCTCAAAATGGACTTCATTATTGGATTCGGAATATCGAAATTATCCTAGGGTAAAATTTTGGTACTTTTCGGATAACTTTCATATTTTGATGAATAGTGAAAATTACTAAATTTTAATTAAAAACAACTTTTTTAATCAAAATAATTAATATTGATAAATTATGAATTTGAGTGGTTTTAAAGTATATTTAGAATATATTTTTACCATTTAATTCAATGTTTTTCATTGTACATAATTTTACAATTAAACCAGACATAAACAAGTGCCAATCTTTTGATAGTTATTATCTCTTAAAAACACGCTTTTTGTTTTAACAACGGGAATTAATTTTAAATTAATTTCTGCCACTTCTGTGTTTTGAATTTGGAAAAATGGATTCCATATTTGAAATCAGGATGTTAAAATTGTGTAAATAGGTAACTTTTATTTTTAGACATTTTGAATAATTACTGCGGTAAATATTTTATTTACCATGGTTAAGGGTAAATCCGGTAAATAAGGGTTAAAAAATAATATTATAATAATACTAAATTACCATAAAACATGTCCTAACCTTATTGGTGGATACATGTCCGACCATGGGCATCTTTGGGTCGATTTTGGGACCCCATGGAGCCACTTGTAGGTGATAGAGACACTTTATTTTAATTAAGTTAAAATGAATACAAGAATGACACAAGCATATATCTTTTAGCAAAACAATTTTTACATAGGGTTATATATGTTGGATTTTCGACTATAAATATTCATTATAAATCTAAAACGATTTCCTACATAATTATGTTTTATTTATAATTTTTAGACATTAAATAATTTAAGTTATTTATGACACAATGATGATGCAGTAATTACTATAATAGTGAAAAATTAAAATAATTGATATTATAAATACCCAAATAAATATAATTTGAAACTTTTAATGAATTAAACTAATTTTCTAGGATAATATGATATATTAGGATTGAGTTAATTGACTTTTTTATAAGTAATCAATCTGTTATGAGTTTCAAAAAAATCAACTATTGAATAATGTCAAAATTGACATAAAAGAGTTTTTAAAACAAATATTATATTATTAATTGGTATTAAATTCCTATAAATCTAACATTAATCCAAGAGACTTATATCATGATATATGTCTCATTAATGGACCACTTAGGGGTCTCTTGGATGTATATAGTAAGTTTATTAACTATATAATATAAAAATACAAAGTGACATGGTAAATGTCAAACTAATTAACTAAGAATTAAGACTAAAAGATAAGGTTAATATAATGACCCAAACCTGTCTAAATTCTATTGGTTGAATGGTTTTCGACCTATCCCCACCTTAACCTTTGAATAATCAACTTTGGAGCCATTATAAACCGAATATGAATTTATTATAAACTAATATTTCTAGCTTTTCCAAAGGTGCCCCTCACCCCTCTTATAAAAGGGCACTCCTCCTTCTCATTTCTTCACACCTTCAAAGCCTTTTGGTTCAGCCAAACTCTGCCCAAATACTCTCCCAACTTCCCTCAATACAACCTAGAGGCCTTAGTTTGATCAGAAAGCCAACCTAAGGATCCCTTTTGATCAAATCAAAAGGAAGAACCCGAAGAAGAGGTAATGATTTCACCACCCTTTTCCAAGTTCCTTTCTTCTTCCACTTCTTCTTCCATTGTTATTACCATTCTAAAATAATAACCCCAGTATCATATATATAATGTGATGTTATTATAAATATGGTATAACCATATTAATTATTCTATCCACCCTTTGAATAACATGTCACCATACGTGTGTACGTACGGCTTACCGTCTCCACGTCGTGGTATAATTGTTATTCAATATATTATTATTTGGATAGGTATAATAATGATGTTTAACTCATGAAAATAATAAATATAACATGATAATGATTCTGTATATATGATATAACATCCAATTATATATTATTTTAATATCAAAATAATGATATTATCGCTCGTGCGTACGTACGGACTACCGTCTCCATGAACGCGATAAGATTCATTCTTCATCATATCCATTCAAGTATAATTATCATTTGATGATTTAAAAATAATGTTTAAGGACTTGATATCATTCTGGATATTAATAACATACAACATATACATGACAAACATGGCTTACTTAACAAAACATATAAAAGAAAACGAGTAAGTTAACACCCGAAACAACGATAATTCTAAGATATTATTAACAAAGCAATGTTAAAAGATCATATATGATATCATATGAATGTATATGATTCTTGTATAATTTAATAACAATTATTTCACCATTATACAGGAGGTTAACCTACCCCCAACCAAGGAAAAGTACAAGGTAAGGGTTATTTCACAATCTCTTCATTATCTGAGGTTGTTTATACGTAATTATGTACTGGGATCTCTTTATCATCCATATCCATGTTTCTTAAAAATGTATTTCAAAACATTTTTAATATTTAAAAGAATATGGGTTAAATTCATTTATACCCTTGTTTGACTTTTTATATAAGATTTTTATAAAGGAATCTTTCCGTCGTTTTCCAAACAAGGTGCTTTTTAACCTTTTCGACAGAATTAAGGTAAGAATGTTTTTTTAACTTATACGGCGGGTGCGGTTATTTTCCGCTATTATAAAATCTTCAAAGCTTCCCTTACAAGCTTATAAGAATATTTTCAAAGTAAATGTTTTATTTTATAATTATGTGACTTTTAAATGATTTCAAAATGAATATTTTAATAATTTGTGAAAGGTACTCTTTATCAAGATCATAATTTTAAATGTTTTAAAGATTTATCGTTCTAAATCTTTTTAATTAATGTCCATGTTTTCAAAATGATTTTAAGGATTTACTTATATGGACATGAAGTTTTTGAAATGATATTTCTTTTCAAAAGTTTCAAAGTGGTATGAGACACTTTGATTCAAAAATCTCTTTTAAATTACTTCATTTATAAATGTGAGACTTTTCAATGATTTCGAGAAAAGAGATATTTCTCTCAAATAGTTTTGATTTCATCTATGTCAACATCCTTTGATGGATTTTAAGATTATTTAAAGTTGATTTATTATGATACAAAACTTTTGTATTGTATTGAAGGTTTTGTGATATGTTTTACTGTGGATGTGTTATTTTTATACCATTCATGGTTTATGGAGAAAGTATTGACATTCCATATGCTAGTTTTAATACGAATGTTTATGTTGTGTTTAAACCTTTTCATATGGGAATGAATTGGACTTAGTAAGTGACGGGTGGAGCCCGCTATAGCTCCTCGATGCATCGGTAGGTCTCATGAGACAAACTAGTGTCTTGGCACAAGGCCTTGACAAAATCTTATTTGTAGTCTTGGAACGAGGCCTTGGCTATGTGGTTATGATAGTCTGGCATTATGCATTCCGTCATTATGAAAGTGGTTATTGATATTGCATGTGATTATTCGATTAGTAGAATATCCATGTGAATAAGTAAATGGAATTATTTAATTTTATTTATGCCATACTATGTTGAAGTTCAAGTTTAAAAGGCTTTTGTTTTAGTTATACATTGCCTTAAATGTTTATTCTTATTTATGAAAGTTTCCGCTATATTGTTATCCTTAATGGGCATTTGAGCTCACCACTTTTCTATGCTTTATTTTCCCAGGATGTGAAGAAGTAAATTATGAATGACCTGCAGGGATATTATGAGGAGTTAATAGTGTGGACTATAGAGACAATATGTTGTTGTAGTAGTTTTTCACTTTATGATGTAATGTAATACTTTATGAATATATCTAGTGTTTCCAAGGCTACTAAACCAATAGGTCTTTCAAGATTTGATCTTTCTTGTGATCATGCCAATGTTATGTAATAATGCACCGGCTCTAGGTAACTAGGGTTGGGGCGTTACAGCTGCCCTTCTCTTCAGTGTGATTCACCTATATCCTGACTCACCGAGCGGCTCTGAGGACACGCCCCCGAGGGCAGCGGCGGTCAACATGGTCGATCTATCAGGAGAGGGGAATGGTATGGAAATTCTCGATGGGGAATCACCCCTAGAGAAAAGCCACTACTGGACCCATCAGGAAGGATTACTCGTCAACAGAGGAACCTCCTAGGTCTCCCCACACCCACTGAGGCGTTAACACTGAGTTGGAATATCAGCAAGGGTAAATAGCATGTTGGGGCTGTCAAGATCTCCGACCCATTTGCCTCAGTGCAGAAGGTAGAGGAATATTCTGAGAAAGACATGCTACACCAGTAGCTTGCTGAGCAGAAGAGGTTGGTTGATGAGTTTCTGGCTGAACGCATTGCAGAGTGGCGACCCGATTACGGTAATCCTAGGCCGGGGCAGCAGGGGCAGGAAGAATTACCCCTTAGCGAGATTCTCCCAGGCAACCTGGATCATTCCATGTTCGCTGACAGTGGAGAGGCCGGAGCTCACGGTAAGAGGGCGCGATACGTTTCTCCAAATCCTCCTAAGCGGTGTGATCACCTAAGAGACCCCGCTCGGGTTCCTCCCGCCACACCAAGGGCCGCTCCACCAGCTGATCCACGAGCCGCTGAGCTTGTCTACTGAATTGAAGAGCCAAATAATGAGATTGTGGTTAGGTATCCCATTCAGGACAAGAACCCACGTCCAGATGATTCAATGGTAGAACTCGTCGCCCGCTTAGAGGCTTTGGAAACTCGGCAGGTGGCGATCCCACCGGACGGCAAGCCGTACCCAGCATGGGTGGATGATATGCCAGCACCTCTAGGATTTGGGAACCCCACTTTTACTCCCTTTAATAGGACAGGAGACCCGCCACAGCACTTGGCCCACTTTAACTCAAGGTGTGGGCCTATGTTAGGGACTCCAGCACGGCAGGAGGCCGCCAAGCTCCGTTGCTTTGTTCAGACACTAGAGGGGCCGAAATTCGTCTGGTATAGCCATCTCCCTGTCGGATCTGTGACTAGCTGGGAGGAAATTCGTAGGCAATTCCTCTACCAGTTCAGTCACACAACCTGGAAGACGAACATCGCAGACCTCTACAGGTGCAAGAAAAGGCCCGATGAGCGAGTCGCGGACTTCACATACTCCCTTAACATGCCACTAACTTAGGAGAAATTACTGAAAATGTGCATAGGGAACATCAAGGCAGATCTGGTTCCTTCTATGATCACTCAGAATTATCCTAGAGGGTTCCAGGACTTCTCAGACAAGGATAAGCGCCTTGAAGAAGCCCTACAACAGGCCAGTCAGGCATGCCCGCTGCCTCCTATAATCCCGGAAAGGAGATCTGCCAGAGCCGAGCCTACTGCTGCGGCCCAGATAGAGGTCCCAAGGCAGCTAGAATTACTAACAGTGAGGCCAGATCTGCAGCCCTATAGGGGTTCGCCCCCACATGCACAGCTTCTAGCCCAGCAGTGACTGCCTCAGAATCGACAAGTGCCTCTGCGTAACACGCCACCACCGCCTAGGCGATATAATCAGGTTCCGCCTCCTTAGCATGATCCTCCAGACCCCCATCAGGGTCAATCTACTAGAGCCCCTTTTCCATACAGAAGGAATCAGACCTACTTGTTTGATGAGGCTTAGGTCCCCAGTTACTTCCGCAGTGCCTTGGAGCAGAGAATCGTGCAGCTTCCTGAGTGCTGAAAACTAGAAGAGGCACATCTCACTGATCACCCCAACTACTGCCCTTATCACCGGACCCTGGGAGACACCATCAAGTGATGCTATATGTTCAAGGACTGGCTCCAAGACCAGATTGACAACAATATAGTCAGGTTGGGCCTGGCCCTGGCACAAGTGTAAAGTATCTTTGTGAGTTTGGATAGAAGTAGTGGCGATGAAGGTGAATGGAAGCAGGTTTCCGACCGTGGGTCCCTGAAATATAATGACTGGATGGCCTGCAAGATGGTTTCCCATGCCCATGGCATCATCTGTGCATTCTTGAATCAACCATAGCCCTCAGAAGCTGTGGTTACTACTTCGGCATCATCGTCTCAGCCAGCCTCTTCCCAGAAGAGCAAGCAGCGACGACACAAGAAGAAAGAACGCGCCCTAGCAATGCTGTCATTGTCATGCACTCTTTGCAAATTTATGCCCCTATAAATGAGGATCCCTCCAAGACTTTGCCCGGTTGTAGATGAATCCTCAATTGATAGTCAGGGGTATGCTTCAGTTAACACCGTAGAGTTAGTAAATCCATATTTGACTCCCGACAATGGGGAACACCAGGTAGACCTTCCCAATGTCCCTAAACATCACCAACTTCATCCGAACCGTGGTTACATGAATCATCGGGGCATGATAGTTGGTACCTCCAGCCAGGCTGTGCACGTCGCTGAGACCAGACAGCAGGCCCAGTGCAGAGCTCAGAACACACGACCACTTCATCCGGTGTTGACAGGTTCACCTCCCCCACTGTTTGTGTTGATGGATCAGGCGGAACCACATCGATCATGCCGCAACCAGCTTCGCCCTGCTACCAGCCGACCCCAGCCTTCCAGTTCTTATTCGGCGGCCACTCTCCGAGCTTTGACTAGTGAACATCGAGATGTGCCTAGTACTAGTCAGCTGTCGGTCCAACTGGCAGGGCCCGTCGTGCCTCCAATTGCATTGTGGCCTCTTGTAAGCAGAGGCTCGCGTTTGGCATGGAAGTAAGATATTCTGAAGCACCTCAACAACATTCCAGTGAGGCTTTCAATCCTTGGGGCTCTTATCCAGTCGTCTGAAATGCGTGAGGCACTTGTCGAGGCCCTAAGGATCCCCCTCCAGTTCGAGATGGAGGTAGCAGTTGTAGAAGCCTTCCACGTCGAGGCAATTGAGACCGCTGAGTGCCAGGAAGTTATATCATTCTCCAGTGAAGATGAAGAACCTCCTATACAAGGGCACATTCTCCCACTGTACATCACTGGTCAGTTCAATGGCATGGAAGTTCACCGCTGTCTTGTTGACACGGGTTCTGGGATTAACCTAATCCCGACTCGGACACTACAGAAGCTGGGCTTGTCTGAGGATGATTTAACTCCCTCTGACCTTAGAATCCAGGGATACGACAGGACTGAGCAAACCCCGGTCGGCAAGATCCGCTTGAAGTCCCAGTTCAGTGGCCTAATTACCAGCACCGAATTCATGGTTGTCTAACAGGACACCGCATAAAACACATTGATGGGAAGGTTGTGGCTCCACCTGCATGCAGCAGTCCCCTAATCATATCACCAATGCCTCAAATACTCCCTTAATGGTTGAGTAGGTGTGCTCCAAGGAGATGCGTCTCCTTTTGCCTCTTGTGAAGCCCGTTACCTGGATGCCAACTATTACAAGAGTAAGGATAACCAAATTTTGGAATGTGAGATTGAGCTCGCCACTGTCACCAGTGATCCCTGGGCAGGTTTGGATGACGCTTACATCTTCCCAATCCATAGTTTGGAGGCCACGACCCCTGATATGGGGCAATGATTTGTTGTTTCGGGTACAAGAGGAAGGCATATTCCTAGGTCCAAGCGACGAAGAAAAATCACCTCGTACTCCTACACCAACTAGGCTCGGGTGATCCCAGAGCCTCCTACCCCTGTACGGTATTGGGATGTCTGGCTCATGGCAACAGCGGTACATCATACATGTCTCTTCTGCTGATCTGGAATTAACCGACTCAAGCCGACGTGCCACTAATACTTTGATGTCATCAAGCATGGCCCCTTGGGCCAAAGGCCAGATGGGATTGAATCAACTACCTTCATCGCTATGGTCTCAGTGGCATCTGAATCACCTGATATGATGACCACTGCCGCTCGAGCTGGCACCAGCCTCCCATCAGAGCCTGGTGGATTGGAAGCAACTCCCCCTACAGAAGATCCCTCCACAAGTGGAGAAGGGGATATAAAGGATGCTCCCCCAGCCTTTGGGGAAGGCATCTCCACCACGGTCAACGAGTTGGTATAGGTGAACCTCGGCAGCGAGGTGGACCTGAGAGCTGCATTGGTCAGTGCCACCATGCCCCCCGAGGAATAGCAACAGTATGTGGAATTCCTCAAATGGCACCGTGATGTGTTCGCTTGGAGTTAGGATGAGATGCCAGGACTAGATCCTTAGGTAGCCATCCACCGCCTTGGTCTCCTGACAAACCATCATGGGTTCAAGCAGCCTCCCAGAAAGATGCACCCTTCTCATGGTGCCATGGTCAAGGCCTAGGTTGATAAGCTCATCAAGGCCAACTTTGTCAAGGAAGTTCAGTACCCCAGGTGGCTAGCCAACATTGTGCCATTCAGGAAGAAGAACAAACAAATTAGGGTCTGTATCGACTTCTGCAATCTCAATCGCCACTATACAAAATATTATTTTCTCCTTCCATTGATAGTGTTGTTGATTGATGCCAAGAATAGGTTCCAAGCCCTCTCCTTCATGGATGGGTATTCAGGGTACAACCAGATCCAGATGGCCCCCGAGGATGAGGAGTCCACAGCTTTCAGGGCACCCCAAGGTACTTTCTATTACCGAGTCATGCCCTTCAGCCTGAAGAATGTGGGTGCCACCTATCAGTGGGCCATGCATCACATATTCAAGCCAATTTTGGGAATGCTGGTGGAGTGCTACATGGATGATCTGGTAGTCAAATCTCATCAGCATCAGAACCATCTCAAGGATCTTGAGAAAGTGTTCGGTTTCCTTCGTTCCTACCACCTGAAGATGAACCCATTGAAGTGTGCTTTCGGGGTTACCTATGGAAAGTTCCTTGGCTTTGTCGTCAGGTACCGAGGCATTGAGATAGACCCAAAGAAGATCAAGGACATCATCCAGATGCCTCCCCTGAGCAATATTCGGAAGCTTCGAGGTCTCCAAGGCCACTGGCCTACATACGCCAATTCATTGCGAATCTGGCTGGAAAGTGTAAGCCCTTTTCCCGGATCATGAAGAAAGGTGCCACCTATGAATGGGATGAAGAGTGTCAGACCACATTTGAGGAAATCAAGAAGTATCTGCTCCAACCTCTGGTCTTGATGCCACCCATCTCTGGGAAGCCACTGGTCCTTTACGTGATCACCTTGAAACGGTCCCTCGGCGCACTTATTGCCCATAAGAAAAATGAGGGAACAAAGAACAAACTCTACTACCTCAGCTTCATGATCCTTGACACGGAATTCAGATATTCTCCCATCAAGAAGAGCTTCCTGGCGCTCATATTTTCCATACAAAAATTGCGGCACTACTTGCAGCACCACGAGGTACAACTGATCTCTCGGGTAGACCCATTGAAGTACATCCTGAACCGACCTATATTGACTGGCCGACTAGCGCAGTGGGTGGTGATCCTCCAGTAGTTTAACATCAGGTTTGTGCCTCAGAAGGCTATCAAAGGATAGGCATTGGTGGACTTTCTAACTGCCCACCCAACCTCTGTGGATCAGCCGCTGGACCTAGGTTTTCCTAATGAGGCAATCCTCTCAGTCGATCATTCTGTCCCATGTTGGCAGATGCACTTTGACGGTGCCTCCCGGAGCCCCACCGGTAGGAGACTCAATGATTCTAGGCTCAACAGAGTGGTCCTGGGTATCGTCTTCATTACCCCAGAGCAAGCCGTTCTGCCGTACTCTTTCCTGTTGACAGAGGGCTGCACTAACAACAAGGCATAGTATCATGTCCTCATTTCTGGCCTCGAGCTATCCCTTGAGATCGACGTACCCCATCTGTATGTGAAAAGGGATTCCAAGATGGTCATCAAGAAGGTCAATGACGACTATGTTGTCAGAAATCCAAAATTCATGCCGTTGTTGGAGTGCACCCTCCATCTAATGGCCTGATTCCATTCTCGGCCAGAGGTCATTCACATCCCTCGGTCACATAACGGTCGAGAAGATTCTTTGGCCATCCTGACCGCATTGCTTGCAGAGCCCAAATAGGATAACCTGATTATCCACGTGGTGCACCAAAGAGTCATTGGTCCCATTACCCTGGAGAATGATCGCAGCACATGGGTAAACCATCTCACTGCCATAGCCCCTACATTGGAAGCACCGGGTACTTCAGATGTGGTGATCGAAATAGTTCCTGATTGGAGGACACCCTTGGTTGAATACCTCCAACATGGTAACCTTCCGCCATATCGGGCAGAGTGTGAGTGAATCTGATGCCGCGCGCTACAGTTTACCCTTCAGAGCGGTCCTAACCTTGAGCAGATCCTTTATAAGCTCGGGTTTGATGGTGTTCTCCTCCATTGCCTTCAAGGAGTCGAGATTCCACAGGTCATGCAAGAGGTTCATGTTGGTTCCTATGGCGCCCATTAGGCTGGGTCAAAGTTGTCTCACCAGATACGGAGACTGGGATACTTCTGGCCCTATATGATCCATGACTGCATCGAGTTTGCCAAGAGGTGCCATGCGTTCCAAGTTCATGATAACTTTGTGCATCGGCCACCAGAGCCTCTCCAAACCACCAAGTATTCTTGGACCTTTGTAGTATGGGGGTTAGATTTTGTAGGACCTTACCCGCCGGCAACGGCTCGCCAATTCCGGTTCATTCTGACCACTACAGATTTACTTTCCAATTGGGAAGAGGTAATTTCGCTCAAGGAAGTCAAGGCCCATTCTATCACTAACTTCGTGGGTTCCCATATCATCTATCAGTTTTGAGTACCTCTCGCTATCCTCACTGATAGCAATACCAACTTTCGAGTAGCCGAGGTAAAGAAATTATACGCCAAGTACAACATTCTCTCTAACCATACCTCCCGCTATCATGCGCATGAAAATGGAAAGATTGAGTCATTTAACAAGACCCTCTCTAACATTCTACAAAATATGGTTGGTCAGAACAAGAAGAGTTGGCCGGATAAGATCCCCAACTCCCTCTGGGCTTATCAGATGACGACTCATAATTCTACCTAGGTGACTCCGTATTCCCTAGTGTACGGAACTAAGGCCGTCCTACCCATCGAGATTTAGTTTCCCTCATTGTGCACAATAGTCTATGACCATCAAGCGCTGGATAGAGTTTCTGAAATCCATCTAACTGAATTTGAAGCACTGGATGAGAATAGGCTTCATGCTTTGCACAACCTGGAAAGGCATCAGAGCAGGATGGATCGAGCTTTCAACAAGAAGGTTCACCTCCGCTCTTTTCTTCAAGGTGATTTGGTATTGGCCCTCAGGGTGCCAATGATCCCTGGAAGGAAACCACCCCAGTTGGAGCCCAAATGGGAGGGACCTATCATCGTCCATAAGGTCTATCCCAATGGTACGTACTCACTGGTGACCATGGATGGTGAGCGTGTAACTCCTCCCACCAATGCCAAGTTCCTCAAGCAATACTTTGCTTGAGCAGATGGTACAACATGACCTTAAACTATATTTTTCCCTACATTTGGGCCCCTACGGTCCCCCATGACCTTAAACTATCCCATGGTCCTGCACGACCTTAAACTGTATGGTCCCTCATGACCTTAAACTACACATTCATCCCGCATGATGTTAAACTGAAAGCTGGTCCGGTCTTCCTGACCAAGGCCCAGCCTTAGGCCCCTTGGCCTTTCTGAGCCTTAGCCCAAGTTCTTACCTAGAGATTATGGTGTGGTGGGGGGTTATGTCCTCATTCACGCTGGGTTAATTGCCACACCGTATACCGCCCTTATTTGAGGTGTCCTCCTCCTCTTCCCGTCCGCACTACAAGACGTTAAACTGAAAACCGGTCAGACCTTTCCTGACCAAGGCCCAACCTCGGCCCCCCAGACTAGGCTCTCTCCCGTGGGATTGTATGGTGTGGTTTGGGATTATGTCCTCATACACATTGGGTTACTCTCTGTGCCATACACATTCTCGGATGAAATTCCTCTCATTGTCCTACATGACGTTAAACTGTTCTTCAAGAACTATGTATGGCTTGATTCCCATCCTTATGGGATACGTAGGACCGCCTGAACACCTAGATTTTAGGTCCAACCCCATCTCTCAAGAGATCTCACAGTCTCCCGGTCACCGCGACCTCTTGGCCTGTCCCTCCCCATGAGGGGGATATATAGGTGTGGTACAGGGTTTTTAGCACCATGCCCCCTTCTCCCAGGAATCCACCATCTTTTGGCCACTCTCAAACTGAGCCCTTATACCCTTTTTAGTGGTCTGTTAATGTCTTCAGATTACTCTGGTATAGGACCTGGAGTGTCAGATTCATCTTAGGCAAGTTTCGTCCACTTTTCAAGCTTCGTGACCCCCTTCATTCAAGCCCCCATTATCCTTCACACCCGGAGGGACCCCCAAGAACAGCCTAGATACAACGCCTAAGGGATCTCCTACTATCACGGGCCAACACCCCCGAGGGTTTCAGACAAAAAATTGATACAAATCCCGCATTGTGAACATGGTCAGCGGTTGATGCTCATTTGTTTGTCCCCGTTTCTGGCTAATATGACAAGATGCTGTGTTGCGAACATAGTCAGAAACTATCCTCCATCCTCACACTGACTCCTTTAGGCCCTGAATGTTGGTTTCATGATTCACATTATGTTCCACCCCATCATGTCAAGGTGGAATCTCGGCACTCCTTGCAATAACCCTCAGCGCACTTCCACACGTCAGACAGACATAGCCACGTTACGATGTCTCTCGGGGCTCCCGCGATCAGAGCGCTAAGATTATCGGCTTGGATTTTATCTAAGAACCATGAAAATTTTGACCCTCATCCCTATGTGAAACTAGGGGTCGCCCAGACATTGCGTTTCAGGCCCAACTCACCTAGAGGCTAGTGTCTCCTGCCCCTTGATCTTTAACCCCTCGCCGACCTCTTGGCCCGAGGCTCCTCTCCTAGAATCGCACGCAGTGATGGTATGGGGTTATGTCCTCATCCACATCGAGTATGATTTATCTCATCGTGCGCATTCCCCTGGGTTCAAGACATATGACCTTAGACTATGCTGGTTGGTCCTACCACATGACTATAAACTGTGATGATATCGTCCCAGCCGCACGACAAAAAACAACACTACATTGTGATGACCTCTCTATAAAGGGCATCACATTTGGTATTGGTCATTTACCATGCCATTTTTCAATGCCTGCATATGACTTGATTATTTTTGCGATTCCAGGGATTTCTACCCTAGGTCAGTCGCTCCACAAAAGAAAAACCATTCACCTTCAAGGACAAAAAAGATACATCAAATGCCGCTTCTTTTGGTGCGAGGGCTAGACCCACACGCCCCTTTCATACTTAGAACATGTACCTTCCTGTGCCATGATACCTTCCAAAACTATGTATGGATTAATTTCCATCCTTATGGGATATGTAGGAGTGCCCGGGTACTTCCCCACGGGCCCATCTTGACTTTCGTGTTCACTCCCTTGACCAGAACATTTTTCCAAGGTACACATGGTAAGTAGGACCTCGTCCTCATTCATGTCGGGATTCATAAATCACCTTACCATGTGTCTCCCTCCCTCCTTACCAATCCTTGGTCTGAGTTCTAAGACCTTAAACTAAGACCCCTTTCTAGAAGTATGTGTGGCTTGATTCCCATCCTTATGGGATACGTAGTAGCACCCAGGTACTTCCCCACGGGCCCAGCCCGACTTTCGTGTTCGTTCCCTTGACCGGAACATTTTTCCAAGGAACACATGGTAAGCAGGACCTCGTCCTCATTCATGTCGGGCTTTGTAAATCACCTTACCATGTGTCTCCCGCCCTCCTTACCAATCCTTGGTCTGAGTTCTAAGACCTTAAACTAAGACCCCTTTCTAGAACTACGTGTGGCTTGATTCTCATCCTTATGAGATACATAGGAATGCCCAAACATTTCATCTTGGTTCTATCCCCAGGGATAACCAAATCCCGTCCCTCCTCACTATCGGCCCCTTGGCCTGAATTCTTGGGAAGTTATGTAATTACAACATTAGCCCCGAATAAGTTTGGGATGCCCCATGGTGATGCTGGGAAGTGACAGTTCTCTCACCAGAGAGGTCCTGTCTAAAATTAGGGATGACCCGTGACCAGATTAATACGTCTGCCTAATGTGACTTCACCACGGTGGCGAAATTTTGGGAGTGTTGGATTCTGTTTTAACAAACCACCACTCCACGTTCCACGCTTTACATACCCCTTTATTCGGATCTTCATCCTATTTCATGTTTGATGGGACCCCCTAACAGTATGGATGCTCGATCTATGGTCCACATGATGTCCTGGGCCAATGTTCCGGAAGACTGGTCATGTTTTATGGGACCCCCTAATAGGATAGATGCTTGACCTATGGTCCACCTGCTGTCCTGGGCCAACATTCCGGAAGACTAGCCATGTTTGATGGGACCCCCTAACAGTATGGATGCTCGACCTATAGTCCACCTACTATCCTGGGCCAACGTTCCAGAAGACTAATCGACGATATTTGAGTTAGGCCCCATGTTGCAAACATGGTCAGTGGTCAGCCCTCATTTTTTGTTTCCATTTCAGGCTAATGTGATATGGACGTTATGTTTTCGCCATGGTCAACAGCTATCCTCCATCATCACGCCCCTACCATAGTGTTCCGAATTTGGGTAACGTGATTCAAATTTTTCAACCCCTTATGTTCGAATTGATTCCAATGCCCCTGGAATTGCCCCGCTCGTGCGTTAGAGCATGGTAAGGAGATGATAAATCGATCAGTCTGAGGTCCCCTCCCTTTGGCTGGGCCTCCCTCTTCTCCTTGGAAATCTGGACACGATGTTGGATACCTGAAGCTTGGTTGACGCCCCATGGTCGAATGAAATGATAATACGAGCATCCTTTATTTCTCACATTGGGTACGACCCACATAAGTTTAGGGATGAATTTTTATTTATTTTGGCATTATGGTTGAGTGTATTGAACTAAAGGTACATATAAATGGATTTTTCCATACATTGAGAGAAAAAAGTTAATGAGATGGCTAAAACAGGTCCCTTAGGGATTATCATTTTGGATTGATCTTTCCAACGCCGCCACCCTTTGGCTGGTGGCCTCCAGGACTGCTTCTCGCTCCCTGAAGACTCTCTCCTCATCAGCAGCTATAGGGCACAGTTCGCCAATCCTAGCTTGTGCCTACGCCTGTTCAGTTTGGAGCACGGTCATCTGGTGACTCGCCTTCATTAGTTGTTCTTAGCCTTCAGACAACTGGGTCGTTAGTTTCTCCATGAGCTCAGAGCATGTTGAGGTAAAGGACTCCTTCTCTGTCACCTACTCTTCGAGGCATTGGACTTCCTGTTCCACCCTCAGGAATGCTCGGGTGCTCACCAATTCTTCTCGACACTGGGCAACGTCAATGCGCCGACTGCTCTCATGTATCTTCTCATCCATGTAATCATGGGCCGTCAGGTGAAGGCGTTGAGTGTCATCCCCTCTGGTGCACAGGAAACAAAGACAAATCTGGAGTGATCCCATTCACCTCAGCCAATCTATCTGAGGCTACCTGAGAAAATGCTGGATACACTTCCACCGTTTGCGTCGTGTCATCTGGCTCTCCTCGGCTACTTCTGAGTCTGAATCATCTATCTCCTCGGGATCAGCGGACCAATATACAGGGAAGACAGCTAGCAACTCAGTAGCAGGATCTGCCTCAGGGATGCCTTCTGGAGGAATAGGATCCTTGACGTTTGAGCGAACTTCCTCTCTTGCCCTGATAGTGGCAGTGCCTTCGTCAGCTTCCGGCCTCACTCCAATGTCAGCACCACTGATGTCCGCAGCCCCCTGCTCACTAATTGTCGGGGCCGACTCATTTTGGGAGGTATGTTCTAGAGGAGGCGGTACGTCCACCGCTAATTCACTTATGGACAGCCCGGGCTCAGCATCCTGATGAGCCTCCAATGCTGAGATCACTGTATAGGGAGCATCCTAATTAGTAGAGTTCTCCGACAGTAAGCACCAGTAGTGAAGCAAGGGACTTACAGGAACCCAGAGTGCCGACCTCTAGTGTTTCGGCCGCTACAGGAGCTGTCATGGCAGGAGACTCCTCAGCGCTTGTCAGTTTGATGATGGGAATTATAGCCCCACCCTATCCCACCAGTGCCTCTTCTCCTTCCTCTGTTGGGGATTCCTGATCAGTGACTATATGCTCCTGAGTGAGATGGAGAAATGGATTAGAAATTACAGAAGAGAGTGGTTAAAGAAGGGGGATAAATAAGGATAGAGATAGACCTCGAGCAGCTCGGTTATGTCTATTCCAGAGCCGATGATCTCGCCACTCTCCTGTAGGCTCCCTTAGTGAGACCCTCCCTGAGATACTTTATCTTCTCCTATTTCCTCCTCTCCCTCCGACTCATCATCACTGTCACCTTCTCTTAGCGACATCATTTCTAGATCATGCTCTTGGCCGAGCATCACTTTCACCAGGAAAGGTGGCTCCACACACCGACCCTGTTGGCGCGCGTATGTGTTCATGACCGTTAGATATGCGTGCCACCGATGGAAGTTTACTCTGTCAGTAACTCGAATGAGCCTGGCTTCTGGCAGCTGAATCCCATCCTGCATTATCTTCTGCTAGAGGGGTTCGATGGTCATCGACTGCCACGGGGTTAACCAGGATAACCATAGCACTGGGAAGATTGTGTCCTAGGAAGTTTGAAGCAGATACATTATCTGCTTCCCAAGAAGTTCATTGGTCCCACCATGCGATGTCCCCACTGCTGAGGTCCCGGTCTGCATAGGCCTCGCTTCCTGGCGCACCCCTAGTCCCCCTTCTATCGGCACCTTGCCTACTCTCTCGTCACCTGGGTTACACGCGGGTAGTCTCGAGTTGTCGAACTCGCTTGCACAAAAGACCCTCAGGGTATGCTATAGCCCAGTGTTCGGCATACTCGGTTGATAGGCCAACATCAGCCCCAGTGGGAGGAAGGGTGATGATGTCACCATAGCCATAAGTTGTGAACATTAACCACATCTGATGAAGGACACATGGATTCCTCTCCTCCCAGACGTCCGTGAATACCCTCTTTGGCATTCGCTGGAGACACCTGAATTGCCTGGCAAATCAGGATGACACTTAAGGCTTACAGATGATCTTCCTGTCAATCCGAACCACAAGCACCTTGCCTCGGATGCTCTAGAAGTATTCCTACTGCTCTAGTGAGCCCTGCCCATTATTAACCATTTGGCCGACCAGGGTGAGGAATGGGATGAAGTTGAAGTTAGCATGATTACAAATTCTGATCCTTACTCCCTCCTCGTTGAGCGTCATCGGCGTGACCCTGGCAATGTTCAGTAGAGATTGTCATAGGCCATTGCCCGGTGGATGAATGGAATTTAGGAAATTGTACCTACCAAGATGAGCCACCACCCAGCCATGGAAAATATGGAAGGGGCCACACTCCCTCTAAGGCGACCCCCCTCTTGAGATGCATCCCAGAATGGTGTATAGCCTAGCCAGCATGGGGACCCCCAGATTAAACCTTTTGTTGGCGGCCATGGTGCCTGCCATCACCAGAGTTGCTAGACAGGTGCTCATCCTTGCGTCCCGCACTGGAAAGAGCCACCCTGTCAGTAAGGTGGTGAGGAACCCTAAATATCGGACATTTGGGTCTCAGACCTCAATAACGCAGTATCCCCATGATTGGTGTTGCCCCGACTCTAGGATCCTCCAGTATAATCCATTCTTGCTCCTCTGAGCCATGATTGGGCACCATTTTCCTCGTCCCGACATCTTGACTGTCGGGTCCTTCTCTAGGAATAGGCTGAACTAGTCCTTGTTGGCGATGTTCTTCAGGAAGTCCTTGACCTCCAGCCTCTCTTTGGCTAGCTCCAGCAGGTGCCATGTCAGCATGGGGGTCCGTGATATGTTCTCCCAGGTGTTCATTGGGGGAAGGAACTTGTCGTATTGATATCCCTCCAGTGGGATACCTTCGATGCAGTGGACATCCCAGAGACTGATACCAACTTCTCCATGGTGAAGATGGAACGTGTTGGTGTCAGGGGACCATCGGGTGAACAGCTCCGGCCCAACCTCAGGCTGGCGATAGAAGTGGAACTGTGACATACACACCACCTCAAACAACCCAATGTGCCACAACTCGACCCCGAATTGGTTACACGTATGGAGAACCCAGTATGCCCAGGCCCACTCACTGGTAAAGTTTCTTCCAGATCGCAAATCCCAATCTTGCATTCAACCCTTAGTGTCGTCTGCAATGCTCTGACGGAACGTGCTTGCGTAGAGGGCTGGGGAACTCTCCACAATAGGATCACCCCCAACAATGGTCTTGGTCCTCAGGTTCAGGACATATACATCCATATGCCTGGTCTCTCTAACAGGATGACCATTTTTGGTGATATTGTATTAGGGAAGGCCATCCTCCCAGGTCACCCATGACCACGGTGTGTCAACCTTGAAGCCCAGCAGCGGAACCTCCTCCAAAATGCCGAAGTTTCATAGTGGAAGGTTATTGGATAGAGGATACTCCTTCTGGGTAGGGGTTAGCAGGTTGAACAAGGTATGGTTGTTGGAAACAACCACTTTGGAACCATAAACATCCTCATTCACCACCATTTTAGCTCTACGAGCAGTGGCTTCCCCCTCATCGACTTGGTTTGCAGCCATCTTATTCCAGGACAAGTGATTCGAAAGTGTTGCATGAAATCTGGATGAGTTGTGCAGAATCTGGGTGTGTTACGCAAAATTCGAAGGTTGGGTGTCAAATCGGAGCAGTCGGCGCGAAATATCCCGGGTTGGGGCGTAACTTTGGCTGAAGCTCGAAGAAATTGTGCACTACCAAAGCGTGTTTTATGTGTAGGCGCATAGGCAATTTCGTGCATGAGAGCTCGGGGATTATTGTGCCAGAAAGTTGTGTATGGATCAGTGGACCCATGGCCCCATTTATAGGAGAAGCTGGGGTTCCACACCGCGTGGAAAGCAGATTCTGTGCCGAACCGAAGTTTTGAACACTGCAACATTTTTTGCATGCAAAGGGCCCATGAAGTCCAACACTTTATCATTTTGGAATTTCCCTTGGAATCTAATTGTTGCGACCTCTCACAGATCCAATTCCGAGGGGGGGCATTTGTAGATGCCAAAAAGTCCATAATTACTAAAGGAAGTTTCGAAATGATGAAGCAAAGTCATATTTGGACCTGGAAGCCCGGTCCGGAGGGCCCGAAAGTGTTGCGCAAAATAAAGGTGAATGCACGTGAAAAAATGTGGGCCGTACGATAGGGGTCCAGGATTCACGAAGGGTCCCCGGCGCAGGTGCGGAATAATTGCACGCCCATGCCCGCATGGATAACATTCTGCGCCACTATCTCTGGTACGTAATATTTCACACACCTCCTGGATTCTGTGATGCTGGAGGCCTATAAATAGAAGGAGACCCCTTCCATTTCTGGGTTGTAGAATTTGAACCAGATCTCGTGCACAAAATTGGACTTCCGCGCACGCAAGATGACCTTTAGGTACTGGTTCTTTTCGCACCACCTTGCCCCAGGATCCACCGTTGCGTGCAATCCCACTGGCTTAAAAAAATTCCAAACCTTTCAGGGTTCCTCCCTTCCGCGTAATTCCTTCCGTTGTGCGCAAAAGGGTCCAATTGTGCGCAATCCCTTCACTGGGTGTGGCCTTGCCTTTGTGTGTGGCCTTTGCCACTCGCGCGCAATTCACGAACCTTGCACACAATCCTCCTAGATGCACGTAATCACTCTACCCCAATTGCATGCCATCCCGATGTTTTGTGCGCAAACCCTTTCTTTGCGTGCAAACCCCGAGACCCCTCACCTAGATGCCCCCCAGGTGCCTCCCTACGTAGGCTCCTGATATCGTCCTTGGGCATACACACCATGTGCTTTTTTCCCATGCGGTCTTCCATGCTCATACAAAGTAATATCAAGGTCCCTTGGGTGGTGTTTCCCATTGCATTGCTTTGCCTTATGATTCTTCACATAGGCATGATAACGGCTATTGCTTCTTTGCATAGCCACGCTAACGTGGACCCCTCGATGGTTTGCTTCGCGACCCCCCTTCACTACGGCCTTGCCGATACCTTCCCTCCCCCAAGGGGCAGAGGGTACCAGTCATGTAAGCCCTAGGTGTGTGGAGCGAACCCACCTTGTCCGAGCTGCAGGATGTTAAACTTCCAAGCACCTCGTTCTCAACACATGATGTTAAACTGTGATCCGATCCCATGCCTCGCACGTAGGGTCCCCCCAGATCAGACATTCTTTACGCCGCTCGTCTTCATGGGGATGGAATCACCGCCAAATGGGATGATATCCTACTTCTCGGAGTGGCGTTTGTCCATGGGAGAAGGGCATCCACCTTGGTGTAGGCCCCTAGCCTCTCTTGCGGAAGGTAGCACCCATGAACCTCCGTACTTCCCCACTGCCAAGGCCAGTGGAGGGCTTGATAGGGAATGAGGAATCTCATTTGTTTGGTCCCAAATCCCTCTCCCTATGTGCTTTTTCGCACTTCGAGTCTCCATCCTAGAGTAAGTCCTGGCACCATGGGCCGCTCAATGTGTAAGCCCCTCTTCGCTTCTCATGGACGCACCCTTTGCGACGTGATCATCAGGTCCCTGCAACCTCTTGTTTCTCACACCGGGCATGACTCACGTGAGCTTAGAGTGAGAACCGACCCTAACCCCCACCTTCAGCGAACTACAAGGAATTTGATCTGTGCTAAGGCATGGTATGTAGTAAGCCTCCACGAGGTTCAAGCCCCACCATTATTGGCCGCCTTAGAGCGTAAGCCTCAGATGCCCCCATAAAGCACCATGTTAAACTGTATGCCCCGTCCAGCACAATGTTAAACTGTATGCCCCATCCAGCACGACGTTAAACTGTATGCCCGTCCAGCACGACGTTAAACTATATGTCTCTATCCCGCATGACGTTAAACTGCACCACCCGAACTACGTGGACTTTGATTCCTTGCCACGGGGATATGTAGGAAGCCTCCATGAGGTTCAAGCCCATCACCTGGTCGTTCCGACCCCTTTGCGTCGGTTCACCAACCATCACGGGCCACCTTAGAGCATAAGCCTCATATCAACCATTGTGGGCCGCCTCAGAGCGTAAGCCTCATATCCATCATTATGGGCCGCCTCAGAGCGTAAGCCCCATATCCAACATCCATGTCCCATCCTAACCTCTCCCTTGAGCCCACGCGCCTCAGGAAGCTCATGACCTAGCCCAAAGGCCTTACTCCCTCTGGGTCCCATCCATGCGTTCATTCTCATGGTTCGCCTTTTCAGGTGTCCCACTGTATCATTGAACTACACAGACTTTGATTCCCTGCCATGGGGATACGTAGGAAGCCTCCACGAGGTTCAAGCCCCTTCACTTCATCACCCATCCTGATTCTTATCCAGGCCACCACATCCCAGTGGGATCATGCCACCTCATTCCACTTCACAGTATTCAGGAAGCCGCCCCACATGCTGGCCCCAACATTGGTGTTCCCTCCAGGGGGTCCTTCAATCTGATCCCCTCTTAGTGTTCCGATCAGTCCGATCCGTCTCCGCTAGACATTAAACTTACAGCATACCCCGTGTTAAACCTGGGAAGCTGAAGAAAACCTCAGATACATGCCTATGGCATACAATTCCCCGCACTCGATGTGGGATGCCTTGGGCCTCCGCGCCCTCGAGAAGCCCTATAATAAGGGAAAGAAGACAGACATGTCAATCCCCCAGCGTCAAGACACGCCAACGATGCCTCAGCGTGACCACTCTCCTAACCGAAGGTTTCTACCCCGACCAAACCCCTTGGAGCATCTCGACGGACGTAGCGTAATTAACTGGTGTCCATGAAGATATGGCACCAGGAATGAGATTCACAAATACGTCTTAAATCTATGAGGGAGACCCAGAATAGGTGATGAGATCTGAGAAGGAATCCACGAAAGGAAGAACCGACATCCCATCATCCCGGTTTTGATCAAGGAGTAGATGTCCCTGAAAAAGGAACAGATACTGCTCACCTTTGGAAAGCGGGAATGCAGGGCCACAAGCCGTGCATCCTCCCCTGAGTGACAGATGCGTGCGCGCCCCAATGGAAATCATCAGAAACACACACACACACATGCACAAACACATATATATTTCATAATTCATTTGCATTTATTTTTACCTGAAAATTCTATGACTATATTTTAATGGTTATATAATGTTATGTGGTTCATTTTAGTTTGGTGTTGCATGTGAAGAAATATATCGAACACATTAAGTTTTAAAGGAAAATATATAATTTAAATTATTAGGGTGTTGTATTCAATCCCCTAAATAAGTTGATTACTTCTAATTTTAATTATCAATTACTAATGAAATTATTCAAGGGAATATAAAATATGTATATAACCAAAGATATATTTTCAAATGATTTTTATACCTTAATATCTTAGGTAATACTAGGAAACAAATATTTTCCCTTCATTTTGTTAATTGATTACTTAATCTCTCCTTTTAAACTTGTTTGTCTATTCCCTCCTTTTCCAAATATGAAATATTTTCTTGTTTCTTTAAGACATTACCCTTAGTGATTCTTACCAAATTTTTATCATTAAGGAAATTGAATCTTCTTTCCTTCATCACCATCATCCCCTATACTTCCATAAGACTCCATCCTTATCTTCTTTGGTGTATTTGGAAACTGAACTATGTTCAAATTGTTAATCATAATCCGTGATAGCTGATGACGTATAACCATAATCTTTCTCACTCCATCTTTTATTTTGTTAGGTTTATCATTGGGAAAATCTCTACATTATCCATGTAATACATTATTAATATGGTTCCCACTAGCAAAAAACTGGTTTTCCATAGCACCACCATTTAACAGTACAAAAAAAGCGCTGATAAAGGGGGTGTCTTTATCAGTTCTAAAAAAAGTGTTGATAAAGGGTACTTTTAACAATACTAAAAAAAGTGTTGTTAAAAGTGCCACCTTATCAGTTTTTTTAGATCTGATAAAGACACTCCCTTTATCAGCACATTTTTAGCACTGTTAAAGGGCCCCCATTTGTCAGTGCTTTTTTATTAGCGTTGATAGGGGCTTTATCAGCACTTTTTTTCCTAGCGTTGAGAAAATGTATATGTCAAAAAAATTATATTTCATAAAAAATAATATATTGATATATAAATATATAAGTATATTTAATTTGATATAAATATAATATATATTTTAAATATGTTTTAGATAAATATAAATAAACATTTACACCTAATATATAAGATATGTAGTGAAAATAAGTTAAAAAATATCTTACAAAATTATTAATTAATAATTTTCTAATTATCATCGACTAATAATCATTTAATAAAAATTTGAAGACATAAAAAATCAAAAAATAAATAAAATATCTAAAATAAGTTGAAAAAGTAACTCGAACTTCAAACGATCGTAACTCACTATTGAAAATATGGCCTTTATTAGTGCATGTATATATATATATATATATTTGTGTATATATATATATATATATTTGTGTATGTGTGTATATATATATATATTTATGTGTGTCTGTATTGAAAAACTGATATGTATTATCTATATATTCTAAACATATGTATATACATATTAATATATAATATTTGTAAATATATATAAATATGTATAATTATACTTATAGATAAACATAATATATATATATATATATATGAGTGTGTGTGTGTGTGTTGTATATATATTTTTATTTATTTATAAACACTCACAAAAAACATATTTTATAAATGTATTTAAAACTGATCTTATAAATATATATTAATATAAGAATAAATATATTAATATATTAATATAACTATATTTATATTAATATATGAATATATATATTAATATAACTAAATATATATATTAATATAAATAAATATATATATATATATATATGTTAATATAGATATATATTAATATACAATTAAATATAACTAAATATATATATATATATATATATAAATAAATAGATATATTATTAAATTGAGAGAAAAACATTATGGTGGAGTGGTAAAAGTTTAGGATCACAAGCAAGAGGTTTCAAGTTCGAATCTAGGGGGAGTCATGGCATGCACGTGGGTGGAAATGGGGCCAAGCATTGTTAAAGGCTGGGGGGTGGATGGGGTGTGCGGGCTGGGGTGTGTGTGTGTGGGGGGGGGGGTGTTGAAGGGGGATTCAAGTGCCATTGAATCCCCTCCCTGAATTGCAGATTTATTATCCTATACTCATACTTATCCCTTATATTTAACATTAGGGTTCTCACTAAATTTCTCTTATCCAAATCCAAAAAACATTCAATATCACTTCAACCAAACTAAATGATTATCTATACCTTTAAAATTATGATAAAACTTAACTTATCAACCCTCAAATTATCCTTAACTAACTTCATAACCTCTAAAGTTATCTAAACCCTCCATTGATACCAACTATGTCTCCCTAGACCTGCAATCCTGAAATCTGGTGTGAATAAACACATTCTTCACATACCGACTTTGAAATGAACTGAAGTGACCTAATTTTAACATCATTAATTATAATATCACTAAAAAATATTGAGTCACTTAAATACAATGGAACTTTTAGGTTTGGAGCTTTAGATAGGTAGGAAAAACTTTTAACTAACAAATCCCATGTATATCTCATCAAATTTACCTTTTTCCCACTATATAAGAAACTACTTAATCCATAATAAGTATTTAATATCTCCCACAAAATTTTACAAACATGCTACTCTTCTAGAAATATCATTTATAACACTTTACTTTATAACTTGTGGAAATGGAAACATAAGAAGGGTGATCTCAAACCCTCAGTAAGGGAAAATGTATATTAGAAGCTATCAAGGCATGAACATGACATGAATAATATGGTAGAAAAAAATGATAATAAAATAATTCCATATAACAGATCACATGAATTTGAAACAAATCCATGGATAACAATATAAATAAACACATGGATAATAATAATTTAATTCAAGGTTATGGAATTCAAAATTCCATACATCTTGATCTTTACCATCTAGGACTCAACTAGGACATTTTTTTCCTTCAAGGCCACAACCAAGACATCATTCTTGTCATCAATGTCACAATTAAGATATTATGCTTACATTGAGTAGACATACACCAAATACCCAAAACTTTTGTCTCATGATACCAACTGATTCATCAATGGGATATATAATATCAATAACCACCCATTAATTATTTAACACTAATTAATTCACCATATGAATGATATGAATATTAATGAAATTTACAATTAACTTTCCTTAGGAATCAATAAACACCCATATTGAGATATAGAAATACATAATTCAAATACTTTTTACCATGTTAATAAAAGAGATAATATTATCATAAATCATTCATAAAAAGGTGGATGGTTAAACTATACATAATCGAATTGCTGGAGTAATGAATAAACATCACTATTAGAATTAAATATATATAGATTTTGGATAGTTATTCAATCAATAAATGGAATAGATTTCTATGTAAGAACCCCTGAAACTAACACTATATAGAGGAAGGGTTATATGGTTAAATAAATAATTTCCCCAATCAATTGATGTATACCATATAGGTGAACACCATTCAATCAAAGGATGTAAATATAGAGTGTTCATAGAGGAAAGACATTGGAAGAAAAATCATGCTTATAACAGAGGATGATCTGTCATGACAAAGGCAGTGATAGATCATTTATTTGATATAAAAGAATATTAAATAATCCATACATTGAAATAAGGTGAATAGTATTATATAAATAATTTCATTGGTCAAGCATAATATAGGTCAAAGTGTAATTAATTTGATTAAAAACACTTTTAAGTGTTAAAATAAATTAATTTATAAATAATAAATTCACTTGATATTTTGTTTTTTTATAAAACTATGAGAGTATGAATTTCTTTGAGAAACTATGAAGGCATAGGGATAAAGTTTTATATAGAATAAAAGTATGGTGGGATGATGTTTTCATATGGAAGAAAACTTGAAAAGATATTTTTGAAAGATTTTTTAACATTATCATAAAAAGATGAAGTTATGGGACACTTTCAAAAGTTATTTTAAAAAAGGTGGATTGAAAATATTGAAAAAATTTATTTTTCAAAAAATAAACTTCAATAATAGATCCTTGAAAATACATAAAGTTTATAAAAATAAATGTGGGGTGAAAGAGAAGATATTTTATTTTGAAATTATGGAATACCATTTTTAATATTTTAAAATACCATTTTTTGAAAACTCTCATCATGAAAAGAGTATTAGATTTTCCTTTAAAAAAGTGGTAAAATTAATTATGTGGATTATTTAAAATAATTATTATTATATTTAACAAAAATATAGGAGAACTTTTTCAAGGAGGTAAATATGGGCATAAATGAAAAAATTCATCGAAAATAATGAGAGTTATTTTTTCCAATCTCAAACTCCTATTTGATAAGGTATTTCATCAAAGAAGATGATATCAATGAAAATAAGTAAATTAACAAAGGAAAGAGATAAAATACCATAAATAAATGGAATTATAAAGATAAAATGGGATTAAAATATCATCATCAAGTAGAGAATTTATGACCCAAGGAGAAATAAATTTAGTTGATAAAAATATTATGAGTTAAGTAACATTTAAATAAAAATCCTTTGAAGGATATGATTTCAATTGAAACATTAAATACTATAAAAATTAGAGGATCATGATACAAAAAATTGAAGGTGTATTAGATATACCATATTAAATAAAACTTGTTTTATAACCTTATTCATATCTATAACCTTTTATAAACTTAATTTATAATTATTCTCTACATGTATATTAGTCATTTATTATCTATTTTCAATATCAGATGTGAGTAATCTTGATTGTTTTGAACTAATTTCATAGTAGTGGTATTAATATTCATTATTCTCCCAAATTTCATCATTAAAATATTATTTAACATATAATAATAATTGTTTTTCAATGATTACTTAATTATCATTTCATTAGGTGAAAGATATGGACATAGTTCATGAAAAAAGAAATTGTGATGAACTAGTTTCGAAGTGTTTAAAGATTGAAGGTGATATATTAATAAATATATCAAATATTGAAAACACATTTCAAAAATCATTAAAACATATTAAATAAATTATTATTAAATTATATTACCATTATATAACATCCCTTAATCATTCATGGTTTAAACATTATAACACCATTCATGTAGGTGGTAAAAACAAACTCAAACAAGAGCACATTATAATGATTTTATGACTAAGGATATATTTTTATAAAATGTTAATATAAATTTTAAATAAGCTTAAACATATCATAAATATCATATATATTCCTTAAATTAATTCTTAGAACCACCCATGAAGGGCGGTGATGACAAACAAAATTCATTGTTCGTAGAGGCGGTAGTCCGTTTTAATCAGGATCAACGATTCCATTTCTCAACGAATGGGATAGAATGAAGGTTTATGATAAATTATAATTTTATAATTATAATTGTAAAATATATATACTATTCATTCATAAAATCCATCCTTGTTACCAACCATTAAAGTAAATGATGAAAAACTAACCACATCGTTTAATGTTGGTCATAGTTTGGACTTATGCATGATTAATGTTGTTTTAGTTTTCTTCATGGATAGTAAGAATTTAATAATGATTTTACGATTAATATAATATAATTAAAATATATTAATAATATATGTGTTGTTATATTAGGGTTTCTAAAGAAATTTTTGAAGAGGAATATTAAAAATAAAAGGATAAGGATTAAGTAATACTCACTTTGGGACCTTAAATGTTCTCTAAAGTATCCTTGGAAGTTAAGGTATCAGGATAAATTTAGTGATGGAGGGATTTATGAAGTGAAATATAATTCTAAGAGAGAAAAATTTGGCTAAGGTTCAAGGAAATTTCAAAGGGTATGTGTTTTTGGTCGGAGTAAGTAACTTAGAGGGGGGGGGGGGTTAATTGAGTTCTTAATAAAAAATTTTATTTAAAAAAAGTTTAAAAAATAGATCCCCTAATTTAATAAAAATTCATAGTTAATAAAAATACTATAAATATATAAATTTGATCTTTCAAATATTTTCTCAGAAGTGGGATTAAGGTTAAGTTAAAATTACTTTTAAATACTTTAACTTTTGAAACTAAGTTAATTAATCAAACAATTTATATAATAACAAATTAAGACTAACTATCAATGTAATGTTTTGGTTAAGTGTTTAGAAAATAGTAAATATATTCTATTAAATAAAATAAAACAAATCCAATAAACCAGTAGAAAATCTACCAAAAATAAAACACAATAGCATTTTAACAAGGGGGTTGGCCTCATGATGAGAATTAAGCCCCTCCACTTGGAAATAACCTTCTTCCAAGCAGTTTACTAATAAATAAACTGATGAACAACCTGGATTGGGTTTTACAAAAAATATATCATAAGGAAATCTAGGCACATTTCCTCTTATACAATTATTCAAGGTATGAAACAAGATATCAAGTGACACAAAACCTATTCCACAGTTCTTCATGGGAATACAAATAAAATATTTGAGAGTATCAAGTACTCTCTAGTTTAATATAGGAGATAATGTTTTTATAAATAAATAGAGAAATACAAAACACAGCTCAAATGTTAAGTGTAAAATAAAATAATAAGAGATTAATAATGATTGTATGTGATGCTTATCAATCCAATTATCTTTGGTTATCTAAAGTCCTTAAATTTGTCTTTAGAAGGTTCTTAGACAAATTTCTCAGAAGATTTTGGAAAATAGAGCATTATAGAGACTTCTCTACAGTACATGCACTCATGTATATGATCATCTATTATGTCTCTATGTAAGAGATAAAAGTATTAAGTAATTCTCACACCACCACACACTTTCTCTTCACACAATTGAATATTATTCTTAATAAAATATTTATAAAAGTATCCATTTAAGATTAATCAATGTACCGATGCTTCATTTAATGTTTCAAAAACTATCCATTGGATATTTGAAATGATAAAATACTAATTTATACATGGAAATATATCTTACATTAATGCATGGTTAGTTGTTATCATGGAAATTTTACATGGTTAATTGATATGGAAAAGTGGCATGGTTAGATCATCACTTCATTTGGTCAGTTCATTTACACATGTGGTAGGTTCATGACCTTATGTAGTAAGATATTTATTCACGTGGTCACTATATTAAAATACATGGTCAATATATTAATTAATGAAAAATTATACATACATTGGTATAGAAACTTGATCTCTTTATATGGTAGGTAATTTCCTTCACGTGGTTTGGTACATGGTAAGTACAACTCTATCTCATGGTAGGTTGATTTTACATGTGGTAAAGTGACTTTCAACATATGGTAAGTAGTTTTTTATGAGCTAAGTTGAATTATAATGTGAAGTAAGGTGAAATGGACACTTTAACTTCACATTAAATTCAATCACTTCATACGGTAAGTACATTACACATGTGGTTAGGTTGGCATAGTTAGTTCCAAACTTGTCCATCTTTTCAATTTTTTCCAGTAAATCATTTTCCAACAGAAAACATTAAAGTAATTAATAAAATTATAAATATGAATTGGGATCATTAAAATAAATAGGTTCTGGTCTATTCTAATAATATCTCCCTTTTTTATGATAAAAAATCATAATATTTAAATTGAAATAAATTAAATTAATCAAAAGTATATTTTTAGAGGATTAAAAGAAATGTTTAGAAAGTTTTTTGAAAACATTCAAATTTTTCCACTAAATTAAATTTATTTTAATTTATCATTATTCATTAATAACCCTTTTGGGATTATCAAAAAGATATAAAATAAATAATGAGATAAAATATAGATAAGAGTAAAATAGAATATTTCATTAATATATCAATAGAGATTAAAAAAAGATTATAAAGAGGTCCCTATAAGAAATCCTAATCTTAATTTGAATGATGGAAATCTATGAAATATTTTGGAGGGATAAGATCCATTACTTTGGATGTATATATAGGAGAAAATATGGTCTCAATAAAAGATGAGGAGGCAGGGTCTCCAATGACCACACACCTAGAAATTGATCTAAGCTGCTGAAAGGCTTTAGCATAAGTTACATGAAAAGGATTAATAATGGAAGAGGTAGTAGGATGAGATAAAGGAATGGATGAATAAGTGAGAACATCTGTCTAAGAAGTATATAAATAAAGTTCCATCAACCTGGTGAAATCAAAGACAGTGTGAGAACCATTCTTCAAAGCTTGAATGAAATCATCCTAATTCTCCATGAAAGCTTCAAAAAACTCGATTCATAGATCTAAGCTTATCAACTTGGGATTTAAAATCCTGAAATAGAGGGGGGATATTCAAGTCCAAAATAAGATTTCTAAACATTAATTTCGTATATAACTTTGTTAAGATCCCACTCATATAATAATCAATCACCCTTTTGATTGTTTCTTGGTCTTTAATAACATTCTCGGCATCCTATCGAACTAATTCTAGGGTATTGGAAGCTTGTGTTTGAAAACCATCATACATAGATTCACGAGTCTTGATAAAATCTTTAAAAAAATACTTTCAACACATCCCTAAAGAACTTTTTAATAATTTCTTCATCTATAATGGACTAAATAGGAGGATCATAAGACACATGAGCAGATTGAAACACAAAATTCTTAAACCTATATTATAACCGAATCACCATGTCATATTGATCATCCCAAGGATCATGAAACCAAGATATAAAATCTCTAATATCATTATGAATCATCTCTATCATGAAATTAAATTTAGGATGAATATGATTAATAACCAAAGTAACAGCTTTAGAAATATCTAATTTTATCACTTGTTTTAAGGAATTTAAAAAATTTACAATTGCTCTCCAATTTGATAAAATCCATATCATACTTAGTGACATAATAACTAGATGCAATAGAGGATATAGGAGTATAGGGATATTGATCACTAGCCTAATTCCTACCATTTACCTTAGGTGTATTCTCCATTGGTTTATCTCTCATAGTCTAATCCTCAATTCTATCAAAAAATTAAACTTTATCTTTATTAGAATATTAAACTATTTACTCATGAAAAAATGATGATAATACTAAATTACCACTTCAATTTAAACCTTAACAATCAAATATCCTTCAAAAGTTCTTTGAACATAGATAATGGTAGGTCTACTATGTCCAGGTGGACTACCTCTATGATCTTCATTATCAAAATTAGGATATTCAAAGCCCAATACAAGAGATCTAGGGGACCCCCTTATTAAGTTCACTTAGCATATTCTATCTTAGAGTACTTGCAATAATAGGATATCCTTATAAGTTAACCTCAACTTAATCATATTCAATAGACTTGTCCCATTATGGATCATCCTTAAAATCTATTATTGATTCTTCATCATGGTCTACGGTTTCTATCTATACATCCATTTCTTATTCCTCAATAGCTACTTCCTATTATTCTTCTTTTTAATAATAAGCAACACCATCTAAATATTCCATAACTTCATTAGGTTTGAGACCAGAATATACTAGATCCCTAGGTCTAACAGGATACTTAACCAGGTTAAACTATTCATACTGTTTCTCTAGGCTAGACATCTATTCCTATTTCCATGGTTCCCAATTGAATATAATTTGCTTAAAAATATTTTGGGTGATAAAAAAATCATCATATGAAGTTATTATTTCCTCCCCCATAAGGAACTAAGCCTTTATACTCTAGCAAGGATAGAATGAGCTCAGGATAAGGTAAATAACTAAACCTTGAAGTTGGCTTGAACAGTTCAACCATATGTCTCATAACATATTTGAAAAGACTGATTTGAACACTATTCTTCTTCAAAAATAATAAAAATAGATCCTGACTCCTCAGCATACTAAAGTCTCATTTTATTGGGTATATTATATGCTGAATAAATTTTACTAGAATATTACATTCTCCACCCAATTTAATAGCTAACAGTATCCTTGGGGTTTCATTCCTAGTTATCTCATCTAAATAATTATGAAACTCAAAACAAGTATAATTAAAAGGATAAGAGCTTTTATAATCGTCATATTCTCCTCTATTTACAATGAAAAACCATTTTCCCATCATTTTGAAGAGAATTAAAAAACTTCACCATTTATCCTTGATTTTCCTATATCCCTCTTCTCTTAAGAGAAAGGATTAAGGTTCTCATAAAAATCCTTAAAAATATTTGGATAAAATGGTCTACCATTTTTGTTAAACCATGTCACCCATACCTATTCCTAAATCACACACCAAACCTAGGATCTTCTGGATCTCACCCACTGCACATCAACTTCTTTTTCCATTAAAACTAGATGAATGGAGAGATGAAAATTATTCAGTTTTAGAGATTCAATCGAGCTATATTTTTATTTCTTTGATTTCTTTGAAGGAGGAAACTGGAAAGGAAATTAATTCTATGATATTTCCTTCAACCTCAGTATTCTGATTCGATTCAATGTCATTGAACATTTAGAAATAGGAGTTAAAATAGGGAAAAGATATGTAACAGTTTAGACTTTGATTTGAATTTTAATTTAAATCATTTAGGGAATAAAATAGTAATAAACTTAAAATAAATACCACTCAAAAGATTTAAAAAAAGTCAAAGAAAATATATATAGTATGTCTACTGACTGTGGATCTGTTAATAATATAAACATGGTAGGAATGCTAACCATAACCTTATAGTAGGTATGATAACTATACAAACAATATGTTCATGTTAAGTATAATGACCATGTTAGTAGATACTCATAGTAAGTATGGTGACCACATGAGTAATTGTTCATAGTAGGCATGCTGACTGCATGAAAAAAATCACTGTCAGCCTACTGACTGTGTGTAGCATACTTTACGATTACTTATATAAAATATCACAGAACAAAAATTAAATAGATTAACACATGAATTAATAACAAAAACTAAATTAAAACAATTTGACATAATTTATCATTCCTAATTAATGTATGATATAAATGACCCTCTCAACATTCAAAGGATTTGTAAATATACTAGCAAGCTGATATTTTGTACTAATGAATTCCAGAGTTATATCGCCTTTATGAAAATGATCTCTCAGAAAGTTATATCTTATATCAACATGATTTGTTCTAGAATGTGATACAGTATTTCTAAAAATATTTATCAGACTTGTATTATAACAATTTATAGGGACATTTCATAATTGATATTCAATGTCTAGTAATGTATGTTCCATCTATAGAAGCTATGCATATAAATTACATGCAATTATGTACTCATCTTCAGCTATGGATAATTCCACAGAGTTCTATTTCCTACTACACCATGAAACTAGAGACTTGACCAAAAAGTGACATGTTTTATAGGTTCTTTTTCTATATAACTTAAAACCACCAAAATATGTATATAAATTAGTAACCAAATCAAATTCTTGTCCTATATAAGATAAAATAGTCCTACTTTGGTTACCTTTTTGAGGTATTTAAAAAATATTTTAGCAGAAAATAAGTTTTATTCTTTTTTATTTGTTTGAAATCTAGTACACATACACACACTAAAAATTATATCAGGCTAGCTAGAAGTTAATTATATTAATATTCTAATCATGCCTCTATTACTAGTTTTATTAATTGGTTTACCTGTTTCATCAAGCTCCAACTTACATCTATTATTAATGGGAGTATAACTACCTTTAGTGTTTTCCATGCCAATTTTTTTTTAAAAATATATTTGGTGTACATACTTTGATTTAAAATAATTCATTATTTATTTTGAAAAATTTTAAAACCAAGAAAGAATTAAAGTTCACCCATTAAGATCATTTCAAATTCACTTTGTATCATTTTTGAAAACTCAGTACATAAATAGTTTCTTAAATATCCAAAAAAAAATCATCAATATATATTTTTACATCTAAAATATCTTTTCAAATTCATTTAATAAATAAATTCGGGTCATCTATTCCTTTATTGAAAACTTTAGAAATAAAAAATGAAATGATCCTATCAAAAAAAGCTCTAGGATCTTGTTTTAGAACACATAAAGCATTTTCTAATTTAAAAACATGATTTGGAAAGTGAGGGTTTTGAAATCTAGGGGGTTTTTTCAGGAAAAAACAACCACAACAATGTAACCATTTAATAATTCACTCTTGACATCCTTTTGAAATAGTTTGAAATCAAAATGCACTACATAGGAAAGAATCATCTTGATATATTGAAGTATATCCAATGAAGAAAAGTTTTTTTCATAGTCAATACCTTCTTCTTGAATATATCCTTATTTAACTAGTCTAGCTTTATTCCTAATTATTGTGCTTGAATCATCAACTTTGTTTCTAAATACACATTTAGTTCCAACTGTTAGGTAGTCTTTGGGTATTTAAAATAATTCCCAAACTCAATTTATTTAAAACTAATTTAACTCCTATCACATATAAATTACCCAAAATTCATCATTAACTGCATCATTGATGTTCTTAGGTTTAAGCTATGATAAGAAATATCGGTGTTAAATCTAATTTCTTATATAAGATCTAGTATGAGTTCCTTTGTCTATATCACCTACAAAAGTATCTACGTGTTGATATCTCCGAGTCCTAATATCTATAGTAATAGAAGTACTAGACACCTCATTCTTATCTAAAAGTTCGAGTTCTCTATGTTCATTAGAACTGGGTGATTTCTTTATAAGAGGTATAATAAAATTGTTACCTGTTTTAATTTTTTTTCCTGACTAGAAATGACATATTATATATTTTCTAAAGAGGTATTAGGCTCATGTGAATCTATTTCATCAAATTTTATATGTACATATTCCTACAAAATCTTAGTAAATTTATTAAACACCCTATATCAGATGCTGGTTTTAGAATATCCATGGAAAATTCCTTCATCACTCTTGAAATAAAATTTGTCTAAATTATATTCTGTATTGAGTATGATGACTTTACAACCAAAAAATATAAATTAATTAACCTTTGGTTTTCTATCATTCCATAATTCATAAGAGGTATTATTTAATAGAGGTCTAATTCAATCTCTATTAATTATATAACAAGCTATACTTGTAGCTTCTATACAAAGATAAATCAGCAAACCATGCTTATTGATCATGGTTTGGGAAATTTCTTAAATTATTCTATTTTTCTCTATGCAACACCATTTTTCCATGGGGTCCTAAGAGAATAAAATTTATGACTATAACCATATTATGAGAATAATGATTCAAACTCTTGATTTTAAAACTCACATCAATTATCACTTCTTAAGGTTTTAATTCTAATTTCACTATGATTATCTACAGATCTATATTTTTTTAAAACATGAGAGAGATTTACTTTTATGAGCAAGGGAAAACACCCATGTATATCTTGAATAATCATCTACTATAACATAGGCACAATTTTTTCCTGTTGAATTAGAAAATCTATAGCTTCCAAAAAAATCCATGTGAACCAAATTTAAAGGTTGAGAAGTTAACACTTATTTATTTTATTTGAAATATATTTTATGATTCTTTCCCTTTTGATAGGGATTATAGACTTTGTCTTTTGGGAATTCTAGATTAGGTAGATCTTTGAATACAATTTTCAAGTATCTTTCTAAGTGAGTGAATATTACAATGGCATAGTATCCTATTAAAAAGCCAACATTTTTTTGTTAAAGGCACTTAAACAATATTTTTTTGATAAAATAAATAATTTAAATCTACAAAATAAACATTTTAATTTCTCTAAGTAGTAAAAATTAAATCCTATTTGGAACCAAAAACTTTACAAGAATTATTTTTAAACTTAAATTTAAAACCACCATCACAAAATTAATAAGAATATTATATTTCAATCCATCTATAAAAAAAATTAGAAATTAAAACTCTACAAGAGTAAACAATTTATCAGAGTCCAATTATTTTCCCTTTTTTTGAGTCTAATTATTTTCCCTTTGTCATTTTCACAAAAAGTGACATATAAACCATCCACTTTAATGAAGTTTTTAATTCTTAACTAATACCCATTCATATTCTAGAAACATCCAATTTCTATATACCATAGTATTTTACTAGAGTTTTTTTAAATAGGTTACCTACAAAATATATTTAAACCCAAAATTATTTTGCTATCCATATTTTATTGGGTAAAAAAATGGTAGTAATATATGCTTTAGGAATTCATAATTGTCTTACTGGTTTCCTATAAGTAGATATTATACTCTTAGAAATAAATAATTTATTAGGTATAGGAGAATAAAAACTACTAGAAGAACTGGAAGAATTATAGCTTGGAACAAATTTATTTTTATTAATTTTCCTTTATCTGGGTTGGAATCCTATTCCAATGGTATAGTTGGGAGTTGTTTGTTTACTATGTATCTGAGTAAGAGTTTTTTTCATTGGTGAATCTCTCCAAATCTTACTTTAATTATTCATTAGATAATTCCAACTCATTTTTTTATTTAAGAAATTGTGTGTTATTATCCCACTCTATAATAAGATCAGTTTTTAAGTGAGAAAAAATAACATGAGGCTTATTTAAAATTTTGTATTTATCTTTTAATTCATTAAATGTGTCTTTCAAAATATTACAATATTCAAAATGTTGATCATGGTGTTGCATTTATTGTCAATAAGTTGTCAATGAGAAGTCAATATGTGAATTAAAGGTATTGATGAAGAAGTTGTTGAAGCCTTGGAGAATTGTTGTTGATTCAAAGCATTGAATGCTACACTTGATCAATTCTCCAAGAGGATATAGATCATATGATTTTTTTGAGCTAGCCCTCAGAGTCCAAGACATGTGTTAATGGAGAACACATCCCTCAAAAGAAGGATAATCCATGCATCATGTTTTAATGCACGAGGCATGAAGAAATGATCCAAGCATCATCCAATGTTGGATTAAAGGAATATTGAAGATCTTTGGAATTATCATTCCAAAAAGAAAAAGAAGAAGAAGAGAAGAATTTTGGTGGTTTGAAATTCTAGAGATAATGAAGAAGGTGGCCATCCATTATTTTTGTATTATACACTTAGTTATTAACCAAGTATATAATATGGACTTACATAAAAAGGAAGGGGCTAACCATGGAGGGCCAGCCGAGGACCTCACCTCATGCACATGCAGGACCTGAGGGTCAACCACGCTTGAGGGATGCGCTCAAGGCCAGCCCTGCATGAGGCAGGGTGTGTGGTCCATGTATAATCCCACAGGTGCATGCGAAGTGGTAAACCCATGTGGTGCATGCATAGTGGGTGCTAAGTGCACGCTCTAAGAGTAGAGTGGGCGCTAAGAGTACACCCGTAGGGTGAACACGGTATGAGGTGGTACCATAAAGGGAGGATGAGAATTAAGAGTTGTGGTTGGGGAGTCTTGTATTATAAATGATCCATGTCCATGTCTCTGTTTCAATGTGGGATGGTTTAAAAAAACATGGAGTAAAACCTGGCCACTCATATAATCTCGCCTGAGATATCAACTGCACGACACATCCCATATCTCAAGATCTAATCACCATCACATATCTATCTGTGCCACATGGTGTTTAAACCATGGATGTCCGATCTATTGAACAAGGTTGTATTCAACCTTCGGACACTTGATCTCCACCCGCGAACCAGAGTTGAATCCAAACAATGATCTCATCACTCCAGCCACCATTTTAGCTTCGGTCAAGCCCACAGAGATCATCCGGATGAACTGAACACATGCATACATTAAAATTTGCATGCATGCGATTTAAATGAATAATCCACGAAGGCCAAAGAAACCAAAGGTGATAGGGCATTTCATACCTCTTGAGTGCTCAAGGATATGGTTATCATGCATTATAAAAGGAATGCACATGTTGTTTTCGCATGAATGAAGGAGTCCACGTTGAAGAGAAAAGAATGGAGAGATATGCAGGATATCTCATCCGCATTTTAATGTTTCAAATCCAAAGATATCGGGAATTCAAAGATCGGATCTTCATGATAGATACACAGATTTAAACACACATCTTATGCCTATAAAAGGAGGACCCCCCGAGCCAAAACAAGTTGCGACCATTATTTGAGAAAGCTCCTATTTTCCAAAAAAATAGAACACCGAGGGTTTCTAGGCAACCCTACTACAAAAATAAGAAGAAGATCCTGCAGGCATTCAATAAGTGAAAATCACTCTTGAAACGTCCTCATGAAGAAGAAGAGACTGCACCTCTATGAGAAGAAAACCCATGAACACCCAACTGGTTTTTCAAAACCCTCATGGTGCTTCGTGGAGGTGATCCCGTAGGTAAAAAAACTAGTGCCAATGCACCCTTGTTGTGCTCTTGTGAAGATAGGAACCAAGATCCATTCGTGGTTCTGTGAAGAATAACCTATGTACCCTATGGTTTGCACAAAGAAGAAGAACATGTGAACCCTTGGTTTCATAAAGATAAGAAGAGGATAGTTTAAAAAGGGACAATGTACATATACACTACCTTGGAGAAGAAGAGTAACAATCTTGAGAAGAAATACTCACACATACACCATCCACATACCCATTTGGGTTGTGTGTGTTTTACTTGAGGAAGAAGGAGGGTTCATGCATGGTGGAGTTCATGTGCATGCAAAGAACATAAAATACATTGTGTGTACACATGTGAATAAGAAAGAGGAAGAAAGAAGAATAAACACACATAAATAAGATCACCCATTCGAGCTTGAAGACACACACCCATATTGAAACTAAATCAAATAATAAGTGTGTTTGTGTGTGAAAATAACCAAATACAAAGAGTGTGTGTGATATTAAGTGAGAAAAAGAAAAAGGAAGCATGTGTGCTCAAACAGTCATACCCATTGGGGTTTTCACACAACCCAGAGAGAAGAAGGAAATTGTCCATGGATTCATGCACATTCACATGTAAAGACACTTAAAAGAAGAATCCACATTGTTGATTCATGTGTGTAAACAAGAAGAATCAATGCCATGAAACTCATGCATGAAGCTTAATCAATTCAAATGATGCCAAGTGAGCTGATCCTTAGTGTTTGAATAATCACATAAGTGTATATTATTCTTACCAATAAAACTAGGGGAAGTTTTAGTGAAATTAATTATTTCACTAAAGAATAATAAATTGAGATATTCAAATACAAGAGGTATTGGATCCCATGCAATCCCTGAATGAAGTGAATGAGTATTGAGACTAAATCTTGACAGAGTTAAAGAAGTTATTCCATATGAGTTTATAGTGTTTGAGAATCCAAGAAGAAATACAGTGCTGATATTGTGAAATATCATTATTGCATATTATATTCTTGAAGACGTTGTGTGCACTATTGGAACACATATTAGTGAGGCCAAGTCTTCATCAGAATAATAAATAATTTCCTGATCATTGTTGAACTGAGAACTGATCAAATCAAGTGATCAAAATTATTGAGTAAGGCCAACAGACCTTACCAAAAGCCGTTGAATAATATTGAAGAGATACATAGGCAAGTGTGATTCAGCAAGCCTGTGTGGGAATATTAGAAGATCATCTACAGTGAATCAAAGAAAAAATTAAAGAAGGAAGATGCTCGTGTGACTCAAGAGCTAGAAGACCCCTGTGAGATACAGGGGGATAAGAAGTCTTCAGTGGGACTCTAAAGCTTGCCAATGGGACTCATGTAACACTATGGGAATTAGTATAAAGAACCTCTTATGGGACTCAGAATAGATATAGTGGGACTTTGTATCAACCATTGTAATCACTAATCTCATTATAGTGGAGAATTTGTGTTGGGGAGAATAACCAACACAATAAGGAGTAGGTCTTTGAAACAAATCTTATAAATCCTTGTGTTTAGTGCCTTTACATTTATAACATCATTTGAGGTAAGGATGCGAGACACAAGAAGAGTGGATCGAGGTTTAACCAGCCATAGATGTTTAATTGAAAATAATCAATTAGTAAAAATATTTAAAGGGATCACTAATTCACCCCTTACCCTCTTAGTGATTCACACTGATCTGGGAACTTCAATTGGTATCAGAGCAAGGTCAACTCTAAAAGATCCAAGTGAGTCTTTATGAAGTGTATATTTGAGGAGATGAGTGAAAAACATCAAATGGAGATATCTTACAATACTAAAAATAATACAAAGAAAAAACAGGTAAGGAAGATGAAGAAGAAGATTACTACTAATGGGGAGACACTTTTTGTTGAAGGTAATATGAAAGGTACAACATGTGAAAATGCTTATTATTCTTCTGATAAAACCTGTTCATGCTTTGATGATGATAGATCAATCAGTGATCTTCAGACTGAACTCAAAGATCATCTAAATAAAGTCCCTAGAGAAGTGACAAAACACATTTCTGCAAGCATTAGTACTCTTCAAGATGAAAAATCACAACTGGAAGAAGAAGCTAATTCCATGGAAGAGGCATTGTCTAAAAGGTTTGGTCTATCTAACACTCTCACAAAAATTTTGAAGGAAAAGGAAGAAACAATTTCTCTTTGCAATGACAGATATGATGAATCCACTGAAAAATTGCAGGGAAGTATTTTTGAGAAAGAATTATTTGAAATGGTATTTGTAGAAGCTTTCCATGCATTTGAAAAGTTGCACAAAGTTTCTATGGTTGTCAAAGATTCTAAACCAGAAGACAAAGCTAAAAAAGCTAAAGGATCTTGAAATATCTTTTCCAAAATTAAGAAATGTTCATGAAGAACAAATAAAAATGCTGAAGGAGAATTGGGAAATTAAGATGAGATTAGTTGAGGATGAGAATAACTCTCTCAACATGAAATGTTTAGAATTTTAAGTGAGATTGAAAAATCAGCAATCACCCCAAGATGAAACTTTCCAATCAGCTAGAAGAATAGATACTACCACTCAAGCTTTCATTTAGGGCAATGATTACAAAAGAAGTACTAGATCATCCTCTAATATAATGGCAACATCCTCCAAGAAGAAGGTATCCCATAACCCATTCATTTCTGTTTCTACTAATGCAGTTGCATCTACAAGTACAAGTTCAAAGTGAAAAGCTAGGAATATGTGAATTGATAAAAATGTAAATACATCCATCAAAACTTCAAGGGTGGATATTGAAATGATTAAGAAGATAAACTCCCAAAAGTACGATCCAAAGAAAGAAAGACAATTCCAAAAGAAAAAATGCACTATATCTAGCTAGACTGATACTACAAGTAAAAGAAGGATATATGTTGGCTATTGTTGGTATTGTTGGAAGTTTGAGAATCAGGCCAACGATTTCTGGCATAATATGTCAACATATGAAAATTGTGTAAGGCCTACCTTTAGGGAAAGAAGATGTGAAGAAACGAAGAAACCTATAAAGCAAAAGAAGAAATCATAGATGAAGAAGAGTCTGTCTACTAAGAAAATATTTGAATATCTTGAATACTTTTGTGATATGTGCAACAAAAGTGGTCACAATTATAATGAGTTCTGGTTTAGTCATACCATGCCTCAGGCATATGCTGATAAGAATCATAGACCATAACAAAGGTACAAGAAAGAAAAAGGAGTTTAAATTTCTTCCATTTGGAATATGCAATATAGTGAAGTCAAGAAAATAGTGAAATAAATTATTCCTAGGAAGAAGTTTAAGCCAGATTCCAAGAATTTTATCTTAACAAAGAAAATATGCTTCTACTGTGGAATGAAAGGTTATACTAAGGATCACTAAAAAGAATCCATGGAAATTAATAGAAGAAATCTCAAATTTAAATGAGAATCAATCCAGAAGATGATAGGATTGATTAAAGACATTCCTAAAGATAATTTTGGAAATTTTTCTAAGAAAGGAAAATTGAAAGCATTGAAGAAGCCATGTGGACGCTCCAAATCAGAAAATGTTAAGGAGTGTTTAGTCATCTGGCCCAATAAATTGAAAATTCATAGAGAAATGCAAATTACTAAATATGGAATACTAGTTAAAGCCAAGGAAAAGGGAAAATAGATCATTCCATGTGAAGGAAAATTTGAATTTCATGAGAGGTTTTCAGCACCTGATAATCCAATTGTCTCACCACTACTATGTGGAAGGTGCAAGAAGGCTGAACATCATGCAAAAAAATGTATAACTATTTTACTAGGCCAAATTGAGATGTTGAAAATTGAAACACATGCACCAATGGAAGCTACTTCACTATTGATATAAGTAAAGACTAACAATCCACACAAGTTAAATATGAATGGAAGTAAAGAATCCATGCTGACAATGAAAGATCAAAATGTCAAACAGAGAGGATACACCAGTATGAAGAGTACCATACACATTAGAGATACAAGGAAAGGAGTTATTTGGTTGAGAGAAAATTCTTAGCCCCAATATTTATATTAAGAATCTCGCAAGTGTTCCATATTATTCCCTTATATTTTTATTGTATATGTGTACTTAAATTTTAGGGAATTGAAGATGAAGTTCATTCTCAAGATGAAAGTTTAATGAGAAAAGTGGATAAATACAATTTGGACTCATCATTCATTATTTTATAATTACATGAAGTGATCTACAGTGGAAGATTATCAACAAGTATATCTTCAAGATTATTTGATGATATTCTCCACCATAGTAAATCAAAGGGAGTGAACCCTTGAGGGAGAGAAAATACGAAGGAGATGATGTCAAGGATTATGTCATAACAAATCTTGAAATTCATATCATCTCAAGAATCTAAAACTGAGGTATTCCAATCCCACTTTAATTCCTTATTATTAATTGTATTTATCATGTCAATTAAGGGGGAGTGCTTGATTGATGATAATATGGGATGAAAGGGGGAGCTTTATCTTGCACTTGAATTTTTTAATATGTTTGGTGAAGTATGTGTAGGATTTAGCATTTCATTGATAAATCTCATTATCTCTAATCCCTTGGTCAAGAATTGATACACTCAAAGCATGATTTCACATGTATGGTTGTTTATGGATAGCACTAAAAACCTTGGTCATGTCTCTCTTATTTTCTACACTGGGTTAACCCAAGTAGACTTAGATTTGATTAACTAAAGGCTCTCTGCTAAGTGAACCATCTGACATCATCCCTCTCTCAGAAATATTCCAAAAGATATTATTCAAAGGGAGGAGGACATGTTTTTTAAGAGAACCCACTAATACCTTTGTATTTGTTTGCCAATAAGGGGGAGAAAAGATTGGCACACATATTGAACCATTCAAAGTGTGCATAGGTGATATTGAAAACAAAATACAAAGGGGGATATTGTTGAGCATGGTGTTGCATTTTCTGTCAATAAGTTGTCAACAAGAAGTCAATATGTGAATGAAAGGTATTGATGAAGAAGTTGGTGAAGCCTTGGAGAATTTTTGTTGATTCAAAGTATTGAATGCTACACTTGATCAATTCTCCAAGAGGATATATATCAGATGATTCTTTGAGCTATTCCTCAGAGTCCAAGAGATGTGTTAATGGAGAACACATCCCTCACAACAAGAAGAAGCCATGCATCATGTTTTAATGCATGAGGTATGAAGAAATTATCCATGCATCACCCATGGTTGGATTAAAGGAATATTTAAGACCTTTGGAATTATCATTCTAAAAAGTAAAAGAAGAAGAAGAGAATAAGGTTAGTGGTTTGAAATTATAGATATAATGAAGAAGGCGGAAATGCATTATTCTTTTACTATAAACTTGGTTCTTAACCAAGTATATAATATGGACTTGCATAAAAAGGAAGGGGCCAACCATGGAGGGCTAGAAGAAGACCTCACCTCAAGTACATGCGGGACCCGAGGGTCAACTGAACTTGAGGGAATCCCTCAAGGCCAGCCCCGCATGAGGTAGGGTGTGCGGGACATGTATAATTTGGTAGGTGTATGCACAGTGGTGAACCCATGTATCACTTTCATAGTGGGCGCTAGGTGCACGCTTGAGGAGCAGAGTGGGCGCTAAGAGAACGCCCCCAGGGTGAACACGGTATGGGGAGGTGCTGGGGACGGAGGAGGAGAATTTTGAGTTACAGTTAGGGTGTATTGTATTATAAATGAGCCACGTCTGTGTCTCCATTTTTATGTGGGATGGGTTTAAAAAATGCAGAGGAAATCCTGGTCGCTCATCTGATCTCGTGTGAGATCCCGACCACACGATGCATCCCCCGTATCAGGATCTAATCACCACCACACATCTATCCGTGATGTATGGTGTTTAAACCATTGCCATCCAATCTCTCCATCGAGGTTTTCTTCATCCTATAGACACCTGATATCCACCCACAAACCAGCGATGAAGCCGAATGACGTTCACATCACTCCAGCCACCATTTGAGCCCCGTTCAAGCCCACAGAGATCGTCCGGATGAACTGAACACATGCATGCATTAAAATTTGCATGCATGTGATATAAATGAATAATCCACAAAGGCTAAATCAACTGAAGGTGTAAAGGCACGTTATACCGCTCGAGCACGCAAGGATATGGTTTTCATGCATTATAAAATGAATTCACATGATGTTTTCACATGAAAGAAGGAGTCCGTGTTGAAGATAAAAGAATGGAGAGATATGCAGGATATCTCATCCGCATTTGAATGTTTCAAAGCCAAAGATCTTGGGAATTTGAAGCCCCAATCTTCATGATAGATATGCAGATTTAAACACACATCCTTTGCCTATAAAAGGAGGACCCCTGAGCCAAAACATGTTGCATCCATTATTTGAGAAAGATTCTATTTTCCAAAAAACAGAGAACCAAGAGTTTCCACGTAGCCCTACTACATGAAGAAGAAGAAGATCACATAGGTGTTCAACAAGTGCAAAGCACTCTTGAAACATCCTCATGAAGAGCATGAGACCGCACCTCTTTGCGAAGAAAACCCAAGATCACCCAACTAGTTTTTCTAAACCCTCTTAGTACTTCATGGAGCTGATCCCACAGGTAAAATAACTTGTGCCTATGCACCCTTGTTGTGGTCATGTGAAGATAGAAACCAAGATCCATTCTTGGTTCTGTGAAGAAGATCCTATGTACCCTATGGTTTGCACGAAGAAGAAGAACACATGAACCCTTGGTTTTAAGAAGAGAAGAAGATGATAGTTTAAAAAGGGATAGTGTACATATACACTGCCTTGGAAAAGAAGAGGAACCCTCTTGAGAAGAAAAACTCACACATACACTATCCACATACCCATTCAGGTTGTGTGTGTTTTACATGAATAAGAAGGAGGGATCATGCATGGTGGAGTTCATGTGCATGCAAAGAACATACAATACAGTGTGTTTGAACATGTGAAGAAGAAATAGGAAGAAAAAAGAATGAACACCCATAAATAAGATCACCCATTTAGGATTGAAGACACACACCCATATTGAACCTAAATCAAATAAAAAGTGTGTGTGTGTAAAGAAACAAAGACAAAGAGTGTGTGTGATATTAAGTAAGAAAAAGAAAAATGAAGCATGTGTGCTCAAACAGTCATACCCATTGGGGTTTTCACACAACAAATAGAGAATAAGGAAATTGTGCATGGATGCATGCACATGCACACATGAATACACTTAAAAGAAGAATCAACATTGTTAATTCACGTGTATAAACAAGAACAATCGATGCCATGAAAATCATGTATGATCCGTAATCAATTCAGATGATTCCAAGTGAGCTGATCCTCAGTGTTTGAATAACCACATAGGTGTAAGTGATTATTGCCAAGAAAACTAGGGGAAGTTTTAGTGAATTTAGTTATTTCACTAAAGAATAAGAAATTGAGACATTCAAATACAATAGGTATTGGATCCCATGAAATCCATGAATGAAGTGAATGGGTATTGGGATTAAATCCAGACAGAGTTAAAGAAGATCTTCCATATGAGGTTACAATGTTTTAGTATCCAAGAAGAAAGACAGTGCTGATATTGTGCAATATAATTCTTGCATATTATATTCTTGAATAAGTTGTGTGCACCATTGGCACAAATCTTAGTGAGGCTAGGTCTTCATCAGAAGGAGAAAGAACTGCCTGAGCATTATTAAACTGTGAACTGATCAACTCAAGCGATCAGAATTATTGAGCAAGGCCAACAGACCTTACCAAATGCTATTGAAGAATCTTGAAGAGATAAACAGGCAAGTGTGATTCGGAAAGCCTATGTGAGAATATCAGAAGATCATATACAGTGAATCAAAGAAGAACTTAAAGAAGGAAGCTGCTCGTGTGACTCGAGTGCTAGAAGATCCCTATGAGATTTAGGGAGGAGAAGAAGTATTCAGTGGGACTCTAAAGCAGACCAGTGGGACTCTGGTAACACTATGGGAAGCAGTATAAAGAACCTCTCGTGGGACTCAGGAGAGATAAAATGGGACTCTGTATTGACCATTGTAATTACTTATCGAATTATAGTTGAGAATCTATTTTGGGGAGAATAACCAATACAGAAAAGAGTAAGTCTTTGAACTGAACCTTGGAAATCCTTGTATTCAGTGCCTTTACATTTACAACATCATTTTAGGTAAGGATGAGAGACACAAGAAGAGTGGATCAAGGCTTTAACCAGCCAAAGAGGTATAATTGAAAAGAATCAATTAGTAAAAATATTTAAAGGGATCACTGATTCACCCCTACCCCTTTCAATTATTCACACTGATCTGGGCACTTCACAAAAAAATCATCACCATACATATTTTAAGCATCATTTTCAGTCTCAAAATGATTTGAATTATGAGCAAGATATTTAGGAAACACATTTAATACCTATGATGTTTTTTTTAATACAACAGATTTTATATTTTTTACTTTTTTCTCCTATTCTAGAATCTGATTCACTTGAAATTTCCTATGATAAACTCCAAGTGTCCTTCATATCATTTTTATATCTCTTGTCTTTGTCCTCATACTTTTTCTTATACTATAACTTGGGACATTATACTTTAATTTTTCCTTTTCTCCATCATTCATATTAGATTACTTCATTTGCTGAATCATTATTTTTATAGTATTTTCTTCAATTTCCTTTTTTGTTATACTATCCTCTATAATTTGGTTTATTGAAGAATTTATTATTCTTGTTAAACTTCTTAAATTGTCTAATAAACGATCCATTTCCTTATCATTTTCAGCAGGTGTTTCTTCATCACTTGAAATTTCAACTTTGATAACTTCCTTTTGTTTTTTGTTAGAAGTATTAATGGATACATAATTCCTTTTTGGTTCATCCACTTACTATTGGTTTACTTTTATTTCTTCTTTATACATCATTGTATTTCAAATTATCTCTTTTACTGGTAGCATACTTGCGTCACATGATTCCCTTATGAAAACTGAAGTTCCTTTCCATTTTTATGGTAAACATATGAGAAGTATCATCACTTTATCTTTACTATAAATCATATTTCCAAGTGAATACATTGTGTTCACAGTCTATTTTAACCTTAGATACATATCATAAACTGGATCATCATGTTTCATCTTGAAATTATCATATTAAATAATATACGTATTTAAGTGCATTTCTCTAACATTGATAGTTCCATCATTAGAAACAACCTGTGTATCCCAAATTTTGAAAGCAGTAGTGCAAGAAGATATTCTATTGAAATATTCAACTCCTAAGGAACAATATAAATAATTCATATATTTATATTTACAATCATATGAAACCTTTGTGGAATCACTCCAATCTCTTCTAGGAGATTTATGTAATTCATATTTATCCCCATTAAAAATCCAATTATTAAAACCCATTCTCTATATATGAATTTTTATTTTGTTCATCTATTGATCAGAATTATTCCCATTAAAATAAAGAGGCCAATTATTGGAAGTTTCTTCTTGTTAATTGGTATCCATAAATAATTAAATTTAGATATGATAGAAATGTAAGATCTATAAATTCATCTAAATCATAGTAAAAATATATTTTGAAAATACCTCAATACCAAATGTTGGTTAGGGTGAGTAATACAAAAGGTTGGTGAATTTATTTCTAAATAATTAAAAAAAAATTAAAAAATAAATCCCACAATTTGATAAAAATTCTTAGTTAATCATAACATTAGAAATATATAAATTTGATCTTTCAAATAGTTTCCCAGAAGAGGGATTAAGGCTTAGTTAAAATAAATTTTAAATACTTTAACTTTCAAAACTAAGTTACTTAATCAAACACTTTATAGAAAAAATTAAGACTAACCATCAAAGTAAAGTTTTGTTTATGTTTTTATAAAATAGTAAAAAAAAAATTGATTAAAGACAAAGAAAAAAATAGATAAAGTATTTAAAAAGTTACATAAAAAAATAAATTATAGAATTTTAACGAGGGTTTATGCCTCAAGCCGAGACTTAATACCCTCCACTTGTAAATTACAAGCTTCTAATCATTTTATTAATAAATAAACTGATCCAAAACCTGGATTGGGTTTTATAAAAAATAGTTCACCTGTATTTCTAGGAGTAGATCCTATTCTATAGTTCTTCATAGGATGAAACAATATACTAGGTCACACATGACCTCTTCCATAGTTCTTCATGAGAATAAAAATAAAATATTTGAGAGAGTATCAAGTTCTCTTCAATTTAATATAGGAGACTGTGTTTTTATAGATAAATAGAGAAATAAAAAACATAGCTTAAAAGTTAATCATAAAAGAAAATATAAAGAGATTAATAAGGAGGACATGTGATGCCGCTTGATCTAATTATCTTTAGTTGTTATAAGTCTTTGAGTTTGTATTTGGAAGGATCTTGGACAAGTTTCTCAAAATATTCTAGAAAATAGAGCATCACAAAGTCTTATCTATAGCATAGGAACTTGTGTATATGATCCTCTATTATGTTTCTACATAATAGAGAAAATTATTCCGTAGTTATCACACTAATATACAATTTTTATTTACATGATCATATATTCTTATTAAATAAATCTTTTTCAATGTAGCCATTGAAGAATAATCAATGCACTGGCGCTTCATTTAATTCTTTATAAACTAGCCATTGTAGATTTGAAATTCTCTAATACTAAGTTAGAAATGAAAATATATCTCCACTTAAAGCTTGTTTAGTTTATCTCAAAGAAACTTTACACAGTTAGTTTATGTGGAAAAGTGGCATGTTTGGTTCATCACTTCATGCAACCAGTTCATTTTCTCATACAATAGGTTCATAAACTCATGCAGTATTCTATTTCTTTGTGCAGTCACAAAATTAAAATATATGATCAATATCTTAATTTATGAAAAATTATATATACCTTGGCATGGTAACTTGATCTCTTAATGTGTTAGATTATTTATTTCATATAGTCAAGTATATGGTAGATACAACTACATCTCACAGTAGGTTGATTGTACATGAAGTAATGTGATTTTGAATGTATGAAAAAGTAGTTTTTTCATACGATAAGGTGAATTATAAAGTGAGTTAAGATGATTATGTCGCTTGAAATTTATGTTATGTTCAAACACTTCATATGGTATGTATATTGCACATGAGGTTAGGTTGGATCAGTTAGTTTCATACTTAGTGATTTTTGCAAAAATTTTTAGTAAACCATTTTACATAAAAAACATTGAATTCATTAATAAAATTATAAACATGATTTGGTATCATTAAAATAATTAGGTTTTATTATAAGATAACATTTGTAAATTTGAGTGGGTGGGAGTGATCCCCTTTTATAAGTGAAAAAATGACACTTTTGTGAACACCATTGTTTTCAACAATGGAATGACATTATTCAAGGATAAATGGTTCTAAAAGTGAGAAATAATGGAGTGTGTGACGAGACAATTTTATTAAGAATATACCATTAATTACCATTCATATTTTAAACATGTTTTAATTCATTTATTCTTATATTTTTATGTTTTCCATTTTTTGTTTTTACCTTGGTAATTGGTTTCTAACTAAGTATTTTTTATTATACCAAATATATAACATAAACCATATTATAAAATATTGTCATTATAAACCTAAATTAAAGTTACATATAATATAGTTAAATTTCTAAATAATTTAAAATTAAATTTTAAATTACAACATTTAATATATAGATAAACTGTTTTGTAGAAAAATGTTATTTTTATTGTTAGTGTTAATCTTATTTAGTGTTTATTACCAATTGAATGAGTGTTAATATATTTATATATAGGTTTAATAATTATATTATATTTATTATTTATAATATATTATTTTATTTGATAAAAATTACACAATACTAATTTTTTTTTGAAAATAACAGTTTTACCATTATCAGAGTGATTAAATTTAATCCTAGTAATATTATTATTATGCCTAAAAATGAAATGGAACTTTTTATAAAAACTGAACATACTGATTATAAATATAAATTCTATTTTTTCAAATAAAATTTCAAGGTATAGTAAAAATTAATTTTAGTATATACACAACTAACAAGTAAAAACCCTTTTTTGAAAAAGTGTATTTTTAAGATTTATATTTAGGTGTAGGATAAAATTATCATTTTTTTATTTTCAAGATATAAATTGGTTTATTATAAAATAAATAAATTTTTTTTGTCATTAAAATAAAGAAAAAACTTAATTTTACAAAAATAATATTTAATTAAATGAAAAGACAAAGGAAATTTATTTTATTATAAAATATTACTTAAGTTATTAAAAATAGGTTTTCTAAATTCACAATAGTATTTATAAATGTACATATTTACTAATTAATTAATCTTGTATAATTAAAAATATTTTTTAACTATTTAAGTTATACTTACTACTTGATATATCCATAAATGCTACGACTTTAGTAAATAACTGTATTTTTCACTATTCAACTTAAAATCAATTATTTCATAAAAATACTTAAAATTCATATTTAAAAAATATTGTTATTATAAATCTAGAAAAGAATACAATTTGGTAAAACTTAAAATATGAAATTTTATAATTTAACTTTTAAATAAAAACACACATATATAATGAAAACTGTTTTTAGAACAAAATAAATTTTTAGAATATCAACTATTATTATTATTATTTCTTATAAATTACTAATTAAATCTAGTGTTAATATATTGTTAACATATATAATATATTTCATCCATAATATATTTAGTTTCTTATAATAAAACACATGAAATTAAAATTTTTAGAATGGTTACATTTTAAATCATAAAGCAGTCTTATTATTTATTTAGCTACACTAATTGAATTTCCATCAACTTCTTAGTAATAATAATGAAATTTATTTTTATATCTATATATATTTCAAAATTTGGTTATATCTATTTTTTACTTACCAATTATTCAGATACATTTTAATAGTTATATATCATTTCATGGTTCGTTTTGTTTTGGGTTTTCCGATGAAGGAAGATATTGAACACATTAGGTTTTAAAGGAAAATATATAATTTAAATTCTTAGGGTGTTATATAAATAATATAGAGATATCATGATTGTTAAAAAATTTCACATAATTTAAGGATGAATACATCCATGGTATGTAATGGTAATTATCCCACACACATAGTTCCCTTATTATTATCAAAAGGAACTCAAGAAAATGTATGTCCTTGAACTCATACAATTACTTGAACCAACCAATTATAATCTAACATCAACAAAACAAAACCAATCAATTTAAAGAATGATCATAAATGAGTATATTATCCTCTATGAAGATTCTATATGATGATATTCTTCCTCTTTGATTCATAAAGATCTCCTATGGCTATTTTCTTTAATACGACAACCTCTCAATTTCTCTCTCACAAAATTATAAACCCTAATCTTTCTTAAATTCTTGTTATTTATCTTCATATAATATTTCATAATTTTTTTACATATTCGTTATGGAAATTTACTTTGATTTTAGTAGGATTAGACTAATACAAACTCATAAAATTTGAGTCAGGTATTCATTCAATTTATTCCTGAAAGTCCAGTAGAAGGCCGGGTTCTTTCCTTCACACGATATCTGTATTATCATGTTCTTGTTTTTTCTTCAAAATTTTTTTAATTCCTATTAAATAATTCATTTTATAAATTCATGTAGACTCAGAAAATTAATTACATTTGATATTTGAGTAATCAAGGACTCATATTCTCCACAAATCTAATGGATTTATTTCTTTTGAATATTTACACATGCTTAGAAACATGTATATTTTCTATGTAGACCTCTTTATTTCTACACAAATCTCATATCACCTTCTATTGATCTTTTTTGAAACATATTACACATGATTATAAAAAAATCACAATATCATATACTAAAAAAAATGCCTTCTTAATATATAAATTTTTGAAACTTATAGTTTTACCCACCAGTCTTCTCAAAATTCTATAAGTCATGGATCAAAATTTTGTTTAAACTAAAACATAAATGTGTAGCTAAAATTAGTGGATTGACCTTGAGGCAACATTATTTATTTTTCTATAAGCATCGAATACTTATATTCACAATAAATAATTATGTTCATAGAATTCTCAAAGGCTTACATTTAAGCAAATGATTATATTTGGAAAAAAATACATATAATAAAGACTTACAATCTAGATCAAAGACTTAAAGTCATAAATCATTAATATTTCCTTAAAAATCCCAAATAAATACAATAAAATCAAAATATATAGGCTCATAATAAATACTAATTCTCAGTATAAAAAGTCTTATGGTGAGAAAAATACTTATGATACTGTACTTAAATTCCACAATTCACTTGTTTCAAGATAAAAATTCCTCAACCCATCTTAGATACTTTTCAATACTAAAAATTCACCCCAAGAACATTTTATAACATCTCATAACTTCATCCAACAGATATTTATAACCTTTTCATAGCACCTACAACTTAGATATCAAATATATGGAACCTTCATACCTCTTTCGGCTTCTTCACATGCTTGGAAACTTCTTAATTCTAACAAATATTATAGAAAACACTTCCACTTCAGTAGTATATGTCTTATACATGAATAAAAATTTATCAATAATCAAACTTAACATGTATTGAAAAAATACAACACCATCCTCAATATATTTAGATAGATGAAGAGGTATGGAGTAATTGATTATGGGTTTGCACAATTAAGACCACACGAGAAGAGATATGCAACCCATAATTTGGATTTTGTAGAGGTAGTATTCAAATTGAAGACTTGGAAGCACTACCTTCTTTATAAATGATTCATAGTCTATATGAATGATAAGATTCTCCCTATATCTTCACTCAAAGAGATCAAAACATGAGACAAAGGTGTTGGTTGGAGTTTATATAGGACCATGATGTCAAAATTGTCTATAATATAAGAAAGGGAGATGTAGTGGAAGATTCAATTATCAGGAATTATTATTCATTGTTGTTGGGTGAAGCATCTAAGTAGTTTGGCTCCTTAAAGTTATACTTAGTAGATTAAGGATAAGTTTCTTATCTTTGATTGAAGTTGGTGTCCCCTACGATTATTCAATGCACAAGGGAGGCCTAGTTATTAAACTTATTGTGAGTTTTTCCATGACCAAATATTCTCAAGTGATGCACCATATTGATATTACATATGCGGGGATCACACTATCATCTCTTGAGGATAGATAATGGTTCCATTCACACTTCATGAGGAGCCACCGAGGGAGTTCCACACTTCAAAATTGGTATTGAATCATTGAGTGATGAAGATGTACCAAGACCCCATGTGTTAGTTTTGGTGGTATGGTATTAAATAGAGTTTTAAATTTTATCTTGTGGAAAATCACCTACCAGTAGGTGAATACAGAGCACTAAGTCCCACTAGTTTTAACCCAATCCATTATGGTTATAGAGGGGAAGTAGGATGAGATATTGATGGATATTGTGATGATACTACCTTGATCAATGAGAGTTCATGATTCAATCAATACAATCATCAAACGATTGACCAATCTGAAAAAACATTCATTCCATTTAGGAGAAGTGTTTAGTGGAGAGATTGGGATGCTTGTACATGGAGGTGGTTATCCAGCCACATAGGATACTCTTGATGATTGTTTCTGATCGAGCTGATTTATTTGTGTCCTTATTACATAGGATATTACAATAGGAATTTGTGAATCAGTTGTAGATGAATACATCATTCCACCCTCATATTAATTTCTAGAATGAGTGAACTATTCAGGTTCTTAAGGATATGTCAAGGGATTTCATGTTGGATTTATTCAAGATTTAGGAGGATCACTTTCCTTTAGTGGAGTTCATGTACAAAAATAGTTACCACTCTACCATTGGCATGAATTTGTTGAAGGCCCTATATGGGAGACTCTGCATGTCACCCCTATGTTAGATGGAGGTATGAGGATCATTAATGATGGGACTAGAGTTGGTGTGGGAGATGAATGAGAAGGTGCAGGTGATCCATGAGTGGATAAGAACTGGTTAGAGCTGTCAGAATTCATACACAAACTGATTATATAGGCCTTTGGAGTTCATGGATAGAGATCATGTGATATTAAAGGTATCTCCATGATGTGGTTTTTAGAGATTTAGTTTGTGAGGAAAGTTATCCCCAATAATCATCAGTCTAGTCCAAATCCTATGCTTGGTGGGAAAAAATGCATATCACTTAGAATTTCCATTATAATTAGATTGGGTGTATGACATATTACATGTGTCACAACTGAGTAGATATTCATATAACTTGTCACACATCATTGAATGGGTGGGATAGACATTGAGGATAGTTCCACCTTTTAGAGTATCCTATGGTAATTGAGGACCAGTAGGAGTCGACTCTTTATGGATGGATGATTAGCCACTAAATAAGGATAATATTCATTGTTAATATAGATAATATTAATATTATTTATTATTCATAAACACCATTTTAGTTCATTTTACACTTTGAACATCATTTCACATTATGATTGTAATACCTTCTTAAAATGCACTATTATGTGGTACATTTTTTAACATCATTTAAAGTACCCAATGATTCATCTGATTTTAAGGAATGTAATTATCCATATTTTAATTTTATATTTTTTTAAATTGATCTACACTTCAATATGAATATGTTTCATTCAGGGATCAATGGATAATTCATGGAAGAAGATGGTGATATTTTGTGATGAAAGGAAGCAATTTTAGAGAAGGCAGATTGGACACCATCCCATTGATTCGAATGTGGGGCCCAACATACAAACCCAATGAATCCCAAATTTCGTGGGATGCTAGAGGACATGTATAGGAATAAATCACCCTTCAGAAGCCAATGATAATTCGGCCACCATGGTGGACATTTAGTCGTACCAAGTTAGAGATAAAATTCTGGGCCAGATTCTACAGCCCAGAAAAACAACCCACTAATTTAATCATATCTCCGAATATACAAATCCAAATGGGACCAAATTTTACATGAGGTTAGAAGAAATCCAGAAATACATTTTCTTCTTCTATGGAACACTCTGATTCGGCCATCTATATGGTCTTACAAGCGCGTATTTTCGTTGAAGAAAAGATGAGTGCCACCTCGGGTCAAGGGTGGAAAAATCAACTCTCCCTTACTTTCCACCCACCTATGGCCTACCATAATTAATTGAGAATACTTGGAATGTTGGAGGCTTTACCCAAGGGATCAAAAATTCCTATTTAAGGCAATGTTGGTGAAGGAGTTTTTAATCTTTTGTGCTTGGTTCAATTGTAATGTTATGCTACGATTTTGTTGTCTCAAATTTGTCTTTCACTTGTAAGTTGTTCAATTCACTTTAGTTTCTTAATAAAAGTTCTTCTTCTACTCTTATTATGTTGTTCTTCATATCAATTTAATACCTTTGGATTAAGGTGTGAATTTATTCACACCAAACCTTGTGAAATTATTCACACAACGGTGGAGTGATCATTTTATTTTTGTTGTTTTCTTTACTTCTCCATTTCCTCCCTCATGAGTCTACTTTCCGCTTCCATTGAAACCATGGGATCAGTGGAGGGCTAAAACAATTATGGGTTGATCCAAGGTAGTAGAAATGTGCTGGATTGGATGTTATTTATCACCCCATTAATTTATAATCACTTCTTTAATTGAGATTTTTATGTGATGATTTTTAAACTCCATCATCCTTGTTGAATTTAAGGCCACACACTTCAAGTGCTAATACAAACCTTTACCTTGAAGTGCTCAAAACATTGATCCTTCAAGTGTATAAGTGATTAGTATTAAAGGGTGTATGCATTAAACCAATAAGTGATGATGTTGTTTTATCTCCTTAAATGAACCCATCTCAAATATAAGAAATTGAAATCATTGAAAAGGAAATACGTCCAATTCACCCCGAGCGATAACCTAGGATCAACTCATTATTTTAAATTGAATTCACTTAAATCTGTTAGATATCCTCTAAACTCATCTAAAATCAATCTAAGTTGGACACTTAATATCTGAAAAAGTCCATAGAATGTATGTGTCTATAGGTTACTTCTTAGGTCTCTAAGGATTCGACAACCCAAGCTAAACTACAAGGACCGTCCTACCTTATTCTCTTGGGTAAATTTGAGCGAGAATCAAATTTTGGCGCCATTTCCGGGGACCAAAGTAAGTTATCTTAGACACTGTAATCCTTTTTTTTCATCCTACTTCTCTTTTCTCACCCCTCACTCCTATTGAAGTCAATTTTGAACAAGTCCAAACATGGGAAACGTATCCTTACTTTGATCACCCAACCCCATGTGTGATGTACAATGACCATCCTAATTTCTACATGTGGAATCATCAACAACCTAATGAACCACATTGTTTTTACTCCTATTATCCACAAAACATTCTAACATATAATGAGTTTCAATCCCCACAAAGCCAATTTGAACACCCTCCTGTGCAATTCCAACAACTTAATTATCCAACTAGAATAAACCATTTAGATCAACCCATTATCCATCCTAATCCACATCCATTACTTGAAAAGTTGTGTCAATAAATGGATATAATGAATTTTTAGGTTTTATCATTGAGGTTAGAACTAAAAAGCATTAAAAATTGTGAGGAACCCATCCCTACACCAACTGCCCCTTTCATAACCTTATGTGAAGTGTCTAGTTTCCCACAAACCTCTCATGAATTTACTGAAGAGAAAACCTTTGTATTTGGGGAAGATGAAGAGGATCAAGGAATTGTTTAAGGGTATTTAAATCAAGAGGAAATTGACTTTTTGGATTCAAAAGAAGAGAATTTTACATCATGGATTAAGTCTCCTAAGTATAACTCCATTGATGATTTTTCAAAAACACCAATCACTGAACCATTAAGAGAAATCACAAAATTTGAGTCCATAACCATTCCTAAAACTGATATTTCCAATTTTGTGGTTGAATATTTTATTCCAAAGGAACCAATTCTATTGATAAATTTTGAAAATAAAATTGAGATTGATCCAAATTCCCAACCTATGTCTGAAAGTGTTAGTCTTCCTGAACTTGAACATGTGTCCTTTCCATCCTTCCACAAGTTTTCATTCATTGAGGATATCCAAAACCATCATGTTTTCATTGTTTCTTCTCTTGATAAAAATAAAAGTGGAATGACCCTTGATGTATTAGGCAAGACTAGAGAAGCAACTAGATCCACCATTTCTGATATTCCTTGGATTTACCTGCTCATTTTAGAATATAAGTTTGTGCATGAAACAAATTCTAAAAATAGAATGAATCTCAACCTAGTAGAAGTGGTGAAACATGTGATCCTTAAAATGTTGAAATTTGGTATTGGATAAGTTGTGGGGTTCATGTTAGGATAACGACGTTAAACAAAGTGCTGCATGGGAGGCAACCCATGGTTTTCAAGTTTCCAATAATTTCATTGTTTTAATAAACTTTATATTTTAAATAGGATTAATGAGAAATTTTGATATTTAGAAATAAAAAAATAAAATGTTTACCTATTCTTCTATAATGAGTATGGATGGGTACGAAAGGGGAGCGCCATATTCATCCGTGTCACGTGGTGTGATCCTTGAGTAATACCTTACCCATAAATTTAAAAAGAAGACAATGTATCATCAGTTTAATTTACTTTATTTTTATGTGTTTGTAGGTTAAAAAAATAAAAATACAAACAAATAAAAATAAAATAATAAAAAAAGTCCACATCGTAGGTCGTGGGGCAAACCCCGTCAAAACCGGCGAAGCCGCGGGGATTCGAACCCGGGACCGAAGGGAGACAGGGGCACACACTTACCACTGACCTATGACTTCTTGTGCTTCCTTATTCTATATTTTATATATATATATAATTATATTTTACTTCCTTTATTATATATATATATATATTGTTTTTTTGTTTTGTTTTTTTTGTTTTTCCTTTTTCTACTAGGGAACTCTGCAAGTGACATGGATATCAAAGGATTGAAAGAAAGCAGCAAGAACTTCAAACTTCAACCACCAGGTGACTTCATTCCATGATCCTCATTTTCAATTTCCTTTTTGAACTTTCATTCTCTACCTCTACCCCATTGTAAATTTTCTTTTCTTAAAACACTGGGGACAATGTTATTTTAAGTTGGGTGGGGGGGAGATAAAATAAAAAAAAATGCTTTTGTGTAAAAAAATGAATGATTTGAAAAAAAATTGTGTAAATGGAAGGAAAAATTCCTTTAACTTTGAACATGGTAATACACATTGCACACTTTGAAACTGAATATCAAATAATTTTTCATGCACTGATTCTGATTTTAATCCTTGTATAATTTCATGAGCATAGATTTTGGAAAGTGTGGCTATCCAATGTGATATTTCATTGTTTATATTTTCATCAAAATAAAAAAATATCACAATGCACGTCCTTTGGATAGTGAGGTATTAGTTTAAGTTCATGGGGTACCATAAATAAATAGCATAGGTTTGGTGATCATTTTAGTTTAATATGAGTATTCAAAAAAAAATTAAAAAAAAAATTGCGCGTAGAGAAATGAAATGACCTAATGCGTGGATTTCAGCACTTGAGGATCATGACTCCATAGTTGTCAGGCACAAAGTTAGTAATTTTTTCTCTATTTTTGGTAATTTGAATTTGTTTTTGACTGAGTTAACTCGAGATGATACCCGAGTATGTGGGCTTCACTTGGTTCCCTAAGTTCTTTGAGCATGGGAGTCATCGACAAAGTCTCGCTACAAGGGTTGACTCTTTTGAGTGCAACTTCAATTACCATGGCAAAATTGCAAAAATAAAAATAAAAATAAAAATAAAAATAAAAATAATAACAATACAATAAAAAAATGAATACTCATATTAATATTGAAATGTGATTCCACCTAGAGCTTCCATTACTCCCCCCTTGAATAAAAATGAACCCTCATGTCTATTGTGATGCACAACACATCCTCATACTTAATTGATATTGGATGAAATATGGAAATGAATTTGAACGAAGGAATGGGCTTGGGTTTGGGATCTACTTATGAAACTATCTTTTATTAAAATATTTTTATGGGTTTCATGATTTTTTGGTATAAGGGTTTTAGTGATCATTGTGTATTAAAATGTTTTTGGAAAAGGGAATTCGAATTTCATATTGTTGAGATATATTTTGCTCGGGACTAGCAAAACTCAAGTTGGGGGATGTGATTAGCCACTAAATGAGGCTAATATTAATTTTTAATATATATAATATTAATATGATTTATTATTCATAAAAACCATTTTAGTTCATTTTACACTTTGAACATCATTTCACATTATGATTGTAATATCTTCTTAAAATGCACTATTATGTGGTACATTTTTTAACATCATTTAAAGTACCCAATGATTCATCTGATTTTAAGGAAAGTAATTATACATATTTTAATTTTATATTTTAGTAAATTGATCTACACTTCAATATGAACATGTTTCATTCAGGGATCAATGGAGAATTAATGGAAGAATATGGGGATATTTTGTGATGAATGGAAGCAATTTTAGAGAAGGCAGATTGGACACCATCCCACTTATTCGAATGTGGGGCCCACCATACAGTACCAATGAAATATTTTGTGGGATTCTAGAAGAAATGTATAGGAACAAATCACCCTTCATGATCCAATGCTAATTCGGCCTCCATGGTGGCCATTTAGGCGGCCCAAGTTAGAGATAAAATTCTGGGCCAGATTCTGCGGCCCAGAAAAACAGCCCACTAATCTAATCATATCTCCGAATATAAAACTCCAAATGGGCTTAAATTTTACAGGAGGTTGGACGACAGCCGGAGCTCCATTTTCTTCTTCTATGGACCACTCTGATTCGGCCATATAAATAGTCTTCCAAGTGCATCTGGTCGGTGAAGAAAAGCTGGATGCCACCTCGGGTCAAGGGTGAAAAAATCAACTCTCCCTTACTTTCCACCCACCTATGGCCTATCACAATTAATTGAGAAGACTCTAACTGTTTGAGTCTCTACCCAAGGGCTCAAAAATTCCTATTTAAGGAAGTGGTGGTGAATTAGTTTTTAATCTTTGGTGCTTGGTTCAATTGTAATGTTATGCTGCGATTTTGTTGTCTCAATGTTTCGCACGGAATCCGGGGATGACCTCCTGGACGGGAGATTCAAACGTTCCGATCGGTTTCTAACGGGTTTGTTCGTAGAACCGGAAACATCCAATGATTCCACATCTGTTTGGACCTACTTTCCAAAGTCAGGCGCTCATTAGCTTGTGGACTAATGAGGCTTAGGAATTTGCATTGGTCGAGAGGATGGGAGGTCGGACTCATCACACCTTTTTGAGGGGAATTATTGTCTACTCCGGGACTCTCTTTATAGATTTAAGTTATGTTCGTGAATCCTTATTACATTACCAAGTATAAAATGTGCTTTCCTTTAGTTTTAACAATCAATGATTAAATATGCAAGAAATTTAGAGAATCTTTTATATGTATTCGAGGTTCTTCATCAATAGAGAATCATCTATATCTGTTTAGAGATTCTTGGTCAATGGTATCCTTCAAAACATTTATAAAAAAGTCTCTTGGTCATTATGATGACCAGGCTGGTTTTAAAGCCACTCAGTGGGGCACTTGAAGTTTATCGTCATTCAGAAGGACATGGATTATTTCAAAGTTGGGATCGAACCCATAAATGGGCTACCTACGTATCCTTTGTTTTGGAAAAGGAATCAGAACCCACGTAGTTCGAGGAATGGGGTATGATGTTTATGATTGATGGCTCAAAGATGAATTTCATAATTACCTTTACACTCTAAGCTCACGTGAGTCATGCTCGGTGTGAGAAATAAGAGGTATTGGTAAAATTTAGACAATTGTGCCATAAAAGATGCAATCATAAGAATTTGTTTTGGGGCTTATGTATAGATGACTACCCAGATAGATGAAGGTTTAGGATTCACTTTTAGGGAGAAAATCCAGGAACAGGGTCCATAAAGGTATATGTGCTTTATGGAGATTTGAATACTCTAATCTTGGGGCTTACTCCTAAGGAGGATGCCCAGGTTAGGAGGGGACTTATGATTGGGTTTTATTCCTGAAAAGGAAACCCAAATCAAAGGTAAATTAGGATTGGTTAAGAGAAGTTTAAGGGGACTTGGGGCTTATTCCTGAAAAGGAAGCCCAAAGTTATGACTGAGTCTTATTCCTGAAAAGGAGACCCAGGTTAGGGATTAAGGTTTGGGGCTTACTCCTGAGGAGGATGCCCAGGTTAGGGAACTTGGTTTGGGGCTTACTCCTGAAGAGGATGCCCAAGTTGTGAGATTGGGATTGGGGCTTACTCCTAAGGAGGATGCCCAAGTTTGGGAATTAAGGTTTGGGGCTTAGTCCTGAGGAGGATGCCCAAGTTAAGAAATTAAGGTTTGGGGCTTAGTCCTGAGGAGGATGCCCAAGTTTGGGAACTTTAAGAATTTGGGGCTTACTCTTGAGGAGGATGCCCAAATTTAAAGGACTATAACTGGGGATTATTCCTGAAAAGGAGACCCAGGTTAAGGATTCTCTCATCTTAAAGGATGAGGTTGAATGGACTCTCAATCTTTGGTGACATAAAGATGTTTAAATCACTAGGTTTTGAGAGATATTCCACAGAATTCCTTTCAGATAAGGAAGTCAAATCAAGAAATCATGCCATAAATGGATTTGAAGAGTATCTTGAAGACTGAATTTTGAATAGGAAAGGTGAAATGGCTTAAGAGGGGTGAAATGGGCAGAAAAGGCACCAAAAAAGGAATGGGCACGCAAGTCTTGGAAGGCGCGCAAGTATTGCGGCGGCGCGCAAGTATTGGTCGCGCAAGTATACTTGCGCGACATGAGGGGTACTTGCGCGATTTTCAATCGGAATTGAAATACTTGAGCGACTTCTTTTTAATCACTTTAGAATCCTCTTGAGGTTCTTCCAGAAAAGGGACGCGCAAGTTATATTGAAGGAAATAAGTCGGCGCGCAAGTGTTTGATAAGTTTCAACACTTAGGCCTTCCTTCTTCTCTTTAGATCTTCCGTTCTAGGTAAAAAATTACCTTAGAAGTGTTCCGGAAGCTTTGAGAAGAGACTTGGGCGTCAGGAGCTTCAATCCGAGTTTCTGAAAAAAGATCCTCTTGAATGGGGGGCCCACAGGGTCTATTTATAGGCAAAAGAAGACCCTGGGCGGTTACCGAGCGGTTACCGGGCGGTTATCACTTAGGTCGCGCAAGTCACTTGCACGACCATAAGGCGTCGCGCAAGTACTTGCACGACCACTAGGCGGCACGCAAGTGTACTTGCGCGACCATGAGGGAACTTGCGCGACCTATGGGAAATGTTCTCCTTGTTCATCCCTTTGTCGATTTTTGATGTTTCTTCAAAGGATGAATCACTTTTGGCTTAGATATTCCCCTTTTCCGATCCTTAGATTATGTGACGAAAAGGAGCGTCAACAAAAGTCCCCCCTCAGAGTTGGATCCGGAATGAAATGAGGATTTGACTCTGAGGAAATCGAATTCATCCAAAGGAAAAGGGGCGTGCAAGTCTTCAGGGCACAGAAGGCAGCGCGCAAGTGTGCTGGAACTTGACTTTTATTCAGAGTTCCTTTGTCTTTTGTGGGCAGTTTAAAGTCATGCATGCCGGACATAAAGGGGCTAATGTTTAAGGTCGAAATAGCTTTGACCGAAATGGATTAAAAATGGATTCAATTCCTTGACAATTTATCTGAAAACATATTACCATACTCAAGAATGAGGGAAAAAATGTAAACTATGGCTTAAGAATATTTGAATCTGAGGAATGATATGAAAAAGAGCTAAAAAGGCATTAGAAGAAGTAGTTTCCAAGAATGAAGTTACTATTATTTAACAAAACCCGTTAGGGGGTTGAAATATGCAGGGCCACCTATGGGAATTGGCTGCATAGTCAAATAAAATAGCATCTTTTGGCTGACAAGTCTGTTATGTGGACTGTTTATGCAAGGCCACCTATGGGCACGTACTGCATAGTCAGGAAAAAGAACTCCCAGAAATTTACTTTCCTAGTGCTAAAAGCCGGTGAAAGTTTATGGAGATTCAAATTTTCTAAAGCATAGAGTTTGTTGTATGGAAAGAGGTACTTGAATATGGAGAAGATATTTCCAAACAAGAATATCGAAGAACTGGATGAATATCACTCCTACGAAGGTCTGACCCAAACGTAGGGAAGAAGAATAAACCATATACTTGAATACTTTCAGATCATGAAAAAGGATATGGGACAAATATGTTAAGGATGGCTATTTTTTGCGGATCCCTACATACTGTCGTTTAAGACAAATAAGGACAAAAGAGGCATTCTTCCCAAGAATGAAGTTACTATTATTTAACAAAACCCGTTAGGGGATTGAAATATGCAGGGCCACCTATGGGCATTGGCTGCATGGTCAAATAAATAGCATCTTTCGGCTGACAAGTCTGTTATGTGGACTGTTTATGCAAGGCCACCTATGGGCACGTGCTGCATAGTCAGGCAAAAGAATTCTCAGAAGTTTGACATTTTTGTGACTAGAAGTCATGAAAAGGGTTATGAAGATCTGAAAATATTTAAGGTTAGGATTATAACACATAAAGATGGGTATTGTCCAATGTATATAGAGATACATAGGTCAATGAAAACCATAATCATGTTGTGGCTGGGTCCTGAATTGAAATTTGGACTTCACTACGTATCTCATAAGAATGAGAATCAAGCCATACATAGTTCTTGAAATGCAGTTTAACGTCGTGCAGGACGAAAGTATGAGTGATCTTAGTTTAGGGTCATAGAATTCGGACCATAATAATGAATACACAGTGCGTGTTTTCATGAAGACTTTTCATCCAAGGGACTGAAAGTGAAATTTGGGGTTAGGCCCAAAAGACTTGGGACTGGATTCGAGGGACACTCGAATGTTCCTACGTATCCCATAAGGATGGGAATCAAGTCCACGTAGTTCTAGAACTACCCTTTGTACAAATTTGGTTCGTACATGTGAAGGGTGAAAGGGGACTTTAGTGCAATGATGGTTTAACCTGAGATAAAAAATTTAGGCATTACCATGTATGCACGTAGTCTTTTTGAAATGAACCATGATTGAAAAATCAATGTCAATAATAGTTCTCTCTCAAGTGAGGAGATCAAAGAATATTGTAGTTTATTGTCGTACCGGACAAAAAGTGTTGTATAGTTTAACGTCATATAACAAGGACGAAAGTGAATCAATGTAAAGATATTGATTCCAGGGGCGGTTTCACAAATCAACATCATATGAGATGGTGGTGAACCGATGTGAAGAGATTGTTTTTTTTGGGCTTGAACCCTGGGAGGTTGCCTACATACCCAGCCTGTAGGGCAAGGATCAAAGTCTGTGTAGTTCAATTAAAGAATGAATTAATGATCAAGTTGTTCTTGGGGACAACGATCTAATTAAAATGTTGTTGGGACTTACACATGGTTAGCGGCCCAAAGGGAGTGTTATGGTTGATGTTCACTCTAAGCTCACGTGAGTCATCCTCGGTGTGAGAAACAAGAGGTAATAACAACCTTAACGATGCACAGTTTAATGTCATGTAGGACATAAAATAAAAGGGTTTATGCAGTTTAAAGTCTTGCAGTTAGGACTATTGGTGCTGCACAGTTTAGTGTCATGTAGCAGGGACAAAATACAGTTTAATGTCATATAGGACCTATCAAGGATTTTCTGTACAGTTTAACGTCATGTAGTTAGGACGATGGGGATAAAATAGTTTAACGTCATATTGGACGAAAGGGGGACTGTGCAGTTTAATGTCATGCCGTAAGGACAAAATAACACACCAGTTATGTCATGTTGGACGAAAGTGTGAATAGTTTAAGGTCATATGCATGGACCGTGGATGGTGCAGTTTAATGTCATGCTGGACCTTTGATGATTATATAGTTTAACGTCTTTCCGGACGTGAGGGACTTTTATACAGTTTAGCCTCATGTAGTTTAGGACGTCACAGTTTAGCGTCTTGCTGGACATAAGGGATCCGCAAATAGTTTATGGTCATATACATGGACCAGGGATGATGCAGTTTAAGGTCATACGGGACCATTGCTGTACAGTTTAAAGTCATATAGCTAGGACTAAGGTGAACCAATATGAGGATATCAGTTCTGGGGACTTTTTTACAGTTTAATGTCATGCTGGACGATGAAAGTGCCACACAGTTTAATGTCATGTTGCTAGGACACAATATAGTTTAATGTCGTGTGGGACATACACAGTTTAGTGTCATGTAGGACGTATTAGTAACCAATGTGACAGTTTAACGTCATGTTGGACGATAAGGGAACTGACACAGTTTAACGTCATGCTGGACGATGAAAGTGCCACACAGTTTAATGTCATGTTGCTAGGACAAAAAATAAAATATAGTTTAATGTCATCTCGGACATATCATGGAACTTCTATACAGTTTAATGTCGTGTGGGACATAGTTGCAGTTTAAGGTCATACCGGACCATAGTTGCAGTTTAAGGTCATACCGGACCATAGTTGCAGTTTAAGGTCATACCGGACCATAGTTGTAGTTTAAGGTCATACCGGACCATAGTTGCAGTTTAAGGTCATACCGGACCATTACTGTATGAACCAAATGTAAGAGTCTTGGTTATGGGAACAATATTTTGTGTTTATACAAAATACTTCTTCAGAAATCTGGCATTAGTTGGAGTCGTGATGTGTTCTCCATCCATTGAGATCAGAGAATACGCTCCATTGGAGTAGACCTTATGTATTGAATAAGGTCCTTCCAATTTTGGTTCAAGCTTGGGAGGCTTCTTTCCTGGTATCATTGGTGTTCTGAGAACCAATACCAATTCTCCCTGAATGAACGAACGAAGACGAACTTTTTTGTTAAAAGCTCGTGCTATTTGATTCTGATAGATTTCCAAGTGGTGCAAAGTGCACAATCTCTTCTCATCTAACTGTTCCAATTCATTCAACTGCTTTTGGGATTGCTCATCTGTTGATAACTGATCACAAATGGCTATTCTGAGTGAGGGCAATTGAACTTCAATTGGCAAGACTGCTTCTGTTCCATATACCAATGAATATGGAGTAGACCGCGTTGCATTGCGAGTGGTAGTCCGATAAGCCCATAAAGCATGATAGAGTTTATCAGGCCATGACCTCTTATCTTTATCCACCATATTTTGCAGTATATTTGAAAGAGTCTTGTTAAAGGCCTCTATCTGGCCATTAGCCGCTGCATGATATCGAGATGAATGGTTGGACTTAATGTTGTATTCTTGATACAATTTCTTTATCTCAGAAGAACAGAAGTTGGTACCGTTGTCCATCAATATGGTATGAGGGACACCAAATCTAGTAATGATGTTAGACTTGATGAAGCTAACAATGCATTTAGAACTGACTTCTTTGAGAGGTACTGCCTCTGCCCATTTGGAAAAGAAATCAGTAGCAGTAAGAATGTACTTAAACTGCTTGGCTGTAGCTGAAGGGTAAGGTCCCACCACATCCATTCCCCATGTGGAAAATGGCCATGAGTATTTAGCGGTATGAAGCAACTCTGGAGGTTGATGAATGAAGTTGGCATATACTTGGCATGAATGACACTTCTTTGTGAAATTAACACAATCTTGTATCATTGAAGGCCAGAAGTATCCAAGCCTTCGAATTTGATCAGACAATCTATGTCCACACTGGTGGGCACCACAGACTCCTGCATGTACTTCTTTTATGACAGCCATTGTCTCTTCACCATCAATACATCTGAAGAGAACTCCATCAAAACCACGTTTGTAGAGAATTTTCTCGAGGTGGTTTGGACCATCATAAAGAGTAAAATTGACCACACGTCGCCGAATTTGTTCTTTCTCGGCTCTATTAGGTGGAAGTGTTCCATTTTGAAGGTATTCCTTGATAGGTGACATCCATCCTGTAGTATGACCATACAGTTCAGGAATGGGACTAATTTCACTAATTTCCTCTGTTCTGACTTGAACATAAGGTGAAATTGCACGACGGTGGGCAATACCGATGGTTGTCTCGTCCCGATTTGGATCTGCTAAAGCTGTGGCTATATTAGCCAATGCATCAGCTTGAGCATTTTGTGATCTTGGGACATAAGAAAATGTCGGTTCTGAAGGGAATTCTGATATTAACTCTCTGACGTAATCATACAAAGGGATTAATTCTTCCTTTCTGATAGCATAATCCCCATTGACTTGTTTGATTACCAGGTCTGAATCACCTTTCACCTTTAAGTGATTCACTTGTGCTTGAAGCGCTAACTCCAAGCCTGTAATGAGAGCTTGGTATTCAGCTTCATTATTGGTACCACCTTCCCACAACAAAAAGGAATAAGGTAACACTGCCTTATCTGGAGAAATGAGCACAATTCCTAAACCAACTTTGTTGAATTTAGGATTTTCCATTTTCTTTCCTGTTGGACTTCTAGAAGCACCATCAAAATACATTTCCCATGTTTGAGGACTCTCTTGAATAGAGAAAACTTTCTCATCAGGGAGTTCGATATCTGAATACGTGTCTTCTACTGAAGGATGTTCAGCCAGGAAATCAGCCAGAGCTTGGCCCTTAATTGCCTTTTGAGACACATACTGAATGTCGAACTGCTGTAGAATAACCGCCCATCTTGCCAGATGTCCTGTAAGCATTGGACGACTAAGGATGAATTTGAGTGGATTATTACGAGATACCAATTGGACCTCGTGATGTTGCAGGTAGTGTCTCGGTTTCTGAACTGCAAAGATTAATGCTAGGCAGCACTTTTCAATACTTGAATACCGGGTTTCTGCTTCAAGCATAGTTCTACTGAGATAGTAGAGACTATTTTCATTCCCAGCATCATTCTTTTGAGCGAGAAAGGCACCTAATGATCGCTCTAAAGCTGTCACATAGAGGATAAGAGTCCTACCTTCAACAGGTGGCATGAGTACTGGTGGACTCAAGAGGTATTTCTTGAGAACATCAAATGTTTCTTGACATTCTTCAGTCCACTGGTAAGTGACTCCTTTCTTCAATAATTTGGTAAAGGGTAAACTTTTGCCTGCCAAATTGGCGATGAAACGCCGAATATAGGCTAAATGTCCTTGAAGTCCTCTTAATTCTTTCAAATTCTGAGGAGGTGACATACCAAGGATTGATTTGGTCTTCTCAGGATCGACTTCAATACCACGATGGCATACAACAAAGCCGAGAAATTTTCCTGAGGTTACCCCAAAAGCACATTTTAAGGGGTTCATCTTCAAATTATGTTGTCGAAGCTTGTGGAATATGACTTCCAAATCAGCCAAGTGATCAAAACGTTGTTTGGATTTAACCACCAGATCATCTACATAGCATTCAACAAATTTCCCTAGAAAAGGTTTGAAGATACGATGCATGGCGCGTTGATATGTTGCACCTGCATTCTTTAAACCAAAGGGCATCACCCGGTAACAAAACACACCTTGAGGAGCTCTGAAGGCTGTATATTCCTCATCTTCTGGGGCCATTCGGATCTGATTATATCCAGAATATCCATCCATGAAAGAAAGTACTTCATAGCCAGCCGTCGCATCAGTTAAGAGTTCTGTAATCGGAACTGGAAAATCATCTTTGGGACAATACCGATTAAGATCTCTAAAATCTATGCAAACCCTAATTTGTCCGTTCTTCTTCTTTACAGGGACAATATTAGCCAACCACTTGGGATATTGAACTTCTCTGACGAAGTTAGCTTTGATAAGCTTATCCACTTCAGCCTCGATTTTGGAAGCATAGGTTGGGTGTGTTCTTCTCGCGGCTTGCTTGAATCCTCGATGTTCTTTTGGCAAACCCAAATGATGGGTGGCAACATTAGGATCAAGGCCAGGCATCTCTGTATAATTCCAAGAAAAAATATCTTTATTTTGCTTTAGAAAAGAAATATACATCTCTTGTTCTTCAAGGGTCATGGCCGCACTAATTAAAGTGGGGCGTGGATCTTTCTCTGTACCCAGATTTACTTCTCTGAGTTCATCCACAGTGGTAGAGATACCCTCTTCAAATGCTGGAGGAGCATCTCTAAGATCTTCCTCTTCCTCTTCATCATGTGTTATTTCTTCCGTTTCTACTTGCAAAGTAGATGAAACAACGAAATTCTCATGATCATAAGAGATGTCAAAATTTTCACATTTTGAAGAAGAAACTTCCATTTCCGACCCTATTGATGAAAAAGGGTCTTCTTTGGGAAATAAAGAGGAGATAATGGGTTGAGAATCGACATCAATATTCACCTCTGGTGTTGCTATAACTTCTTCTTTCCTGATTAGCGAAGTATAGACTTGTTGGATTTCAGCCGACGAAATGAAAACGTCACCACTTATGCTTTCATCACTGCTTGGTAAGTTACCAATTTCTCCCATGTTGTCTGGCTCGATTGCCGTAATTGAAATTATGGATCTTTCCATAAGAGTATTTTGATTTGGGCCTATTTTGTCAATTTGACTGATAGGTAACACATAATCTGTACTCACATGTGAAAATGGATTTATTGGAATTTTTTCCAAACCATATGGAGCATTAACTTTGGTAATTTCCTTCATTGTAGATTTTTCTCTTCCCTTCATGTGATAAAATTCCGCCTCAATGTATTGAGACTCACATGTCTTGAATGGGGCCTTATCACCATACAATGTTCCAACTTGACCATCGAAACAGTATTTGAGACATTGATGGTATGATGACGGAATAACTGCATGCTGATGTAGCCAGGGTCTTCCAAGCAAGATATTGAAAGCTGAGTCTTGATCAACAATCATGAAATCCGAATTGGAAACAAGATCTCCAAACTGAGTTCTGAGCGTAACTTCTCCCAGTGGTTCTTGTTCATTTTTATCATATCCTTGCAACATCATGGTAGAAGGAGATAAATCAGATTCCGTGAGGCCCAATCGACGAAGTGTGCGAATGGGCATGAGGTTGACTCCTGAACCATTGTCAATAAAAGCTCTTCGAACATCTATACCATTGACTTTGCCAGATAAGTACAAAGGTTTTATGTGCCCATGCACAACATCATCTTCATCTTTATCAGTAAAAGATATCACTGCATGACATTCTGCAGGATTATTCTCTATGTGATAAATTTCAGCTGCAGCAATTTCAGCTTCAAACTCCTGAGGACTTGACAAAGCTTCGATGAGTGCTTCCCGAAGATCTCTTGATAGATTCAAAGCATCCAAAATTGATAATTTGGCTGGTACTTGGGCCAAGTGTTTCAATATATCATACTTTTGATCTAGAGGCCTGCGTTTCCCAATAGGAATATGCGGTTTAGCAGGTACCTTGGAAGCAGATGCTTTGGAAGCTGATGCATCTTGTATTGAAGTTGGCAACATCTTTGGTTTTGGAAAATTAGACTGATTAGATTCATTTACTTGCTGAGATAAAGAAGATGGAACCTTTAATCGATCTTCCAAAATAACTGTGCCGAAGCTGAGTTGGCTATTGGCAGAAGAACTTGCTTGTTCTTTTTGAGCTCGCTGAAGGGCTCTACCACGAGTTTCTGCTGCATATACAGTGCTAGCAGGGGTAGAATTAGAGTAGTGGCTTCGGAAAGATCCACGTCTTCCCCTATATTCTGAACCTCTAGAACCTCTTCGGATTCCCTTATTTGATACAGGGAATTCAGGCTCATCAAGACTGGAATATGGATCTGTTAATTGAATCATATTAACAGAACCAAAGATTAACTCTTCGTCTGATAAAGACTCTGCTTGGTTAGCCTGTTTAGGCTGTGCCGTTTGATGGGGCGGTGCCCGTGGCTTTGAAGTAGATGACATGAAATCTGCCAGAGTCAAAGACAATTTAGGCTTTGATGCATACTCATCTTCTCCTGATTCCTCTTTCTTTTTTGAATTGCGCTGCCCTTTTGAGGATTTGTCCTTTGATGGAGGCTTTACTGTAGCTTTTGTAGGAGACACAATTGGCTTCTTCAATTGTGTTCGCAAAATGGAATGGGTCCGATTGATTGTCTTTCTGACCATCCAATCATCATATTTTTTCGCAGTTTTGCTTTTGACTTCCTGCCACTCGCCTCCTTCTTCTGGATCTGTAGCGGTAATACACGCTACATGAGCTGAAGAACCCTTCAATTTGACTTGTCCTAAGTCGTCCATCTTTTGCAGGAGGTATTTAAAGACAAAACACTCCTGGATGGGATGCCCCAACATTTGATGAAAGGGACAATAATTGGGACGGTCTTCATCTCCTTCCTTGTTTGGCCTCTTCGGCACTGGTAATTGAACCAAATTATTTTCCAAAGCTGAAATGAAGTAACCAGGAACTTGCTCACTTCAGAAAGAGTATGTTTTACTCTTCATATCCTCAAATTGTTTTCGTCATTGATCTTTTTGATCATTTGGACGAAACAGCCTTTGTTGTTGGCGTCCAGGAGGTGGAGCCCTTCGAGAAGATGAAGGTTTTGAAGTAGAAATAGGTACAGGTGCCTGTTTAAGCATAACTGTAGCAGTTTCTGCTTTACCCATTCTTCTTCCTGGAGCTGATGGAATTACACGAGATTTAACCTTAGCCTGTATAAGGGAATCTTCAATCTGTTGAGCGATTGAAGTAAGGTCTCGAAACCCTCCTGTGTATTTCACAGGGATCAATGGCGTGCGTAATTCGTCACGCAAATTTGCCACACAGATTGGCAACAATTCCTCCTGAGGGAGTGAGAAACTCAAGGAATATGTTAATCCCTTCCAACGAGCAATGAAATCAGAGATTCTTTCATTCTCCCTTTGCTTGCAGTTTGTAAGATCGAAAACTATCGTTTTTGGCAAAGTTGAGCTAAACTGAAGAAGGAATTTTTGACGAAGATCCTCCCATCCGATGACTGATCGGGATTTCAAGCTTGTATACCAGACAAAAGCTGGTCCTTGCAAGGTTCGCACGAAGCATCTGAGTTTCACTGCTTCTTGCTGCTCTGGAGTTCCCATCATAGGATCACAACAAGATACGTAATGCGTCAAATGTTGTTCAGGGTCGCCTGATCCATTGAAAGTAGGGAAAATAGGGTTTCCAAAACTGGATGGAGGAGAAATTGAATCTACCCATTCAGGGTAAACTTTCTTTTCAGGTTGAACTTGCGCCCGTTTCCCTTCCATAGTTTCTAACCGAGCTATTAATGACTCAATAGTAGTTATTAACTTTTGAGAAACGTCAGGTTGAACTTGGTTTTGGGTAGGTTCAATGAATGGAGCTTGGACAGACGTGGTGGTTGGTGCTGCAACTGATGGTAGTGCTGCCAACCGTTGTTGCGTTTGACCCATAGGATTAGACCTCTGTGGGTGTACTAATAAAGGAGGATATTCTTGATCCATCTCAGTAGTTACAACAAATTCCTTCGGCTGTCGGACTTCAGCATTCTTAAGAAGAAGACTACTCTGAAGTAGTTCTGCATTCAACCTTCTTAATTCTTTCATTTCTTCGTCCTGTTGTGCAAACCTTTGCTCTAATGAGAGCGATTGACCTCCTTCAGAGGAAGGGTGAGAAGTAACCTGATTCTTACCTTTCCCCTTATTGGATCCTTTTCAGAGAGGGGGAAGTGGGTTACTTGAAGGAATACCCAGATTTTGGGTAAGCCTTTGATTACGTGTGCGCACACCTTCTTCATTTAGGTCTGTGTGCGCGACTTCTTGAGCAGGGACCTCTTCGTCTGATCCTTCTGATTGAGCCTCATCTGGTGAATCAGCAGCAACGACATTGATGACATTAATGGATTCATATTGCATGTAATCCTTTCTATCAGCATTTCTGTGATATTGTCTCCTTCTATGTCCATGATGAGACATGGCATTCTGTTGACTTGATCCCTCAGGAATTTCTTGGAGAACCGTCACTTGGAGAGAATCTCCTGACAGCTTGGCTCTTCGTTCCTCTTGAGGCTTATTCCCTAATCGAGAGAATACTGACTTTCTCTGAGGGAAGGATTGAAGATTTGAAAAAGTCCCCAGTCCGGTGGACTGGGGGTGTTCCTGCTGCTTCCGCTCAACTCCTCGAATCCCATTTGTTGACTCTGAGGGTTGGGTTAGAGAAGTCCCCAGTCTGGCAAGCTGGGGTGTCTCTTGACATGCTATGTCTGAGATCTTCTTGAAATATCTCTTGATCTTGCGAATCTTAGTTCGGAAATTAGCTGGATGCATTAACCTGTATCCACTTTTATCACCTGGTTCAACAGACCGTTGGATGATTTCCGAAACTTTCGTCATTTGATGACGTGTTTGCTCCAGACGAGAGGCTTGTGCAATATTCTCGCCTGCTCGATGTAGGAGCAATTCAACAACTTGTTCTCTATATACTTGATTTTGAGAGGAACTAGTTGAAGCCTGTTCTTGAGCAAGCTTTTGATTATGAACAAAGCCCATTGACTGTGGCCGGCCATGGGCAATAACATTGCATGAGACCATTTTCGGCGGGCTTTGCTGACCGGAAAGCACTGTGAAATGTAGTGCTCCGTGAACACCCCATCCTCTGATATGAACATTAGACGGAGCATTGGAAATTAACTGACGCAATCTTCTTAGTGCGCCAAGGCATGAACGTTGAAGGGTTCTCTGTTGCTTTTCAGCCTTCGGATACCGAGAGACTGATAGAGATGCCAAATCAATCTGGCGTTGTAACCCTTCTATTATCTTAATATGATTTTCATAATCACTGTAAGATAATACTTTCTTCTTCAATTGACAAAGAGTTTTCCATATGTTGAGACAAATATCATGGATTCCATCATCCGTCAACATCTTTGGAATGTCGTACTGGGAGTCAGCCAAAGGCCAAAACATGACTGGTACTTCACCTTTTGCCAGTTTTTTCCTCATGTTCAGCATTTCCTCTTTATCATTGAATGAAGATTCTTCTACCTGTTTGGACCATAGTTGGTGTTTCCTTGTTGCTTCATCGGATTCAACAATATTGGTAGAGATATCACTATTCATGCTGGAAGATGAATGACCCAGGGATGGTTCAGAGAATAACCTGAACCCCAGGCTATCTTCTGATGGAGAAAGAGTTTCACCTGCCGATAGTAAAGCATCAGACATGACTGGTTTTACGTTTGCAAGTGCCTCAAGATAGGAGGGCTTTCTCGTCACTACATTGTCTTCTGAAGAATTTTCGAGACAACGTGAATCACTACTGCGGAGAGGACTTTCGCAGCGAAGTTCATCACCATGAGGAGGACCGTCATGATGGGTTATAGCAAAAGATGAAATCTCTTGCTCCTTGGCCTTCTGACCACACAGAGGGTTCCTGTGGCTCTCATCTGAAGAAAAAACTTCAAGATTGACCGAATTTTCATGAAGCAAGTCTTCAGGAGGAAGTGTCTGTTGAAGACCTTCAAAATTAATGTTCCTGTTATTGGGAACTGAGGGAGTAGAATCTTGAATTCCGACAGATAAATGTCTGAGGGCTTCAAGAACTCTAGCATCGAGCAAGGCTTGGTTGCAGATTGGCCTTTGATCTCCTGACTGTGCTGGGCAGATCTTTTTCTTAGATGCCTTCTTACTCGCTTTAGAAATCACTTGATGACGAAAGTGATTGCTCTGAGCAGGTGTATGTGCCTGATCAGGAAAGATGGTCAGGTTAGGCCGACAATCATCGCTCAAATCAAGTGTATGTGCCTGACTTGGTTGTCCGTATGATATGGGGGAGTATGCCCCATAACCCTCTTGGACTGGAACAGATGTGTGTGTCTGTTCCGGAGTGAATCGTTGATGTGTCACTCCATTGCTAGGGATAGATTTATGTGTCTGTCCCTGAGATGATGCTGAAGTTGTTATGATATCCTGACAAGCATCTAGAATATGAGCAGGAATTTTCTTCTGCTCTTTCACCATTGATAAAATATGTTTGGTGACTTCAGCTGCTGGAACGGGGATAGACGTCCATTCCGGGCTTGGAGTAGGTGTATGTGCCTGCTCCTGTCCTCCTTTTCCTGTCAGTGAATCCTGACAGTACTCAAGTGTGGAGGCAGAGAGTTGAGTCTGCCCCCTGTTTGTCGTCGGGACTTTCCGACTAACTTCTCCGGGTGCTACCAAGCGAGACTGTTGGTAGACCTGATTAGTATTAGCAGGTGTATGTGCCTGCTGATTACACTTCGCCAAACACGGTTGACGAGATCCATCATATGTAGTCAGACGAGCCTGCTGACTAACTGATGATGTATAAGCAGGTGTATGTTCCTGCCTATGGTACTCCACCGGAATTGCCTGGCGGGATCGGCTTGATGCTGCCAGACGAGTCTGCTGGACAGCTGAATTAAAACGGACAGGTGTGTATGCCTGCTCGTTGCTTGCCACCAAGTTAGGTTGGTGGACTTCTCTGGAGATGGCAGGGATGACAACCTGCCTATTGTTAACCGGATTCCATCTCTGGTTATTCATCTTGCATGCTCGGGTTCGAGGAACCTGAGCTGAATGCCTGGAGACGGTACCCTCATCATGTTGAGGGCGCACTACCGCACGAGTCTGGCGGCGATTGTTGATGGGAGCCCTCGGGAAGGACTCCTGTCTTTTTGAATTAAGGCCCTGAGGGACCTGCTCATTCACTTCCTCAGAGTAAGGGAGTGAATGGAAATTGTGTTCCGGGGATAACGACCCGAAACGGTTGGAGACGGTAGTCAGCACCGCCTGCTTCTTGATTGCTGGTCGCCGTTGTCCGGATGACCAGGTAGAATTGTTAACTTGGAGGGCTTGACGAGCGGCCTCCAGAGTTGGGATAGTACCGTTGCGACGGTACTCCTTAACCAGTGCATTAGAAACACAGCGTTGAAGACGCTGAGTTGGTGATGTCATCCTCAGAGCAGATGACGTTTCAGCAGGAGTAGCAGCATTGGTTTTCACAGCAGCAGACCTCACAGTAGAGGTGTTCACAGCAGCAGTATTCACAGGGGTGAATTTAAGGAAAGCCATTTTTGCAGAAGATCTTGAGAAAAGAGTGCCTGTTCCATATAACAGACATAATCAAGATGAATCTGGCCACTGCATCTTTTGGATGAGCACATGTCAATGATTGATTTGTTGGCCCAAGGGGCCTAACAAATAAGAAAAACATCATTTTAACTTGGTTAAGGATTCACGTCGGGTTCACCATTTTTGTTTCGCACGGAATCCGGGGATGACCTCTTGGACGGGAGATTCAAACGTTCCGATCGGTTTCTAACGGGTTTGTTCGTAGAACCGGAAACATCCAATGATTCCACATCCGTTTGGACCTACTTTCCAAAGGCAGGCGCTCATTAGCTTGTGGACTAATGAGGCTTAGGAATTTGCATTGGTCGAGAGGATGGGAGGTCGGACTCATCACACCTTTTTGAGGGGAATTATTGTCTACTCCGGGACTCTCTTTATAGATTTAAGTTATGTTCGTGAATCCTTATTACATTACCAAGTATAAAATGTGCTTTCCTTTAGTTTTAACAATCAATGATTAAATATGCAAGAAATTTAGAGAATCTTTTATATGTATTCGAGGTTCTTCATCATTAGAGAATCATCTATATCTGTTTAGAGATTCTTGGTCAATGGTATCCTTCAAAAAATTTATAAAAAAGTCTCTTGGTCATTATGATGACCAGGCTGGTTTTAAAGCCACTCAGTGGGGCACTTGAAGTTTATCTTCATTCAGAAGGACAGAGATTATTTCAAAGTTGGGATCGAACCCATAAATGGGCTACCTACGTATCCTTTGTTTTGGAAAAGGAATCAGAACCCACGTAGTTCGAGGAATGGGGTATGATGTTTATGATTGATGGCTCAAAGATGAATGTCATAATTACCTTTACACTCTAAGCTCACGTGAGTCATGCTCGGTGTGAGAAACAAGAGGTATTGGTAAAATTTAGACAATTGTGCCATAAAAGATGCAATCATAAGAATTTGTTTTGGGGCTTATGTATAGATGACTGCCCAGATAGATGAAGGTTTAGGATTCACTTTTAGGGAGAAAATCCAGGAACAGGGTCCATAAAGGTATATGTGCTTTATGGAGATTTGAATACTCTAATCTTGGGGCTTACTCCTAAGGAGGATGCCCAGGTTAGGAGGGGACTTATGATTGGGTTTTATTCCTGAAAAGGAAACCCAAATCAAAGGTAAATTAGGACTGGTTAAGAGAAGTTTAAGGGGACTTGGGGCTTATTCCTGAAAAGGAAGCCCAAGGTTATGACTGAGTCTTATTCCTGAAAAGGAGACCCATGTTAGGGATTAAGGTTTGGGGCTTACTCCTGAGGAGGATGCCCAGGTTAGGGAACTTGGTTTGGGGATTACTCCTGAAGAGGATGCCCAAGTTGTGAGATTGGGATTGGGGCTTACTCCTAAGGAGGATGCCCAAGTTTGGGAATTAAGGTTTGGGGCTTAGTCCTGAGGAGGATGCCCAAGTTAAGAAATTAAGGTTTGGGGCTTAGTCCTGAGGAGGATGCCCAAGTTTGGGAACTTTAAGAATTTGGGGCTTACTCTTGAGGAGGATGCCCAAATTTAAAGGACTATAACTGGGGATTATTCCTGAAAAGGAGACCCAGGTTAAGGATTCTCTCATCTTAAAGGATGAGGTTGAATGAACTCTCAATCTTTGGTCACATAAAGATGTTTAAATCACTAGGTTTTGAGAGATATTCCACAGAATTCCTTTCAGATAAGGAAGTCAAATCAAGAAATCATGCCATAAATGGCTTTGAAGAGTATCTTGAAGACTGAATTTTGAATAGGAAAGGTGAAATGGCTTAAGAGGGGTGAAATGGGCAGAAAAGGCACCCAAAAAGGAATGGGCGCGCAAGTCTTGGAAGGCGCGCAAGTATTGCGGTGACGCGCAAGTATTGGTCGCGCAAGTATACTTGCGCGACATGAGGGGTACTTGCGCGATTTTCAATCGGAATTGAAATACTTGAGCGACTTCTTTTTAATCACTTTAGAATCCTCTTGAGGTTCTTTCAGAAAAGGGACGCGCAAGTTATATTGAAGGAAATAAGTCGGCGCGCAAGTGTTTGATAAGTTTCAACACTTAGGCCTTCCTTCTTCTCTTTAGATCTTCCGTTCTAGGTAAAAAATTACCTTAGAAGTGTTCCGGAAGCTTTGAGAAGAGACTTGGGCATCAGGAGCTTCAATCCGAGTTTCTGAAAAAAGATCCTCTCGAATGGGGGGCCCACAGGGTCTATTTATAGGCAAAAGAAGACCCTGGGCGGTTACCGAGCGGTTACCGGGCGGTTATCACTTAGGTCGCGCAAGTCACTTGCACGACCATAAGGCGTCGCACAAGTACTTGCACGACCACTAGGCGGCGCGCAAGTGTACTTGCGCGACCATGAGAGAACTTGCACGACCTATGGGCAATGTTCTCCTTGTTTATCCCTTTGTCGATTTTTGATGTTTCTTCAAAGGATGAATCACTTTTTGCTTAGATATTCCCCTTTTCCGATCCTTAGATTATGTGACGAAAAGGAGCGTCAACACTCAAATTTGTCTTTCACTTGTAAGTTGTTCAATTCACTTTAGTTTCTTAATAAAAGTTCTTCTTATACTCTTATTATGTTGTTCTTCATATCACTTTGATACTGTTGGATCAAGGTGTGAATTTATTCACACCAAACCTTGTGAAATTATTCACACAACGGTGGAGTGATCATTTTATTTTTGTTGTTTTCTTTACTTCTCCATTTCCTCCCTCATGAGTCTACTTTCCGCTTCCATTGAAACCATGTGCTCAATGGAGGGCTAACCCACTTATGGGTTGATCCAAAGGAGTATCAAGGGGCTTGATTGGATGTTATTTATCACCCCATTAATGTATAATCACTTATTTAATTGAGATTTTTATTTGATGATTTTTAAACTCCATCATCCTTATTGAATTTAAGGCCACACACTTCAAGTGCTAATAAGAACCTTTAACTTGAAGTGCTCAAAACATTTATCCTTCAAGTGTATAGTTGATTAGTATTAAAGGGTGTATGAATTAAACAAATAAGTGATGATGTTGTTTTATCTCATTAAATGAACCCATCTCAAATATAAGAAATTGAAATCATTGAAAAGGAAATACGTACAATTCACCCCGAGCGATAACCTAGGATCAACTCATTATTTTAAATTGAATTCACTTAAATCTGTTAGATATCATCTAAACTCATCTAAAATCAATCTAAGTTGGCCACTTCATAGCTGAAAATAGTCCATAGAATGTACGTGTCTGTAGGTTACTTCTTAGGTCTCTGAGGATTCGACAACCCAAGCTAAACTACAAGGACCGTCCTACCTTATTCTCTTGGGTAAATTTGAGTGAGAATCAATGAAATATTACACTAGTGCACAAAATTTGGCATCACAAAAACCTTTATGAGATCCCATGAGAGTGAGAGAACTAGATACAGGTGTAGTACCCTCACATTTTTGAGCATGGGGTTCTTTTATAGGTAAAAATACATAAAGTTTAGAATGATTTTGTGACCTTAGTTTTTCTATTTGAACCTTTAGAATATTTTAAATAATATTTTTGGGATGGGACCTGAGCTAGTGTAGAGGTATGGGTGTTTTGGGCATCGAAGATCACTGATAATAATATGTTAACTATAATATATATTTTTTATCCCATGAACATGAATTCATAGGAATAAGTATTTTCCTTTAAATCAAATCCTTAGTTGGGGAATCTAGTCCCATGCTTGCATATGATATGGGGGTGTCACCTAGAGGTGTTATAATTTTCATTTTCACTAGGGTCTCTAAGGGTAGTCCATTTCAGGTGGTGTTGGTTAAATAAATTAATTGAATTGGTTAAATTAATTAATTGATCATTTAAACTTGAAACATTAGATTCCCCCATTATTTAAATATAATTAACCCCTATCAATAGGTTGATTCCCATAGAACCTAGCTTGAAAATGGGAGTGATAAGAGGTGATCATTGGAAGGATTGAGACCCATAGATTTGATGGACGCATTCATCGAGTAGGATCGATACTGAAGCCTAAAACCAATGCATTTTTCACTAGTGATCGATCCGACTTATGGAAGGGATTTGTTAATTCATGTTTTCTCTATTATTTATGAAAATTTTATATCATAATTATGATTTGAAACTCCATTCTTGATTCTTGATTCCCATGCCACATATTTTTGATTCATGGTAGAATGATTTATCCCAAACTTTTATTTTTGATATTTGGAGATGAACCACAGGATATGGTGGATCAAATGTAGGTGGAAGATTGAGATCCAACCACCAAATCCATACCCCTACCTGTGTCACATGACTCTCTATGTGACATGAAGCCTCCATCCATGACTAAAAACATTTTATGGTCAACCACATACTCAGTAATTGATTTCCCACACACTCACACACTCTATATCTCGATTGATGGAGGTGGGGTAGTGAAAAAATTGGATAGTACAACATGGATTTTATGGTGGCATGGTGTGGCTAGGATGATGGCATGGTTATTTGAAAACGGATTCACAATGAATTGTGTATGGTAGCGAGGCTACATGAATCTAAGAGGTGACCCCAATGTACTTATGGAGTCTGGCCCTGTTAGCAGCCATTGGTGTGGGAGGAGAGTAGGTGTGGTTTAGGGTGAATGAGGCATGATTTGGGGTGGGGGGGTGGGGGGGGGGGGGGGGGCTAGGACTACCTTCTAGATTTTTCCAGTATATGTGGATGACCATGTGGTAGTCTAGGTGTATTCTATTGGGTCATCCAAGATCATTTTCATCCAGGATTAACAATTTTATGATTTGGATTCGTAGGGCCAACAAAGGGGTTTGGGCATACTGATCAAAGAATTATTTGGATAAACACCCCTGATAGTGAGTTTATATTTTTCATGAGGCCCCCACATTATAGATAGGTTCATTTACACCCCACATACTGAATTATTGGGTCCTCTATCAATGGATGAAGTTACCCTTATCTAAGAGTTCAGATGGAGTGAGGGTCCTCCACTGGAGTCGATTACCCCCTTGACCAAGATTTTCCCTTAAGTGAAGTGAGAGTCTTACACTATAGTTTTAAAGATTTTCCGTGAGTTTCTTGGTTTATGTAGATCATATTATTATGGATGATTTCTGGTTCTATTATAGATGGGTTGTGAAGAGTGTGACTCTCTCTTATGTCCTAAGTTTTCTCCTTTAAAGTGTATTTGGGTTTTATTATTTTGATAGGTTATTATTTAATTTTGGACTTGTGGTTTTGAAATTACTGTTTATTATTATTATTATTATTACTTTGTGGTTTTAGGGTGTCCTACTATGTATGTATATACTCAAACCTACATGGGCGTCTCTACCCACACATGTCATGTTTTGTGCAGATGATGGATAATTTGGTTATGACCTTGGTGGACATGGTATTGGCGGAGTTTAGTGGTACTAGGAGGTGATAGTAACAAGTGATGTTCATGTATGAAACTAGATTTATATGGGGACCTCTTAATTTTAGTTGTTATATTGGTTTCCTCATTTCAATTATTGGGCATTTATCTTTTAATTTTCATTATGGATTTTGTAATGGTTTTACCCTTGTGGATCTTATCATTTGTCACATGAATTATATAATTATGTTAAATTATTTTATTTATCATGCACTATTATATATTGTATAGTGATTGGTATTGTTTATAAATGAATTTGGAGAAGGTCTCCCATCATGTGTGATATTCCTACTCAGTGTTAGTCACTAGTCTCTAATCTATTGGAGGCAGTCTTGGGGTGTCACACTCGGATTATCTACTTTAGAGGGGTAATAGTGGGAATAATCATATCAAAGACATCGATCAATCTTATGGTCTATAGAGTTTTAGAAGATACTACAATATAAATATAGAAGGACTCTGATTCATGAGGCATGATGCATGATTGACTGCTTCTGCAGAAAATTCCTTCAGGAAACTAGAATGAAACCTCATACTCTGGACTCTCATTTAGGATGTGGTTTATATATATTAACACACCATTTTTTTCTAGTGTTTTGGGAGGGATCTTCTCAAAATAAATTCCTTTATTCCAATAGAACCTCTAGAATTATCTACTTCCATGCCCCCTATCATTATCAGACCTTAAGCACTTAAGTATTAAACCCATATCCTTTTCTACCATGTATCTCCATAAAATAGAGGTTCCAAAAAATTTAGAATTTTCATCAAGAAAGAACAACCACACCTTCCAGGTTGCATCATTAATGAAGGTAACATAATAAAATAACCCTTCATGAGAATGAACCGGTGCCCACACCAATAAATCTATACACACCAAATCAATATTCTAGTTCTTCATAGTTTTTCATTTTGTATTGATAGACACATTTATCTACTTTTAAGGATTCACTCTTTACATGCTCCATACTCTAAATGATTGAGTTTCAAAATTCCTTTATCCACTCGTATTTTCATCCATTTCTCACCTATGTGACTGAGATGATCGTACCACAAATTTTCCATTCCATAAGTTGATGTTTTGGAATGTGTTAAACCTTTTAAACCCCAATAAAGTTACAATGTTTTATATTTGAATCATATTTCTACCTTTATATATCTTCATGTGATCTTAAAAACTACTTTTATGGAAACACACATAATCAAGAAACTTATTAAAATAATATTTTTCCATAATCATGGTATGTGTTTAACCCCTTGCAACTTTAAAAAGTATCAAATCATAGTTTGGATGTTCACGTCACCATTTATAATTATCTCAAGAGTTTCATCATCTACACGATATAACTTTTTGAATTTTATAGAGACATAGTTACTCATTCCCCCTTCTAATTTATAGTTAAATGATTCCCTAGAATCAAAGATCCATGACTCCATTGAACTAGTGATACTTAAAAACAAATTTCTTTCCTTATCTATGGTATTTATAGAATATATTACAGAAGTATTTTTTTAATTAACTCTCCTTTACTTATAATCCTTCTTTATATTCTAATTCCTTATACAATGCTAGCATATAGGTCTTAGATTAACCAATTTCCCTATGATATTCTATATTTTATATAAATTCTTCTTCCGACCTTTCCACTAAGTAGTGTTACCTCTACCTTTCACACTATAAATAGTTATAACAGTTCCATAAATCTCCATCAACCTAATCTCATCATTTAAAATGAGATTATGACATCCTAAAATACAAGATCAATATTAACTCTTGAGATAATTACCAATGACTGAAAATTAATTTTTTTATTATCATAATCCCCTTTTAAGGGGTAAGGGGGAACCCAACATGACCTCAAAGGTTATAAACAACAATCATGTCTCCACATTCTGAAAGTTCAAAGCCAAACAAACCATTCAAGACTACAGAGAAAGGCCCCTACCCAACATCAAAATCATGAATACTAGTTTCAACTAACCCATCATTGTTTGGCTAACTGTCCCGTGCAAGGATGCATGGGCCCGGTACCAATGGAAAATCCATACCCTCTCAAACATCCAAATCCGTAAAGTAATGACTAGATGAACACACTTTCTCTAAACCACATCTAGAGTAGTCCCAAGTAGATGAATTGATTACAAAGGACCTTAAATTGTGAACTGAAAGAACGCACAAAAACCACACAAAAACCATTTCAAGAAGACATAAAATCATCACCATCAAGCATCAAACCTTCACAAATCAGTTCACCAAGAATCCTTCATGAACATCTACGCCTCCACTGAAGATAGCATTGAGCTCAACTGCATTCCCACTGCCACTACAGCCATCAGAAGACCACATACAGTAGGGGAGGCTAGAAGGAAGAAAAACCAGCGATGTGATGCCATAAATCACACCCAAAATACCGCTAATTTCATCACCATTACAAAACACCAAACAACAAACCTGCAAGAAGCTGTGGAGACACTGGAAACAAAGAGATCCTCCCCCCTCTGGACCACTCGGGAGCCGATGGCAAGCCACACTAGAAGACCACACTAGAACCATTCCTGATTCATGCCATCTCTAAGCTGAGAAAGCCAGAGACAACCTATCCACACTAGAGCCACACTGAGGCTGTCAATCCATGCCAAAGCCTCTAGGCCACACCAGATCTATGCCGAAGACAACCTGAGCTACACCAAAAACTCCAAGGCCACCAATCCATGCCGAAGCTGCCGATCCACACCGGATCCACGCCGTCGAATCACACTAGAGAGCCAAGCCACACCACCTCTGAAACGAGATCTAGGAGAAGCCGATGCCGAGTCGCGGAGCAACGCCAAAGGAGGGGAGGAGACTATTTCCAAAGAGAAAACCCTAGACACGTACAAGAAGATAAACGGGTAATTTAGGAGGGCGGTTTTTTTAGTTTTATGGGGTAGGGTTTTTAAATATTGGGGATATGGGTTTCTTCAGCGCCACATGAAGTGGCGCTGAAGAAAAAAAGGGCAAAGCGCCACTTGAAGTGGCGCTTTGACCCGACACCCCCAAACCCAATATATATATATATATATATAAAATAAATTTATTTAGTATGATAAATATAAAAAAATACAATAAATACATAATTATATTTTTTATAATAAATACAAAAATTATAATAAATTTACTTATTTATAGTAAATATCTAATAAATATTATAATATTATCAAAATAAATATACATTTTTTATACATTTAGTATACATTTATTACAAATATTATAATGTTATAATATTATAATATTCATTATAATAAATATCTAATAAATGTTTTAATAAATAATATTATAATAAATGCACAATAAATGTATAATAAATGTATAATAAATATTTATAATACATTTATATTTATAATAAATACTTATTACAATTAAATATTATAATATTTATAATAATAAATATCTAATCAATATCTAATAAATATTATTATAATAAATATACATTTATAATATCTATTATAATAAATATTATTATAATATTTATTATAATAAATGTATAATAAATATTATTATAATAAATGTATAATAAATATTATTATAATAAATATTATAATAAATGTATAATAAATATTATTATAATAAATATTATAATAATTGTATAAGAAATGTATACTAAATGTATAATAAATATTTATAATACATTTATTATAAATGTATATTTATTATAATAAATATTATAATATTTAATTATAATAAATGTATATTTATATTTATATTTATAATAAATATACATTTATTTATTATAATAAATCTACATTTATTTATTATAATAAATCTACATTTATTTTATACATTTTTTATAATAAATATGAACAATAAATGTATAATAAATATTATAATACATTTATTTTTTAATTATAATATAATAAATGTAATTTGTAATTATTTATCTTTATTATATAATTAACATATCTATATTTATTATATTTCTAATTATATAATTATATTATAAATAAATGTAATATGTAATATATTATAATAAATGTAATATGATACATTTATTTTTTAATTATAATAAATGTATATTTATAATTATATAAATGTATAATAAATATAATAAATATAATAAATATAAATGTATAATTACATATTACATTTATTATAATAAATAAATAATTACATATTGCATTTATTATAATAAATAAATGTATATTTATAATTACATTTATAAATTTATATTTATTATAATAAATATATAATTATTGTAGTTATAAAATTATTATAATTATAAAATTATTGTAAATATATAATCATCGTAAATATATACTTATTATATATATATATATAATTAATAAGGTTTATCTATATAAAGATATGATTATAATATTTATATCATTATAATAATTATATAATTATAAATATAATAAATATATAATTAAAAATATAATAAATATATAGTTATATATATAATAAATATATGATTATAGTAATTAAATAATTATAATAAATATGTAATTATAATAATTAAAGAATATTTAATAAAGTTTATTTATATAAAGATAAATTATTTTAATAATGTTTATTTAAATATGAATTTATAAATTTTAAATATAAGGTTTATTTATATATAATTATTTATAAATTTATAATTATTTATAAATTTATAAATTTATATATAATTATTTAAATACATAATTAAACCATGTCAAATTTATTTATAAATTTATATATATAAATAAAAATTATTAAAATTATTAAAATTATTATATTTATTATAATATATTATAATTATTCATTTATTAAATTTATAATTATGTATTTATTATAATATTATATTATGTATTAAATTTATAATTATGTATTTATATTTAACAAGGTTTATTTATAATAAATATGTAATTATAATAATTAAAGAATATTTAATAATATATATATATATATATATATAAATAAATTTAATATGGTTTATTTATGTATTTAAATAATTATATAAAAATATAAAAATAATTTATAAATAAATTTAGTATGGTTTATTTATGTATTATAATACATAATTATAAATTTAATACATAATTATAATATTATAATAAATACATAATTATAATATATTATAATAAATATAATAAATATAAATAATTTTAAAAGGTTATATATATAATTTTAATAAGGTTTATATATTTAATTATATCTTTATTATATTTATAATTATATAATTATTGTAATTATAATTGTATATTTATTATTATTATATAATTATTATATTTACAATTATATAATTATTATAATTGTTGTAATTATATAATTATTAAATTTTTAATTATATATTTATTATAAATATATATTTATTATATTTATATATTTATTATAATTATATAATTATTATAATTATATAATTATTATAATTATATATTTTTTATAATTATATATTTATTATAATTATATAATTGTTATAATTATTACAAACATTTTTATAAATTTATTGTATTTATTTTAGTTATTATATTTATTATAAATAATTATATATAAGGTTTATTTTATTATTTTATTATATAATTAAATAAGGTTTATAACTATATAAATATAAATTTATAATTATATAATTATAAATATAATTATAAATAAGTTAACATTTTTAAATGCATATTTATAAGCATATATTTAAACTTTTAATTATTTATTTTGTAATTATTTATTTAAAAAGGGATGGGGTGCAAAAAAAACAAACTTTTAATTATTTATTTTGTAATTATTTATTTAAAAATGGATGGGGTGCAAAAAAGAAACAAAATAAAAAAAACAATAAAAGGGAGGGGTGTGCAAAACAAAAAAATATATTTAAAAAGGGATTGGGTGAAAAAAAAAACAAAACAAAAAAGACAAAAAAGGGAGGGGTGTGCAAAAAAAAGGGGGTGTGCAAAAAAAAGGGTGTGCAAAAAAAGGATGGCAAAGCGCCACTTGAAGTGGCGCTAGCCACCCAAAACGTTGAGCGCCACTTCATGTGGTGCTCAACAAACCCATTCCCCTAATTTTATTCACCCTAAACCCATTAAAAAAAACCCCCACCCCAAATTATACAAGATAAACCCGCTGCTCAAAGGCCCCAAAACTTCACACCTCTTAATATTTCCTAACTCTGAATCATATTAAATTCATTGACATGTTTTCCACCAACTTACCTTATGACATATTTAGACCGAAAGTATCTACATGATTTTTTTGGTTATTACGATAGGATTCTCATACATATCCTTAAGAGTGGTCATTAATTTCATAGTATTTTTATCCTCCTAGTTTTGGAGGCCATGTTCCGATCCAACTTCATTTGAACAAACCTAAGTGATTTATAGTCAAGTATTTCCCATTATTATTTTTCCAGTGATTCTAATTTGAAACCCTTTGACAGAACCTCTAGATCTCTATAAAATAGATAATATTCAATTTGGATTTTATAGAATATGATTTCTAACCCATAATTTTTTTTTAATTCAAACCTTTCCTTACTTAAACAAAATTCCTTCCAAAATGGTAAACCCCCATTGAAATAAAAATTGTAAAGGAAAACACCTCACTTGAAGTCTGCATGTAAGACAAGCTTCGATACCACTTGTTATACCAGGAACCTCCCATTCCTAAACCCGCCTCCCTGAACCTCACATGTGGAATAAGTTTTGGCCACTTAGAAATAGAAAAAACCCATTACTAATATCCAGATGAAGGAACTACACCGCAACATATCATGATGAATCAATGTGATCTCAATATAAATTTTAGAAAACATACAAGTGTAAGAACAAAAGAACTCACTTCCACTTGAAACAAAAACAAGGGAGTTTTATGTGATTTAGAATTATTCCTACTCCATGAGAGGAATACAACTTCTATATATTATAAATAAAAGAATAAGAAACAATTGAAATCTTATTGAACAAGTAATTGCACTCATATATAAATAGAAAATTCTAGTTGGTTGTCATAGTGAAACAAACTACTAATCTTCATAAATAACCCTCCACTTAGTCAAGGACATCAATAGCTACTCATCTCATGCATCACCTCGACTTTTAATCCCCAATGAATAGTGCAAGAAATCCTTTATACTCTTAAGACTCTATATAAAGAATCTTACATAGACTTTGAAAATTCATATCCATTCTTACTTATCATCAAGTTTACACTTAGAAAAGTTAGTTGCTTCTTTTATAATTATATCATCCAAAATCAATCATCACCCATACTACTACTTAAAGTTCTCAACTACCTTCCTTCAAATGAAATGTTCCCATCTGGTTCCATTGATTGCAACTTCTAAAACAGATTTTGGGATTCCCAAAATGTAGATAGTTAAAATTTATCAAAGCAACCCAAAAATCTCCCACATGAAAATTATTTTCTTGGCTTTACCATGGACTTTGGGCCACTTAGGAAATTTTATCCTTCCTTCCATAACAAAAACCATTTAATATACTTTTTTATCTATGATCATCTAATCCACACTGATACATAACTATTCTCTAACTTTATTGGACTATAACTATTTTTAGCACATTTTCTAGATTCTAACTTTCATCGATCATTTTTATCTTAAACACTCTCTCTTCCACATGCTTATATATGAAGTGATACATTAGCTGAAGTGTTTTGATCATGAGTGAAACACTAGATTCTTTTCAAGTTGTATCACACTCCTAAAATCATATAATAACTTTCCATTCTTATAAATCCTTTTGAGTTCCTCCAAAAATTCCTACAACCTTATCATCACCTTCTTAGCTTCCATTTCCATAACACACTCTAATTCTGTGATAGAGAGTGAAACTACCAATTTTAGTCTAGATATACAAATTATATCATTTCCTCCATTGGTAAACATAAATCCTGTGGTACTTATCAATTTGTTTACATCTCCACTAATGTCTACATCAACAAACCCTTGTGATTAATCATCTATTCTGAAATAGAATGTTAAACCTTATAAACCCTTGAGACATGAGAGTATCCACTATACCATTTCCCAAAGCTAATTTCTTTATTTTTATATTAACCTATTTAAAAATCCTATTTTTTGAGTAACGTCTGACCCTAAATAAATAATGGCTTACATAAAGATATCAATCACTAATTTATAAATATCATTCCCCATATACTTAGCTTTATCTTATATTCATAGTGCTTTCTCTTTGGATATATTGAAATATCCAATCAATAGGGAAGAGATATGTTTATATCCAAACATTTCAAACCTTTCCACTATATTCTATATGTACTATGACTAAGAAACCATCAATGTTCCATGATTCCAATACCACTATATTCTCATCCTAAAAATTTATTAATCTTTATTGATATCCTTCATCTTGAATTTTCTTAAAAAGTATACCTTTAGATTTTTAATCTTTTTCATGTTTAAACCCACCAAAAGAATGTAATCCACATAAAAGTGTAGTATGATGAAACTTCCATTATCAAACCACTTTTGGCAGTAATAATGATCAACACATCACTAGAAGAACTTACGTTCTTCCATGAAATTATATAACTTATAGTTTCACTAATTGGGTACTTGATTCATCCCATATAGACTCTGCTTAAGCTTAAACACTATATTGATTATTAATTCTTTTAATCCTTCAAGTTTCTCTAGGAATACTTATTCCTCTAAATCTCCATGAATAAAACCTGTCTTTACATGTTACTATTTTTGATTCAAGTCTTCATATACAACCATTATTTTAACTATATGGATTGTTTCATACTCAATAAATGGAGATAATATTTCACTAAAATCTATACATTTTTTTGAAATTTTTTTACAAAAAACATTTCTTTATACCAGTTACTGCTATCTAATTCATTATATATCCAATATAGCTATCAATACCCTTTTACACCATGAAATTTGGGTTAAATATCATATTACTTTTACATGAAAGGATTGCATATCATCCTTTATTGATAACATCTATTTTTCCAAATCACTGATATTTTCAACCTCATTTTTCTTCTTGGGTTCACCACTATCTGTAGGAAGTAGATAAACTAAATCAAATTTGAACATATACCATAGTCTTCTTATGTTGTTATTCCACCTAGATTCCTAAAGTTGTGATATTTTGGAACTAATTCTTCCATAACCCTTCTTATAGATTCTGTAGCCCTTGATCTTTCCAATATGTCTCGCCTTTGAAACCCCTCCAAAATTTCACATTTATCTAGAATTTATTCTTCCTTAAAATCATATGTTTTCAAAACTTGAGTGCTTCATGAAATATTCATATTTTCTTAACTTTCATTCAGATTAACCTTAACATTATTCAATGATTATTTGTTCTTGGTTGAATCTTAAACCAGGTTCTAATCCTTCCATAGCATCCCTTAATTAAAGAAAACATTTAATCTTATGATGAAATTTTATAGATCGTTATACTATAGATAAAATCCAAAGATTCTATAATACCATACAAAGAAACATGATCATAACTTTGCTTATGAATTGTCCATTTATCTGTCATCAACATGGAAACTAAAAACACAACCAAATACTTTGAGGTTGGAGACATCAAATGATCTTCTAGTTTATCAATATTCTAGAATCCCCTACACCAACAATTCAGGAGGAATTATATCCATGAGGTATGATATACAATTTTCTACTTCCTTCCAAAATTTATCTGAGAAATTAGAATGTAGACTCATGCTATGGGTTCTCTCATTCAGGGTCTAGGTCATCTGCCTTACCACCCCGATTTGTTTTGGTGTTTTAGGAACCATCTTATCAAAATGAATTATTTTCTTCAAACAGAACCTCCAAAAATCATTACTTCCATAATATATACTGCTATGATACCTCAAGAAATTTATATTTAAACTTACTCAATTTTATACGATAGATCCCCATCAAACAAAGGTTTTGAAAACATTGCCTTTTTTCTTGAGAAAGAACACCCATACCTTCTGTGTCACATTATTGATGAAGTTAATATAGTACAATGACTATCCATGAGAACAAAATAGTGCCATACCCAATACATTTTTATGAACTAATTCAAACTCTATCTTTTCAATATATCGTAGTCCATATTAAAGGAAAAATTTCATTACTTTCCAAATATGTGATTGAGTTTTAGTATTCCTTAAGTAGTTTAGATTTTCATTCCTTTCTCGCATATGTGACCAATACAATCATGAAATAAATTATATATTATAGATGTTATTATTCCATCAAGTGTTGCACCATACAAACTCTTGATAGGGTATAACATTCTATATTTCACTCCATTATCCACCACCATAGATCCATGTGTGATCTTTCATAAAACACAGATAAAATTTTTATAGAATTCCATATAATCAAGGTGATCTATCATCATCATCATCATATTTATTAAAACCAAGTAGGGGGGAAGACAAAGATGGGTGTACACAAGCAATGGGCCTATGGGGATTGAAAATAATGTAAGCTGAGGGCATCCCCTCTCATAATATTAACCCCTTCTGGTTTAAGATGATTTAAATTATAGAAATACGAGGTACCTGAGCCTTGAACTCTGATCGATTCCATTTGGTTAGCCACCTTGTTCCCTTCATGCCACATGTGCCTCACCTAGATATTATAGGGGATACTAATTCTTTGTAAGAATCCAGTTTTTGATGATAAAGACTTTGGAATATTCTTGATGTTATTCCAGAGCAGCGCCTTCATACGGCATGCGTTTTCGAGCCCCGGTGTGGCCGAAATTAAAATTTCAGTGCGTTCACACTAGGCACGCCAAATAAATGGGATAAATCCTAAAAGGAGTTTCGGATTAGAGATCTGAGTGTACGGATGGGTCCATAATGGGATGTTTATCCTAGTAACAACATAAAACATGTCGGTGCGGGACGTTTTGACCCCTCACTCGCTATCAGAGCGTGGAACAGATAAATTAAATAATTAATTTATTCGTTTAATAGCTTAACTCAAGTATCTATTAAACGGTGGCTCAGATTGGAAAACTGAGGGCAACGTTGATTTTGGAGCATTCTGTTTACCCTAGGAGGGGTGTAAGTTTCGTGGGCGCGGGCCGTCAGTGAAAAATGGCCCCAAGGGCGTTTTCGTAATTTGGAGGCCTCAGGCGTTGAGTTTAATAACATTGAAACGAGGCCTTAGATTAAAATTATGAGACTTCCATTGTGCTCGGGAGGTGGTGTTTGGCCTAGGGGAGGCTTAACCTCGACTCTGTCGAAGGTTTCATATGCGGGTTAAATTATGGGTTTAAATTAATTAAAATTTTAATTATTTTAATTATTATTTTTAAACCCTTCTTCTCCCCTCCCCTCCCTTGTTCAGCCCTGGTGAAACCTCCCTCAAGGAAGCCCCCTCAATCTCCTTCTCTATTTTTCAAGCTTTGGCGGTCGCGGATCTGGCCGGCGGATCATCACGAAGCGTCGGGCCACGCCCCTGTAGGTAGGAGGTTTTGGTTTGCGTTTTTATTTGCAAAACTTTCTTTCAATTCAATTATAGCATCTAATTGCTGTTGAATTTGCAATCAAAGCCCATGGTCGTGTAGTATAAATTCTGCTCTTTCCGAAGCTTGTTTTGGATTTGAAATCTGAGTTCGGAGGAGGTCGCAGCGGCTCGTCAAAGTTTGTGGGATTTTGAAGTTTCCAGCGGGTTTCTTTTTTTTTCCGGTGACCTCCAGCGGCGGCGGCAGGGGCTTCGGCGGTGGCGCGGGTCTTCCAGGCGGCGGCGGTGTTGCGGGCTTCGGTGGGAAGCTGGCTGAGGTGGAGCAGCTAGGGGAGCTGGGGGCGCGGCGGGCCTTCAGCAGAGGAGGTGGCACTGGGTCGCGGCGGTTGTCGGCTGCAGGCGCCAACGGAGTGCGGAGCACATGGGAGGAGGACCGACTTCGGCCGGTCATCGCGGGACAAAGACCCAGGGTGTTCGTGACCCCGACCAGCAGACAAGGGACCCACGCTTCGCGGGTCCCGTGGGGAAACAGCCGGACCGGCTCAGCCGGTCCGGGCGATGTGGGCCAGCCCGTGCAGTGAACCACGGGCCGGCTCAGGCAGTGGGTGGGCCAGCCGAACCGGCCCGGCCCACCCCCTTTCGGTCCGATAAAAATTTAAATCGCCTCTAAAAGGCAGCTCGAGTGTTGGATTCGCGCGCTGTCAGCGGCAACACGTTCCTTGAGTTACGCCGACCATTTCAAAATGGTTTAGGAAATTTTTAATTCCCAAAATGAGGGGCCTCGGAGGTGCGGTGCGTCTTTAAGTGAATTGACGTTTTTCCAGGGGATCTTGTTTTGGACTGTGCGGACGCGTCTGACGTCCGTTTTGAGCGCCGTCAGCGGAGTTGGGACCCTGGCGCCGGGGAGAAGCTTTCCAAGGTAGTTTCAGGCATTGAATTAGGAGTTGATGCGTGAGCCCCATGGCCTGTCTGTTGAGCTGCAAGCAACATTCTGTAACTTTTTTATCGGACGTCCGTTCGGGGCGTGCAAGCAGTCATTTTTGGGTGTTTTTCCGAGGGCATTGCATTGGTGCAATCCGCCTGCTTTAATTTCATAAAATGGTGTGGGCCCTGCGAGGGCTATTTCGAATCAGATATCTGAGTGTATGGATGGGCCCGGAATGGGGTGTTTACCCTAGGAATGACATAAAAGATGTTAGCGCGGGACGTTTGGACCCCTCGCTTGCAATCGGAGCGTGGAATGGATAAATTAAATAATTAATTTATTCATTTAACAGCTTAACTCAATTATCCCTTAAACAGTGGCTTGTATTGGAAAACCGAGGGTACCTTTGAGTTCAGAGCATGCCGTTTACCTTAGGAGGGGTGTAAGTTTTGCGGGCGTGGGCCGTCAGAGAAAAATGGCCCCGGGGGTGTTTTCTTAATTTGGCGACATCGAGCGTTGAGTTTAATAACTTTCGAACGAGGTCTCAGATTAAAATTCCGAGACCGCCTTTGTGCTCGAGAGGTGGTGTTTGGCCTAGGGGAGGCTTAACCTCGACTCTGTCGAAGGTTTCAGATGCGGGTTAAATTATGGGTTTAAATTAATTAAAATTTTAATTAATTCTTTTTTTTATTTTTAAACCCTTCTTCTCCCCTCTCCTCCCTTGTTCTCCCCTGGCGAAACCTCCCTCAAGGTATCCCCATCAAGCTCCTCCTCCATCTTTCAAGCTTTGGCGGTCGCGGATCCAGCCGACGGATCGTCGCGAAGCGTCGGGCTACGCCCCTACAGGTAGGAGGTTTTGGTTCGCATTTATATTTCCGAACCTTTATTTCAATTCAATTATAGCATCGAATTGCCGTAGAATTTTCAATCAAATCCCATGGTCGTGTAGTATAAATTCTACTCTTTTCGATGCTTGTTTCAGATTTTAAATCCTAGTTCGGAGGAGGCCGCAGCGACTCGTTGAAGTTCGCGGGTTTTTGAAGTTTCCGACGGGTTTCTTTTTTTTTTCGGTGAGCTCCAGCGGCGGCGGTAGGGGCTTCGGCGGCGGTGCGAGTCTTCCAAAAGGCGGTGGCGTTGCGAGCTTCGGCGGGTGGCTAGCTGAGGCGGAGCGGTCGGGGGAGCTGGGGGCGCGGCGGGCCTTCAGCAGAGGAGGCGGCGTTGGGTCGCGGCGGTCGTCAGCTGCAGGCGCCAGCGGGGCACGGAGCACGGGGGAAGAGGACCGACTTCGGCCTATCACCGCGGGATGAAGACCCAGGGTCTTCATGACCCTGACCAGCGTGGTGAATTGTGGGCCGGCTTAGGCAGTGGGTGGGACGGCCGAACCCGCCCGACCCACCCCTTTCGGTCCGATAAAAATTTAAATCGCCTCTAAAAGGCAACCCGAGTGTCGAATTCACGCGCCGTCAGCGGCGACACGTTCCTTGAGTTAAGACAAGAATTTTGAGATTGTTTTGGGAATTTTTAATTCCCAAAACGAGGGGAATCGGAGGTGCGATGCGTATTTAAGTGAATTGATGTTTTTCCGGGGGATCTTATTTTGGATGGTGCAGACGCGTCTGACGTCCGTTTTGAGCGCTGTCAGCGGCATTGGGACCTTGGCACCGGGGAGACGCTTTACAGGGTGGTTTCAGGCATTGAAGCCGGAGTTGAGGTTTGGTCCCCATGACCCATCTGTTGAGCTGCAAGCAGCGTTATGTAACTTTTTCATCGGACGTCCGTTTGGGGTGTGCGAGGAGTCATTTTTGGGTGTTTTTCTGAGGGCATTGCATTGGTTCAATCTGTTCATTTTAATTCTGCACGCTGGTGCGGGCCCTGTGAGGGCCGTTTCTGGAGTTGACGCTGATTTTCCAGCTTTATCACCGAGTGTCCATTTTGGACAAGTGAATAGTAAAACTTGTGTACTTTTTCGAGAGGATCGCAACGGTGCGATCCGTTCATTGTGTTTTGGGATCGGGATGCAGTTCCAATGAAGCACCGCTCGTGTGCTATGCACCAGAATGCATCTTTTTTTCTGGATATCCATTCCACTCAAGTGAGTAGTCCTTTTGACGTGTTTTCCCGAGGGGATCGCAATGGTGTAATGCGCCCGACTATTTTCGGGGCCAAGGCTTGGGATCATGGGACGCCGTTCAGGCATGAGGCGGTGTTGGTGACTTTTCCATTGGTTTGAGGAGAGTAAGTAGTCTATCTCGCATGTTTTTCCGCGAGGATTACAATGGTATGATCCGTTTGGTTATGCGGAGCCTCTTGCATGATCTTATTAAATGTGAAAATGTGAAGGTGCCCTGTGGTGGTTCTTCTACTACATTTGTAGTGGACCCTTGGCATGTGATCGCGTTCAATCTTGGGAGAGTGAAGTAATGTGTGAAGAGATATAGTTGGTCGTGCCTGGGCTGATGAGGTGGCGATTTGGAGTTGTTATGTTCACGACTTCACGTTAACAGTGGGTGCTGTGTGTACGTTAGCCTTTGGGCTGGAGACGTGGTATACTATGGGAGTGTATGGGAACACTTAGAGGTACATGTGGTTGTTTGTACCTGAGAATGTTTGTGTGCTCGGTTGGGGTTGACTTGGGGCCACACGTCGTGTGGGACCTATGTGCGTGCCATGTTCTTCTTTACGTACTTTTGACCTCTCGCGACGTAGAGGGTCCATCTGTTCTCGTTTGTGGACCAGAAGGGATGAGTTTTTCCCATAGTCATGTTCTCACTTGTTGACCAGCAGGGTTGAGTTTTCCCCTGGTTCTGTTCTCGATGGTTTTGGCCAGCAGAGATGGTTTGGTTCCTCTGTTTCTTCAACTGTAAGGGGTTTCAGTACCATTCCCTTTCACCGGACTGTGACACTGTTTATGACTACGTGTGCTCATACAGTGGGGGTGTTTTCTCACTTTCTGGGATGAGTTGACTCGGTCCGCTTTGACAGTGACTTAGGGGATTAGAGCGTGATCGTCCTGAGAGGCCTGAGGACTTTCTCCCGACCCTTAGTGTTCCTTGGTAGAGATCTTGTGGATTCGGTGTGACTAACACTTTACACGGGCATCGATCCTCTACCCAGGAGGTTGTTTCCAGCAGGGCTGGCCATGAGGTTGTACCATCCAGTAGGGATGGCCCGTACAACAGTGTTCCCCGAGGAGTACCATCCAGCCGGGATGGCCAGAGTGGTTCCGGGTTTACCTTCAGCGGGACTGGGCAGTGGTCCCTGATGCCAGGCTTACCTCCAGTAGGGCTGGGAAGTGGTCCTTGATGTCGGGTTTACCTCAAGCAGGGCTAAGAAGTGGTCCCCGATGACAGTTCTGAGCCTCCCTCCAGTGTACCCTTTTACGGGACTGGGCATTGGGACTCGTCGACGACTTTAGCTGGGTCACCCTCCAGTGGATTACCCTATTACGGGACTGGGCAGTGTGGCACCCATCGACTCTTGCTGGGTCTCCCAATAGTGGGAACCCGTCAACTTCCAGGGACCCTCCAGCGGGGCTGGGCAGGGGGTCGCCTGTCGACTTTGAGGAGACCTCTCAACTGCGGGGCAGTGACGAGGTGTGGTTTGATGTACCCCCAAAACTCTCAAGTACGAGGGGCACTTTCCCCACCGAGACGCATCCTTGTGACGTGACCTAAAACCTTGTAGGTGAGTCAGTGCCGCCCAAAGTGGACAGTTTCGAGGTGCGGTGATTTGAGCCCTTGACTTGCAGTTCAGGGAAGAGGTGTGGGATGCTGGGCATCGATGGTTTTTACTTCTGGGACTGTTGGCTACTCAATTTCTTGGGCTGAGCTACAGGGTGGAGATCCCCTTACGACCTTGTTCGGGATTCTTGTTTGAGTATAAGGATATGTATATACCCTGTTCCAGTACCCACTTCATGGGTTTAGTTACTCTCCTTCCAGGAGAGGCGAAGACGCACAGGGCATGCCATGTGCTTTCCGTGTCTAGCTTCTCGTGGTTGGATGAGTCTACTCCCCTACTATAGGTAGTGAAGACTTGATGAGAAGTTCATCTTCTCACCGTTTCCAGCTCCTTGTTTCTGGACGAGTCTACCTCCTTTCTCTTTTTAGGTTGAGCTGGACTCTCTACTGTACTCTACTGTGCTCCTTGTTATACTTCTTTACTATTCCCTGTTTGATCTACTGCTCACCCTTTGGTACCTCCTTTGTTGCTCCCTCGAGCCTTTAGGGTATCCTACTGAGTATTTTTATACTCACCCCTGCTTGGGATTTGCCTGCACTTGGTGTGCCCTTGCAGATAACAGACAGGTTGGTCATGACTTCAGCGGAGCTTGGGATTTTGGGAGCTTGGACCACATGCAGTGGTCGTAGTCGGGTTCCAGGTGGGGGACCCTTCCATCTATTTTTCTTTTGTTTACATGTAGTCGAGTTGTGGCACTTTTTGGTTGGGCACGTGTTTTGCCCCTTTTCTTTTCAGTTTACCTCAGCACTTTCTTTGTACTGCTTAGAGGTTGATGCATTCTTGTGGTTTATTTATAGCAGTTGTTACTTTGATTTTATTTTTACTCTACACTTTTGCATTGAGTGTGCTGTGTGTGTGTGTACAGGTACTTAGGCAAAGGCCTCCCTAAGTTGTTGTGCCTTCGGCGCTGGTCGCCATCCCCTGGCCTATGGAGGTGGGCTTGGGGTAGTTGAGGCTCATGCCCGGTTAGGGTCGGGTCATGAAAAAATGGTATCAGAGGTAGTTCGTTCCTTGGGAAGTTGTTTGGGCATCCCTAAAAAAAAGAATTGGTTGGGATTTAGGGAAACAGTGTTAACGTGTCTCGAGAGCAGCTCTCAGGCCAGGGAGTCCAGTGATGGTGCGGCGGCCGACGTATCCATTTACCAGGACCTTGATAACCCGCTTGTCGACACGACATACTGAGACACTCGTTGTAGGGAAAAATTTGTTTGTGCATCACATAGGATTGAGTCTTTGACTGTCCTTCTTGAGTCAGCTCCCCATCGTTGTTGTTGTTGTTATATACATATATGCTCATCTGACCACGACACTCCTTGATAATATTCAGGATGTCTCCATGAAGATAGCCAGCCAAGATACCAACTTTGGTGCGTGGCGACGACCCTATGAGCTATGAGGCCTCAGTCCAGGACCCATCATGCAAGCCCCTTTCTCTGGGTGGGCCGGTAGTAGCACCCCCACCTGTTGAGCAGCAGACAGCTTCAGCAGAGCAGGCTGAGCTTGAGTGCAGGTTGAGCGCGCTCCATGAGTTCCAGCAACAGAGACCGCTGGGTTTCAGTGGTGAGCCAGACCCTCAGGCAGTAGAGGTTTGGCTCAAGATAGTGGTTCACATTTTCAGGCTTCTGTAGACACCGACAGATCAGAGAGTGGCTTTGGAAGCCAACCTTTTTCATGGAACAGCTTGGCGTTGGTGGAGTCTGGTGACTCAGTTTCTTGATGAGTCATCACTTTCATGGGGTGACTTTTAGTTGTTGTTCCGTGAGGAGTTTTTCCCCTCCTGCTTGTGCTCCTTTCAGATTCAGAAGCTCCTGCAGTTTCAGTAGGGAGGGATGACGGTGGCCGAGTACGCAACTAGTTTCACAGACCGTGCACGCTTTTACCCAGACTTGGTCCATGATGACAACATCTGAGTGCAAAAGTTTGAGCAGGGTCTCCGCCAAGAGATTCATGCTATCATAGTACCCTTGGGAATTTCCACATATATCGGGGTGCTATAGCAGGTGCTGGTGACAGAGAGCTTCCTGTCACATTCTAGAGTTGGTGGTGGCAGTAGACACATTGGACCCGAGACGTCTGCCGCAGCTAGCGGGCCTCGGCAAGCAGAACCTCAACGTAGGTAGCTTTCTGACAACTGGACTCAGGGGCGTGGTCATACACCACAGTGGCATCGGAGGGCACCAGTGCAGCCCGAAGAGAGTCAGTGATATTCTTGCAATGGGTGAGGTCACCTGACATGAGACTAGCCGACCAGGCATTCAGAGAGCTTCAGGCAGGTAGCAGGTGCACCACCACGACGGAGGCAGCGTCGTGATCAGAGTATTGACCAGATAGGTGTTTCTAGCAGAGGAGTGGGAGGAGCTGTTAGTGGGGGACGACCTTATGAGGTCTTCCCATCACCACTATGAGGTCCACATCAGGCTCCCGGAGCTGATAGTTGGGACCGTGGACAACCGCGAGCTTTGTATGTCTACGATCCTGCAGAGCATGAGGTGATAAGAGGTACACTCTATAGCTCTTCTACTTTTTTCATTAGAATTGTTAGACTCTGTGTGTGAAATGATTTTCTCCCTGATCCTTTCTTGGGTTGTTACCAGGGTGACGCAGGGCATCGTCATGGCCCTGTGTTGGTAAGGTAAGAGGCGTAGGACCTTTCCCTTTAGTCGACGGTAGTGACTCCTTTGCCTTTTGAGCGTGTAAGAGTGTCTTGGTCGTGGGAAATTGACTGTGGAACCATGCATGACTAGATATCCTTGGGTGTTTCACCATATGTATATTCTGAAGGAGGGAATCACTGGGCCTTGTCCCAGGTACGGGAAGTGATCCCAGTCGCGGTGTGTGACGTAGGGGTTCGGCCGGGGAGGTGAGCTGCCCCTGAGGGCCTTTGGGCCATCTGAGGCTGTGCAGAGGGATGGCGAGGTTCCCTACCGCCTTGCCCTAACCCCAAAGTCTGGAGTAGGTGCACGACGTCTCCCAAGTGACTTACCCAAGGAGATGTGTGCTTTATCCTATGTACGTCATCGGCAAGGGCATACCTCGCGTGAACAGATCAAATCCTTTGGTCTGTGTGCGGTGGCGCAAAATTGTGCATGAGTTCTTCTGGATTCTGGAGAGCTAGGTGCAGGCTTAGTACCTTGAGTTGTTCGCTAGTTTTGCTTTTCGGGGACGAAAAGCTTGAAGGAGGGAATGATGTAAGAACCCAGTTTTTGCTGCGAAAGACTTTAGAATATTCTTGATGTTATTCCAGAGCAGCGCCTTCAGACGACGTGCGTTTCTGAGCCATGGTGTGGCCGAAATTAAATTTTCAGTGCGTTCACAATGGGCACGCCAAATAAATGGGATAACTCATAAAAGAAGTTTTAGATCAGAGATATGAGTGTACAGATGGGTCCAGAATGTGGTGTTTACCCTAGGAACGGCATAAAACATGTCGGCGTGAGACGTTCAGACCCCTCGCTCGCTATCGGAGCATGGAATGGATAAATTAAATAATTAATTTATTCGTTCAACAGCTTAACTCAATTATCTCTTAAACGGTGGCTTGGATTGGAAAAATGAGGCCACCGTTGAGTTTGGAGCCATCCGTTTACCCTAGGAGGGGTGTAAGTTTTGCGGGCGCGGGCCGTCAGTGAAAAATGGCCCTGGGGGCGTTTTCGTAATTTGGCGGCCTCGGGCATTGAGTTTAATAACTTTTGAACGGGGCATCAGATTAAAATTCAGAGACTGCTGTTGTTCTCAGGAGGTGGTTTTTGTCTTAGGGGAGGCTTAACCTCGACTCTGTCAAAGGTTTCAGATGCGGGTTAAAATATGGGTTTAAATTAATTAAAATTTTAATTAATTTTTTTTTATTTTTAAACCATTATTCTCCCCTCCCCTCCCTTTTTATCCCCTGGTGAAACCTCCCTCAAGGCATCCCCTTCAAGCTCCTACTCCATCTTTCAAGCTTTGACGACCGCGGATCCGGCTGACGGATCGTCACGAAGCATCGGGCTACGCCCCTACAGGTAAAAGGTTTTGGTTTGCATTTTTATTTCCAAACTTTTATTTCAATTCAATTATAGTGTCGAATTGCCATCTAATTTGAAATCAAAGCCCATGGTCATGTAGTATAAATTCTTCTCTTTCCGATGCTTATTTCCGATTGGAAATCCGAGTTTGGAGGAGGCCGTAGCGGCTTGTCGAAGTTTGCGGGGTTTTGAAGTTTACAGCGGGTTTCTTTTTTTTTTTTCCGGCGAGCTCCAGCGGCGGCGGTAGGGGCTTCGGTGGTGGCGCGGGTCTTCCAGGTGGCAGCGGCATTGCGGGCTTCGGCGGGCGGCTGGATGAGGCAGAGCGACCGTAGGAGCTTGGGGCGTGGTGGGCCTTCAGCAGAGGAGGCGGTGCTGGGTCGCGGCGGTCGTCAGCTGCAGGTGCTAGCGGGGCGCGGAGCATGGGGGAGGAGGACCGGCTTCGGCCGATCATCGCGGGATGAAGACCCGAGGTCTTTGTGACCCTGACCAGCAGACAAGGGACCTGTGCTTCACGGGTCCTGTGGGGAAACAGCCGGACCGGCTCAGCCGTTCCGGGCGATGCGGGCCGGCCCACCCCCTTTCGGTCCGATAAAAATTTAAATTGCCTCTAAAAGGCAGATCGAGTGTCAGATTCTCGCGCCTTCAGTAGAGATGCATTCCTTGACTTAAGAAAATAATTTTGAGATGTTTTTGGGAATTTTTAATTTCCAAAATGAGGGGCCTCGAAGGTGTGACACGTCTTTAAGTGAATTGACGTTTTTTCAGGGGATCTTGTTTTGGATGGCGCAAATGCGTCTGACGTCCATTTTGAGCGCCATCAGTAGTGTTGGGACTATGGAGCCGGGGTGAAGATTTCCAGGGTGGTTTCGAGCATTGAAGCCGGAGTTGAGGCATGGGCCCCACGACCCGTCTATTGAGTTGCGAGCAGCGTTCTGTAACTTTTTCATCGGACGTCCGTTTGGGGCGTGCGAGCAGTCGTTTTTGGGTTTTTTCTGAGGGTATTGCATTGGTGCAATCCGCCCGCTTTAATTTCACATGATGGTGCCGGCCCCGCGAGGGCTGTTTCCTGAGTTGACGGTGATTTTTCAGCTTTATCACCGGTTGTCCGTTTTAGACAAGTGAATAGTAAAACTTGTGTACTTTTTCGAAAGGATCACAACGATGCGATCCGTTCATTGTGTTTCGGGACCGGGATGCGGGTCCCACAAAGCACCGCTCGTGTGCGGTGCGCCGGAATGCATATTTTTCTCCGGATATCCATTCCACTCAAGTGAGTAGTCCTTTTGACGTGTTTTCTTGAGGGGATCACAATGGTGCAATGCACCTGACTGTTTTCAGGGCCGAGGCTCACGATCACGGGATGCCATTCGGGCGTGAGGCGGTGTTGGTGAATTTTCTGTTGGATATCCGTTTGAGGTGAGTAAGTAGTCTATTTCACGTGGTTTTCCATGAGGATTACAACGGTATGATCCGTTTGGTTTTTCGGAACCTATTACACGATCTTATTAAATCTGGAAATGTGAAGTTGCCCCGTGGCGGTTCTTCTACCGCGTTTGTAGCCGACCATTGGCATGTGATCGCGTTCAATCTTGGGAGAGTGAAGTAATGCATTAAGAGATGTAGTTAGTCGTGCCTGGGCTGATGAGGTGGCAAGTTGGAGTTGTTACGTTCATGCCTTCACATTCACAGTGGGTGTCGTGTGCATGTTAGCCTTTGGGCTGGAGACGTGGTATACTCTGGGAGTATACGGGAATGCTTGGAGGTACATGTGGTTGTTTTTACCTGAGAACGTTTGTGCACTCGATTGGGGTTGACTTGGGGCCACATGTCGTGTGGGCCCCATGTGCGTGTCATGTTTTGCTTTATGTACTTTTGACCTATCGCAACGTAGAGGGTCCCTCTATTCTTGTTTGTGGACCAGCAGGGTTGAGTTTTTCCCCTAGTCCTGTTCTCACTTGTTGACCAGCAGGGTTGAGTTTTCCCCTGGTTCTGTTCTCGATGGTTTTGGCCAGCATAGATGGTTTGGTTCCTCTGTTTCTTCAGCTATAAGGGGTTTCAGTACCGTGCCATTTCACCAGACTGCGGCACTGTTTATGACTACATGTGCTCATAAAGTGGGGGTGTTTTCTCACTTTCTGTGATGAGTTGACTTGGTCCACTTCGACAGTGACTCAGAAGATTGAAGTGTGATCGCCCTGAGAGGCCTAGGGAGTTTCTCCCGACCCTTCGTGTTCCCTGGTAGAGATCTTGTGGATTCGGTGTGACCAACACTTTACGTGGGTACCGATCTTCTACCTAGGAGGTTGTTTCTAGCAGGGCTGGCCAGGAGGTTGTACTATCAAGCAGGGATGGCCAGTACAACAGTGTTCACCGAGCAGTACCATCTAGCCGGGATGGCCAGAGTGGTTCCATTTTTACCTCCAGTGGGACTGGACAGTGGTCCCCGATGTCAGGCTTACCTCCAGAGGGGCTGGGAAGTGGTCCCCGATGCCGGGTTTACCTCTAGCAGGGCTGGGAAGTGGTCCGTGATGACGGTTCTGAGCCTCCCACCAGTGTACCCTTTTACGGGACTGGGCATTGGGACTCATCAACGAATTTAGCCAGGTCACCCTCCAGTGGATTACCCTGTTACGGGACTGGGCAGTGTGGCACCCATCGACTCTTGTCGGGTCTCCCTATAGTGGGAACCCGTCGACTTCTAGGGACCCTCTAGCGGGGCTGGATAGGGGGTCACCTGTCGACTTTGAGGAGACCTCTCGACTGCGAGGCAGTGACGAGGTGTGGTTTGACATACCCCTAGAACTCTCAACTACGAGGGGCACTTTCCCCACCGAGACACATCCTTGTGACGCGACATAAAAACCGTGCAGGCGAGTCAGTGCCCCCCAAATTGGATAGTTTCGAGGTGCGGTGATTTGAGACCTTAACTTGCAGTTCGGGGCAGACATACGGGATGCTGGGCATCAATGATGTTTACTTCCAGGACTGTTGGCTACTTACTTTCTTGGGCTGAGCTATGGGGTGGAGATCCCCTTACGACCTTGTTCGGGCTTCTTGTTTGAGCATAAGGATATGTATATACCTTGTTCCAGTACCCACTTCTTGGGTTTGGTTAATCTCCTTCCAGGAGAGGCGAAGACGCGCGGGGTATGCCACGTGCTTTCCGTGTCTATCTTCTCGTGGTTAGATGAGTCTACTCTCCTGCTATAGGTAGAGAAGACTCTATGAGAAGTTCATCTTCTAACCGTTTCTAACTCCTTGTGTCTGGAAGAATCTACCTCCTTTCTCTTGTTGGGTTGAGCTAGACTCTCTACTATACTCTACTGCGCTCCTTATTGTACTCCTTTACTATTCCCTATTCAATCTACTTCTCACCCTTCGGTACCTCCTTTGTTGCTCCCTCGAGCCTTCGGGGTATCCTATTGAGTATTTTTATACTCACCCCTACTTGGGCTTTTCCTGCACTTGATGTGCCCTTGCAGACGACAGTCAGGTTGGCCATGACTTTAGCGAAGCTTGGGAGTTCGGGAGCTTGGACCGCATGCAGTGGTCATAGTCGGGTTCCAGGTGGGGGACCCTTCCAGATGTTTTTTTTGTTTACCTGTTGCCGGGTTGTGGCACTTTTTGGTTGGGCGCATGTTTTACCCCTTTCCTTTTCAGTTTACCTCAGTACTTTCTTTGTACTGCTTAGAGGTCGATGCACTCTTGTGGTTTATTTATAGCAGTTGGTACTTTGATTTTATTTTTACTCTGCACATTTGCATTGAGTGTGCTGCGTGTGTGTGTACAGGTACTTAGGCAAAGGCCTCCCCGAGTTGTTGTGCCTTCGGCGCTGGTCACGAGCCCCTGACCTATGGAGGCAGGCCTGGGGTAGTTGCGGCTCGAGCCCAGATAGGGTTGGGTCGTGACATTCTTTTCCTGATACATTACAAGATATACTAGGGGTTGGGCTAAAACCATGCAGTGAATTGAAAAGGATTTATGGATCTGTTTCAGCTTCAGAGATGTCAATGCCCCCTAGAAACAGAGATTGGGGCCTGAGAGGAAGGAAATGGCCTCTATTTGGATGAAGGTACCCTTATGGAGGAAAAACGATAATGAAAAAACAAAGGATCCCTTGGAGTCACGTACCACCCCTCCACCCTTCATATCACCCATGATATAAGATCTATCCGTGTTGAGCTACAATCTAGAGGGATGAAGATGCCAACTAACCCATTTACCATGTGAGACAGAGTCTGAGACACCATGAGTGTAACGACCCAAACTTTTAAATAATATTTTGTTTACTGAATATGTGTGTTATTTTATTTTGTACTCAATAAAAATATATCCTTTTATTAATTAAGAAAGTATAATTAAAATGATACCTTTGGGTTTTGACTTTTATATGACTATTGGTCAATATGACCGTTGGAAATAATAATAATTTTTAACATTTTATTTTTTGTTCAAAATAGAAATAATAATGGATAACTAATGCAGAAATAAGAGTCGATGGCCTCATTAAATAGACTCAGGCCGTACAAAGCCCATCTGTTGGAGCTTGGGAAGGAGGTAGTGTCACTGCACTTTTCCTTGGACCAAGCCCAAGCAGTGCTTCAACATGTTAAGCTTGAACGTAATTGACTTCAAGAGAAGTTCAAGATGATATAAATCACCACTCGGACAATGTTGTACGAGCCTCCCAAGATTCTATCACCATCGAACACCTTACTCTTAGGTCCAATGTAGGTGTTATAAAGGGCTATGTAATGAGGCCTTAATTACTTTGTGTAATCTATTTGTATAAATATAATTTTTATTTCTTATTATGGTAAAATAACCACCATTTTTAAAATTTCAAATGTCAAAACTAATATAGGATAAATTTTTAGTTCTCTCTAAGAAGTTTCATATTATTAATGAATATTGAAAAAGAGTATTTTAAAATATTTCTTATAATTTAAATAATTGATAATGTGAAATTATTTTCAAGAAATAGACATATACAGTTGTGATCAGTAAGAAATTTAGATTCTGATAAGATCAACTTAACTTTTGGTGAATAGTAAATTATGAATAGTAATATTACCCTTATGAATAGTAATATGAACAATGGTATTTTAAACTCACTTAAGTATAAATATATTTTGGGCAATTAAATTGTAATATGATATAATATTATAAGTAAATAACTGTTTTAGAAATTATTAGTTAAGTATTAGTATTTTTTCAGGTAAATAGTGATTTTACTTAAAAATTAAAATTCTCATATTTAGAAAATTATTTTCATAAAATTGAGTTCATTTTTGAATTTAAAATATCTATATTATGTTAGGGTGAATTTATGAGATTTTTATAAAATGTTTTGTTTTTCAGTGAATAGTAAAAATACTGTTTTTTAGTTTTCAGTGTGTTTTATAACATCATAATGATGTAATATGTAATTTAAATTTTTGATAGACTAATTTGGATTAAAATATTATATGAGGTGTCCCATGTGGTCAAAACCATGGGAAAATACCATGGGAAAGCCCATGGTTTTTCAAATACCATGGGAAAGCCCATGGTTTTTCAAATACCATGAATGAGGTGTCCTTGAAAATTAGTAAAAAAATCCATCTCTTTTACTATAAAAACCAAGCCATTACTTCATTTTATTTCATTAAAAATTCAGCCTCAACAAATATATGGTCTTTTTACCTCCCAAGTATTCATCCCAAGGTGCCCTCAACCCCCCAGTGTCTCGATCTTCATGTTTTAGAGGTTACTCTTCAAGGTAACGGAACCTTTCATCCTCCTCTTTTAGTCAAGACTTCTTTTATGTTATGTCTTTTAATTTAAATTTTTCATATGTTGGGGTATGTTATTCTATATCATTATTTATTTCCATTTTATTTCAAAATTATGAGAGACACTTTTCACTATCATCAACTGATTTTATGAATTTTTAAGCGATGTCGTTAGGCTGCCGAATTTTCGTAAGGGAATTCACAACTCCTCTTTTTTTCTTTCAAGTTATCTTTTATGTGGTATGTCTTGAAAATTTCCATAACATGTTATTATATCAATTTTATTCTATCCTTATACAATATTATTACTCTCTCATGAATGGGTGACCTCTTTCCTCTCTCTTTTTAATATTTTCTAAACCCAGTTTCATAATCGTTATGCTAGAGAATTTTCATCTCAAAATATCTCTCTTTTTCTCAAGAAATTCTATTATTTTATTTATATGAATAACCAAAACTATTTTATTTATAGGGGTATTCATCAGGAAAAAGTGATATATTTGATTCTATAATTGACATACATAAAACCCTCATTCCTTTTCCATGGGTTAAATGACATAATGATCATGTTTTAATCACTTTTTAAATCGTCACAATTTTGATATGAAACCAATTTATTTTATTATCTTTGGGTTATTTATGAATTTTTTTATTATATATATGAATCACATTAAAATAAATACATATTAAGGGTTCAAACTGATAGTTCTCTAATGCATTGGGTAAATAAATTAATCTCTACAGATGAAAAGTTTTACGATACCTTGGTGAATAAACTTGGTAATTTTTCAGACACCTTGGGGATGGACCTTGGTGATATGGTTATGAATGTATAAATTAAATGTTGTAGCCATATTTTCAAGAGATGATTCTAGTTATTATTATTATGATATGCCTATTTCTCATGCTATTATGATATTTAATTATGTTCTTATTATATTCTCTCAAGTTCACATGTAAATTGTTTTCCTTGTTTTCCCTTACTGGGCCTTTTGCTCACCCTTTCCATTGATATATATTCCCAGGTTATGATATGTAATAATTGAAATTAGTATGAAATTTTCAAGAATCCTTTAAAGAGGATTAAAATAATTTTATATGTTTTCATGTATTATGTAGCTTTCTTCCAAGACACTAAACTTTAAAGATCATCTATTTGTAAAATGTAATGAAAAGTTATGTAATAATAAGGAGGGATGCCATAATGAGAAATCGTTTGTAGAGACTGGAGCTATGGAGCTTATCTTTAACCCTTAATATATCTGATCTGATCAAGGAGGAGGCTTCTCGTGAGATAAATGATGGCCCTCCCTGATGAGTCAATCCTTTCATATCGAGCTCTGTTCCTAGCTTGCTAGAGACACCACGAACCTGCATGCAAGATGATTTCCCTAGCCGTCCGCATCAAGGTGATCTATCAAAATCACATTATTATATAATATTGGTATGTGATACACCCCTTGATCCTTCAATAAGTATCTATAACTAGATTGAATATTCACATCACCCTTTCCAATTATCTCAAGAGTTTCATCATCCAAAAGGTACACCTTGATAAATATTCTAGAGACATAGTTTCTTATGCTCCCCCATATGTTTAGTGAAATGAATCCATAGAATCAATGATCCATGATTCCTATGGATTGAAAACACTTAATAATAATGTGATTTTCTTAGATTTGGTATTTTTGGAATAACTTCCAGAAGCAAACTTTCTGAAAATATCTATCTTTTCCATATAATAATTCTTCAAATTCCACTTCTATCCACAATTCTATCATATGGGTCCAAGTTTAGATAATTTCCCTCAGTTATTCTCTATTTTCTACAAATTATTCTTCTGACTACTCCATTGATTGGAGAACCCTTTAACTTTTTCACTATAAGTAGTTTAAGTAGTTTCCTCAACCTCCTTCCACTTATTCACTTCATTTAGAATGATATCACAAACTTCCTCAAACACAAGATCCATCTTATCAATTGATTTAATTATCATGGGAACCATCAAATCCCAATATTCTAAAAGAAATGATATTACGATCAATTCATTATCCTTATTAACTTCATGTATATTACTTTAAGATGACCCCCAATCACGTTAATGTCATTGGGATGATCTACCATTGACTTACCAACCACCATCTTCAGGCCAAAAAGTATTTTTATCAGATTTTTTTTTAATTATGGTAGGATTCTCATACATTTATGCGAGAGTATTCATTAATACCAAAATAGTTTTCTATTATTGATTAATGAAAGCTATGTTCTAGGCCAATATCATCCAAGAAACCCTGAGTTATTTCTGGTCGAGTATTTCCCAATCCACTTTTTCCATTAATTCCAGTTTTTCTACCTTCAATAGATCCTACAAATCTTTCTAAAATAGATAATATTAAATTTTCATTTTCCATAATCCAAAATATAACCTAGATTTTTTTTTTCAATTTGAACCTTTATTTATTCCAACATTATTCCTTCCAAAATAATGAACTCTTGATAAAACCAAAAATATAAAATAAAATAATCTCACTAGAAGTCAACTTTCAATCCATTTTCTGATACCACTTTTTTTTGTGATAGAAACCTCAAATTTTAGAACTCTCTTTCTAGAACCTCAATTGTGGAACAAGTTTTAGATGTTTTAAATAGAAGAAACATGATTTCAATGTTTAGATGAAGGAACTATGCTTCAATGTATTATTCTAAATCACTTTGATCCCATCAAAGACTTTGGAATACACACAACTAGAAGAACAAAATTACTCACACTGATATGAAATAAAAAGAGATAGTTTTACATGGTTTGGACTTAGTAATACTCCACAGCTATAAAAATTATACTCTTTATTAGAAACATAAGATGATGAAACAATTCAAATATTATTAAACAAGTGATCTCAATCATCTATAAATATATAATTCCAACTCATTTTCCCTCTTCCACCACTTTATGATCTTTATGGACAACCCTCCTTTCATCAAGTCCACCAGTAGCTACTCAGATCATGCATTTCCTTAACATCTAATACCCACTGAACATTGTAATAAATCCATTTTATTATTAAACTTACCTCTAAATAATATTATACATACTTTGAAAATGAGAAGTTATCCTTATGTATCCTTAGAGTTTCACTTTCTCATGTTAGTTGCTCCTTTTACACTTCCATCATCCAAAATTACTTATCACCAATGATTCTTCTTAAAGTTTTGTACTTCGTTAAATCCACTGAAATGTCCCCAAAATTGTTCTGGTCTTAAAAATTTATATAATGGATTTTAGAATCTCAAACACTTAGCCTGAAATCATTTATCACAACAACATCTCATATATAACCCAAATGATTTCTTAATTATTTTTTCCTATTACAATATATTTTTCTAAATTTTTCACCTATATAATTAATATTATATGTTAATATCAATCCAAAAATATGTTAGGTGCCAATTTTTCTATGGTCACTTCATCTTCATAATCGATCATATTGAACAATGAAGTCACATAGAAAAAATATTATCACACCAAAACATTAAAAATAGATATTTATTTTTTCTATCAAATATATTCAATCCAATTTTTATAACATTCTATAATTCAAATTATTATTTTAAAGTAAATTGGAAAGATTATTTTATATTTTTTTTCTATCTTAAAGGTAATATTTCAATTATTTGAGCAACTATTTATTATTATAACTTGGTATTTTTATAGCCTACTTGGATTGAAGATATTTAGAAATATATAACACACACAAAATATTTTTGTTTATAAATTTATGGATTTTATTGATCTCATTGTATAATTATTTTAATACTTTTTATATACCAGTTTTTCTATTTTAGAATTTAAAAATTTTCAATGATTTTATATCATTAGATTTTTTTGATATGGAATGTGTATTTCAAGTGCTTACTGATTTTTATGGCTGGTTGAAGAGGAGGATGTTTTAAAAGTCCTCAAAAAAACCCCATGACGTACATTTTTTTAAACAAAGTTAAAAAATATTATTGATATAATATATTTTACCATGAATGAAAGGAATATTAGAATTTAAAATTTTGGGATTGTAATTAACCAACATGGGGTGCCACCTTTCCTAGCTCCTAACCTGGTTTGTCATAGAGCTTGAAGGGTGTTCTCAATCCTATCAACTAGTTCCTTGGAATAAAATAAAATTCATTGGGAATGATTCATACCACATATAATAATATAAATAAGTAGTTTAAATGAAAAAAATAAACTATCCAACATAATATACGTAATACCAAACATCCAATCCAAAATATTCAATAGATATATAAATGAATAAGCAATAGAAGTAGATGCAAATAACTATAAAGCATAAAAGAAAACTAGAAAACGTGGATAATACAAAAATAAAAACTTAAAGAAAATGCCTATTCACTCTCATAAGAATCCACATGACTCATGATCACCATAAAAATGAAAGATATCCCTTATAATTATAAGTAGGAAAGAATCAAATTAGATTAAAGCTAAACTTGTAAAAATATAGGTGTAAGCTAAACAACCCAGTAAGTCACTGCCAGACAAATCTATGTAGTCATTTTCATATTACACCCTAAAAATTTTAGTTTGAAATATAATATAAAATATAAATTTTTACAGGACTTTACATAAGGAAACATGAAAAACATCACAATTATGTTAATAATCATTTTTATTTATTTTTATTAAATGAAAACAATTTCATATAAAATACTCATCCTTGTCCAAATGACCCATTTTTTTAAATACCCACTTTAAAAATATTTCATAGAAACTTTTTTTTAAATTAATCTTTTAAAATATCAAAAAGGTTTCTGATTTCAATGGTTTTCCAAATCATCATTGAAAACCAATTTCCCAATTAAAACTAGGAAAGACATCCTAAAATCACATTTCTAAAACCCATGATGTAGATTTTAAAAAAATATTTTTAATTTATTGAAAAAAAACTATAAATAATATTTGGAAAAGATATTTTCACATTTAAATACCAGTTCTTTAAAAATAATGATAAAATAGTTTGAAAGTACATTATATCGAAACTTCACATTCCTTCTTTCCAAAAACCATTCACAATCCATTTTCAAAACATTTGGAAAGAATGAAATAAAATAATGATGGTAGAGACCACATAGTAACCACTTTCTTAAGGTCATAATATAAGTAAATTAATCACATGTACTATAGTTCATGCAATAATACATGAAGTAGGAGATATAATTGAAAGAAAAGGATAAATCCCCTAAAATGACCCTAAATAGGATCCTAGCATCATGGGAATCATACTATGGCTCTAGTAATAAATATTTGTACCAGTGATAAGTAAACTAAGCCGACACTATTGAACCTATCTCATCTTTGGTAGTATTTTCAAACTATCTAGAACTAAACACCCATGGAGATTCTTCTCTACCATGGGAAAAAAATAAAGATAACTCTATAAAAGGAATTCTACCCCTTCTAGTATAACCATACCAAAGTATCCAAGAAACATTCCCTAGTCAAACCACTACCAATTCTAAAGATTTTTCTTATAAAATTATTCTAATATATTCCTAAAACTCCCATGACAATTCAAATAGAGGTGAGAACAATCAATAATTACACAAGTCAAATAGAAAATAGTTGAAATAACTCATTCCACACCTCTACCCCATATAAGAAACATCCCCAGCTACATCAAAGAATGAGAAACACATAAAGAAACATAAAGATAAAACATCCCCTTATGGTATTAAAAGCCACCATGAATATAAAAAAATCACATGGGGATCAAAGAGGGTCTCACAAATTTTCATGAACACTCATTTTATATAAAGTGACGAACATTACTTTTTAAAAAAATGATTGAAATGTCAATAAAATCCTCACTATCTAATCAAATTTTGTGACTAAATTGTATTAAAACATTTTTGAAACCCATAAAGGGAATCACACTTCCCTTAAAACAACCTTTGAAATCAACCAAGGTTATACATCACAAAAAGGGTTAAATCACCCATTTAAAATGAAATAACCCATTTAGATTATTTCAAAATATTTAAACACCTCAAACACTTGATTTATAAATCAGATTGTTCAAGGAAAATATTCAAAAACCTTAAGCTGGTGATCTCCACCCATTTTAAAACGAAATGCATACTTTAAAATATAATTATGAATTTTGAAAAATAATTTTCATGGAATCCCATTCCATGCCAAGTGTTAAAACCACATTAAAAAAACTTTCCTCCTCATAGGTCACACATATATTCCCAATTTTAATGAAAAACCATTTTAAAAACACTAAGAATTTAAATACAAGTATTAAAAATATACTATAAAGAATACTGACCTTAGTTCAGTGATTAACAAGATGAAAGTCATCACCTATGATGGAGAACACTCCAATAAGGAAATAAATACCCTCTAAAAATCCTTCGTGATCAAAGCCCCATGATTCAGACTAAACCCTAAAAAAATCATCCAATATCAACATTAGTGTTTATAGGAAGGAGATAAATTAAGGTAAATGGAGAATAGAAGGTATGAAGGGGATTAGAGGGAATTTACTTGGAGTAACCACTTGAAACTAAGGATCAGGACCACCAAAATCAAAGGGAATAAGGGAGGAGAATCTATTTAAGGGTGTATGGAAAGTTTGTGTCACATAAATGACTTATTTTAAAGTTAATTTCCATTTAATTTCCATTCATGCTTTGTTTTGAGGGTTTTCCAAGCATTTATGGAGGAATGGGTGAGTTTTTATGAATTGAGCCAAACCGTGAGTCCAATTCCAGATTTAAAAATAAATTTTGATTTCTTTATAAAATCTTCATTTTTCAACATTTTTCATCCATTCCAATTCCTAATTGTCATCCCCTGACATATTAACACCACCATATTTATTTGAACCATTTATAAATCCATAATCTTGGTGGATATGGGTTTTTAGTTAGGGAATTGGGCCTGCCCGAAAGCCCATTTTCTGCATTAAAAATAAATTTTAATTCTTTAATATATCCTTCAATATTTGCGTTTTTTCGGTGATTCTAACTCTCACCTGAGCCCACTTACCTAATCCGAGACCCCATTCCCTCCTCCCACAATTTGTAGCTAGATAGAATCACGAAAATAGTCGAAACTTATCTGGATGTCAGAAATCGTCCAGATTTTGGAGAGGTAAATTGATCCTTTCATAACTCCTTCTATTCTTAATCTTTTTCCCCAATTCCAATTCCTACATGACCTTATCATTCTTGGTCAAATATACATTAAATTATTATCTGTTTTAAAATTCAGATTCTGGTCGATTTTGTTTCGTTTTATTCAGGATGTTTCAAGTAAGTGTTTCTTTCCTTGATTTCCTCCCCTTCCTAAGGGTTTCTTTCACCCTTTCAATAAGTTCATCATGTCCAGAAATTGAGGTTCGAAACTAGGGTTTGATTTGGTGTCTTGTTGGTCAAATATTGTGGTCTAGGACTGGATTTATATTCCTTGAGGTGCGGCGGTAGTGAGGTTGATGTTTTGCACCATGTTTTGAGGGTTTCGTCATAAAAGGTAGATGATTCCATGTGTAAACATTTATAGATGAGTTAGTTTGCTTTAATTACTTATTATTCATGTTCCTAATATGCTATGTGTGGTGCGTAAACTGTTTATTTTTGATTTAGTAAAGCATTTGTTTTTATAGTTTCATTTTAGCTTTAAATTTGGTGTTTTCATGTGCAACCCTTTGGGTATTATTTGGGACTGTTTTATAACATATAAATTTTGTTTAATAAATCTTGTTCTGGATGAAAATTCTGATTTGGTGGGGTATTGGTGTGCCACTAGGTCTTATAAATGTTTTTAAGGGTTTAAGGTGTAAAACATTGTTGTACTTCTTGAAAGTGATCTTGAAAACGTGTGCGTTTCATGTGGATCTTTCGTACTGTTGTTTGAGGTGGTTGTATAACACATGGGGGTTGTTTAATAAATGTTATTGGAGCTTCCAATTCTGTTTTGAATTTGTATTGATGTGATTTTGGCCTTGAAATGCGGTTTTGAAATGGGTTTTATTTGAAAAGCTTTGGTAAAGTATATAGAAATGTTTTATGAAAGTTTTGAGTGGTTTAATGATTTATGTAAGAGGTGAAACCATATTGGAAAACTGTTTTGGATTGTTTATACATTCAAATGAACCATTTTAAATGTGAATAGTTCTGTAATGTGATGTTTATCATATTTTTAGGGACTTTATAAAATTGTTAAAGGATGTGTTGGATTGTGAAAGTTATGAAAAAAGTGTTGTGGGCTATTTTGGTGTGAGTTTGATTTCAAAAATGAATTTGAATGAAAAGTTAAATTTGTGACTTGTGTGATGTTCATGGGTCTTTTTGGATAATGTGTTATGTGGAAGTGATATTTTCATGTGAAAAGTATATTTCTTGGCTTGTTGAACTTGTTTGAGCACAAAGGGAAAACCCGGGTATCTAGGTGGGTGGATGTGTACTAGTATGCTAGTGAATCTATGAGGTTTGGCCTCAGTTTCACTTAGCAGGATTGACGCTTACAACTCTAACTAAACTATGATGATGATGATTGGGGACCACTAGGTTATGGGTATGTTCCCTACTAGTGTCTCATGCATGAGAACAGATAATTTTTGTTGTTACTCTCACCGAGATACGAGGTACCTGGGACCCACAACTAGCTAGTGCCTAGGGGTTATTTCCTATTGGTTGTGCTCATTAGATCTTTTATACTTACCGTCAGCATACGGTATATTTTTCTGGAAAAATCAGTATCTTTTGAATTTATTTTAAAAGTGTTGATTATTTAAATTATCCCACTTGAAAACTATTTTTTTAAGTTGCATCTTTTAGAAATTGTAACTAGAAATTACATGTTTTTGAAAACTTGCAAGCTTTTCGTCTTTGAATGTTTATCACAGGGAATCTCTTAGTGGTGGTATCCTACTGGGCATTGGCTCACACCCTACTTACACCCTTGCATGTAAGTAGACTTAGTTATTTTTTTTCGCAGGTTTGGGTATAACATTTGTGCCAACAGTTTGGGTTTTCACCGGTCATTCAAAATACGGTGTTGTGGAGATGGCTTGAGGGAAATGCCTCTTGCCATGTTGAGGTTCTTGGGCTATTCATTTTTTTTGTTCTGTTCCTTTTTTATAGTCTTGTTGAGTTGTTATAGACTATGTAATTTAGTTCTGATTTTCTGTAAAACATTGTTTGGTTTGAAAAATCCAGATTTGTTTCATTGGATTATTTTATTGTTTTATGTTTATAAAATCGGGTAAATCATTCCCAATTTTCATTTTATGATACCCGGGCACTTGTGCCAGCCCGTGGGGATCGGGAACGCCCTTCGGGTCTTGCCGTGGACCGGGTCGAGTGCCGATTTTGAAGGCGACCAGATTCGGTTCGTGACAAAATGGTATCAAAGGAGGTTCTGGTTAACTCTTTGGGTCACGTTATTTGGGGAACATTCGGGATAGTATAAAGTTAGGATTGTTGGGACTTGGTAGTTCGGTTATGGGTAGTGTGCCTGATCACCACACCTCATGACAGGATTCGAGTCGCCAAGGGAAGTCGGGATTTATCTAATTCCTTTGGTTTTCTTGGTTTGATGATGATTAGGGGAAATGAAAAGAGAGTTGGGTTAATGGTATCAGTGAGCTCGCAGGGCCTGGCAAGCCATGTGAAGCCAGGGATATTCCCTAAAACACTCTCTATGACTGTGAAGTGATTGGAATATGGCTGCCAACCATATTTCCAAGTCACCCATTGAAACTAGTTTCCTCTCGGATTGTTTTGTGCTTTAGTTTTGAAATCCTGGCACTTTGGTTTTTCTGGTGACTTGGTTTTAATAAGCGTAAAGTTTTTATGAAATGATTTTCAAATAAAGAGGGAATGTTTTGGTTTATGAAATTGAGGAATTAAATTTTCAGAATTGTTTTGAAATGTAAAATGGTGTGCTTACACCTCTTTTGAAAGAAGGAACTATATTGAAGTTGGTTTTGAAAATTGTTTCCAATAGAGTTTTCTAAAAAATAAAAGGGTGTTTTAATGGGATGAGATGTTTTGAAATTGATATGAATATCTTGAATGTGAGTTCTTTTCCAAATGGTTGTGTCTTTATGAAAAGTTTTGTAAGATGTGAATTGGGATTTTGACCTCATTGTTAGCAGTTTTGAGAAAAAGGTTGGGTTGGATGACCATTTTGTTTTTCAAAAGTGTAAAGAATTTTTGTTTTAACCATTGGTATTTCCGTGAGTGACCACATGCATGGGGTTATATGGGATGATGGATGGTTGATGGCATGAATGGATGAGTTCTGGGATGGATATGAGGAGGGTGCCCGGTGTGGCACAAAAACATGCATGTGTGAGGCCCATGGGGTACCATTGGAGGATACGCTTACTACTAAACCGTTTGTTTTAAAATAATTGGTTTTAAAGAAAAAAATTATGTCTTGATGAATAGTTTGGTATGGTTTGTATTATGGGTTTTTGAAAATGTTGATATTGTGGGATGTTTTGAGTTCAAGAACCCCTTCTGTTTGAACTATGTTTTGGGTTTGTGTTTGGTTGGTAAGCTATGTTGTAAGGACGGTTAGTGGTCTCTTTTGAAAAATGTTTTGGGATGCCTTTACGGTGGTTCCCTTCATGTGTTTGGATCTGTTTTGAGGCATGTTTTGACTAATGGACCATCTTGGTTGGGTCCTTGGGTTCTCTCATTGGATAAGGTACGCCCCCATTAAGGGTTAATGCACAGCTGAAGTGCAACCCGTATTGTTTCGCCATTGGAAAATCCTCCAGTTGATCAATATAAGGAATATTTTATCGATCATTGTTGATTGAGTCTACACCCATTCATTTCGTTGATTTTTGGATCCTCTTGTAGTGGTAAAGTTATTTTAGAAGGTTGAAAGAAACCTTAGTTTCTTAAGTTTCATGATTCATCGAAGGTGGAAGTGTTCTTTGGTTGTTAGTGTGGATGAGTGTCTTGATGGTGTCTAAGAGGGACTCTGGGTTCTTTATAGTTTCTTTGAAGAAAGAGTTATTATTAGACCACCAATTTTGAGATTTTGGTCATTATAGGATATTGTGTCCACTTTTTGGACTTGTCTGTTGTTTAGGGACTTTGAATATGGTCTCGTTCCATGTATTGTTTCTATCAATCTCAAGGGTCATGTTCAGTGACGCATTGTGATGTTGTGTTCTCTTTTGACTATAAAGGTGAAGGTCACACAATCCTATGAGGTTCTATTTTATGTTGGTAGTATGTCTCCCTTGGAAAAAACATCAAATCTCTTATCTTAGAGGAAGGTGTTTATATGTGTCCCTTCTGTTGTTTCTCACCCAAAGAAACAAGGTGCGATGTGGGTGCATCTTATGATCCCTTGTTTCAGTGAAATGTATGGTTTTGGTAAAGTGTGTTATGGAGTGTGTTATGTCTTGATGAACCAATCGGGTTATGCGGTGTAGTTGTTTGTGGCACCGAAAGAAGAAGTTCCACATAGGGGTTTTAACATCCTAACTGCGTGGCCGAAGATGCTTCAATATTTTGAGCTCCAGCCATAGGTCCCGGAGAGAAGCTGGCGTGTAGTCAGGGGAAACTCCAGTGTCGTTTAAACCCTTGTACAAAGTCCAATCCACAGTATGAAAGATAGGAAGAGTTTAAACCTATGGTGTCATCATATTTCTTCTATTGTTCCCATTCGGTGGAAATAGGTGGAGGGTCTTGTACCCATGTCATCACAAAATGTTATTCCCTCCCCCTTTGGTTTCCATTGGGTCTTTGGAGAATGGTTGGAAATTTTGCTAGACAAGTTGAGCACACAGTTTTCACATGGTTAGTTATAACCATGAACAAAAAAAATAACCATGTAGATATAAGGATCCACATAGTTATTGCACAATTTCCCCAAACTGTGCAGACTAACCGTGCGACCGTCCCAACTCTTTAATTTTGGGGTCTTTTCGTGTCGGCCCACGCCGATTGGTTAAGATGGTTGGTTCTTATGGTGGGTAGACACACTATGAGTCATATATAAGTTCTTTTGTAAATTTCTGATGGAAGTATACCCTTTGTACTAGGGAGTCCATTCAGGCCTCCCCCTGTTAGTGTCCCGATTCTTTCTCGAGGAAAAAAAATATCGGTTGTCTCTTATGGTGGGGAGGTAATTTTTGTTCCCCCATACCAGTAACTCAGACTTATCCATGGTCGTGGATTGGCGGTATGTAGTCTCATTCAGAGCTATCAAGCTATCGACATCTTCATTTAGTAAACATTATGATTGGGGAGTACCCAATGGTCTAGTTAAAGTAAGGTAAGTGTAACATTCTTCGATGTTGTTGTTCATTTGGGTGAATTGCTTGAGTCTTGTTCAGATAGTGTTTAATGAGTTTTATTTTGGGATAATGTATAAATGTGATTGATCATTTCAGTAAAGTGGTGTATGTTTGGGTTATGAGATTAATCATTCCTTAATTGATCACTAGAGGTGTTTTGGCCTTTGGGGGTGAAACCTGGCAAAGGCGTACCTCTTGGTTTCTTAGTTGGGTTTGGTTGTTGCTTTGTCCTTGATGTGACTTTCCGGGGCGGAAAGTTTTAATGGTGGAAATAATTTTTACATACATGACTTATTTTAAAGTTAATTTCCATTTAATTTCCATTCATGCTTTGTTTTGAGGGTTTCCCAAGCATTTATGGAGGAATGGGTGAGTTTTTATGAATTGGGCCAAACCGTGAGTCCAATTCCAGATTTAAAAATAAATTTTGATTTCTTTATAAAATCTTCATTTTTCAACATTTTTCATCCATTCCAATTCCTAATTGTCATCCCCTGAAATATTAACACCACCATGTTTATTTGGACCATTTATAAATCCATAATCTTGGTGGATATGGGTTTTTAGTTAGGGAATTGGGCCTGCTCGAAAGCCCATTTTCTGCATTAAAAATAAATTTTAATTCTTTAATATATCCTTCAATATTTGCGTTTTTTTTGGTGATTCCAACTCCCACCCGAGCCCACTTACCTAAGACGCGACCCCATGCCCTCCTCCCACAATTTGGAGCTAGATAGAATCGCGAAAATAGTCGAAACTGCTCTGGATTTCAGAAATCGTCCAGATTTTGGAAAGGTAAATTGATCCTTTCATAAATCCTATTCTTAATCTTTTTCCCCAATTCCAATTCCTACATGACCTTATAATTCTTGGTCAAATATCCATTAAATTGTTATCTGTTTTAAAATTCAGATTCTGGTCGATTTTGGTTCGTTTTATTCAGGATGTTTCAAGTAAGTGTTTCTTTCCTTGATTTCCTCCCCTTCCTAAGGGTTTCTTTCACCCTTTCAATAAGTTCATCATGTCCAGAAATTGAGGTTCGAAACTAGGGTTTGATTTGGTGTCTTGTTGGTCAAATATTGTGGTCTAGGGCTGGATTTATATTCCTTGAGGTTCGGCGGTAGTGCGGTTGATGTTTCGCACCATGTTTTGAGGGTTTCGTCATAAAAGGTAGGTGATTTCATGTGTAAACATTTATAGATGAGTTAGTTTGCTTGAATTACTTATTATTCATGTTCCTAATATGCTATGTGTGGTGCGTGAACTGTTTATTTTGGATTTAGTAAAGCATTTGTTTTTATAGTTTCATTTTAGCTTTAAATTTGGTGTTTTCATGTGCAACCCTTTGGGTATTATTTGGGACTGTTTTATAACATATAAATTTTGTTTAATAAATCTTGTTCTGGATGAAAATTCTAATTTGGTGGGGTATTGGTGTGCCACTAGGTCTTATAGAGGTTTTTTAAGGGTTTAAGGTGTAAAACTTTATTGTACTTCTTGAAAGTGATCTTGAAAACGTGTGCGTTTCATGTGGATCTTTCGTACTGTTGTTTGAGGTGGTTGTATAACACATGGGGGTTGTTTAATAAATGTTTTTGGAGCTTCCAATTCTGTTTTGAATTTTTATTAATGAGATTTTGGCCTTGAAATGCGGTTTTGAAATGGGTTTTATTTGAAAAGCTTTGGTAAAGTATATAGAAATGTTTTATGAAAGTTTTGAGTGGTTTAATGATTTATGTAAGAGGTGAAACCATATTGGAAAACTGTTTTGGATTGTTTATACATTCAAATGAACCATTTTAAATGTGAATAGTTCTGTTATGTGATGTTTATCATATTTTTAGGGACTTTATAAAATTGTTAAAGGATGTGTTGGATTGTGAAAGTTATGAAAAAAGTGTTGTGGGCTATTTTGGTGTGAGTTTAATTTCAAAAATGAATTTGAATAAAAAGTTAAATTTGTGACTTGTGTGATGTTCATGGGTCTGTTTGGATAATGTGTTATGTGGAAGTGATATTTTCATGTGAAAAGTATATTTCTTGGCTTGTTGAACTTGTTTGAGCACAAAGGGAAAACCCGGGTATCTAGGTGGGTGGACGTGTACTAGTATGCTAGTGAATCTGTGAGGTTTGGCCTCAGTTTCACTTAGCAGGTTTGACGCTTAAAACTCTAACTAAACTATGATGATGATGATTGGGGACCACTAGGTTATGGGTATGTTCCCTACTAGTGGCTCATGCACGAGAACGGATAATTTTTGTGGTTACTCTCACCGAGATACGAGGTACCTGGGACCCACAACTAACTAGTGCCTAGGGGTTATTTCCTATTGGTTGTGCTCATTAGATCTTTTATACTTACCGTCGGCATACGGTATATTTGGCTGAAAAAATCAGTAGCTTTTGAATTTATTTTAAAAGTGTTGATTCTTTAAATTAGCCCACTTGAAAACTGTTTTTTTAAGTTGCAACTTTTAGAAATTGTAACTAGAAATTACATGTTTTTGAAAACTTGCAAGCTTTTCGTCTTTGAATGTTTATCACAGGGAATCTCTTAGTGGTGGTATCCTACTGGGAATTGGCTCACACCCTACTTACACCCTTGCGTGTAAGTAGACTTAGTTATTTTTTTTGCAGGTTTGGGTATAACATTTGTGCCAACAGTTCGGGTTTTCACCGGTCATTCATAATGCGGTGTTGTGGAGATGGCTTGAGGGAAATGCCTCTTGCCATGTTGAGGTTCTTGGGCTGTTCATTTTTTTTGTTTTGTTCCTTTTTTATAGTTTTGTTGAGTTGTTATAGACTATGTAATTTAGTTCTGATTTTCTATAAAACATTGCTTGGTTTGAAAAATCCAGATTTGTTTCATTGGATTCTTTTGTTTTTTTTATGTTTATAAACTCTAGTAAATCGTTCCCAATTTTCATTTTATGATACCCGGGCACTTGTGCCAGCCCGTGGGGATCGGGAACGCCCTTCGGGTCTTGCCGTGGACCGGGTTGGGTGCCGATTTTGAAGGCGAACAGATTCGGTTCGTGACAGTTTGAATGAGAGATATAAAAAAAGTGGGGTTAGAGTGTTAAAATTGAGTGGAAAAAAATGGAATTTATATTTTTAATGAACTTGTGTGGGCCACACAGTTAGGCCACATAGTTTTCAAAAATGTGCACCAACCATTTGTAGGAAACATACTAGAAAAAACTAACTCATATGATTAAACTTATACTATGAACGATTGAAAAAACCATGAGCCAAACATGAAAAAATGAACCATCAAATTGTAGAGAAAACTCAGATGCTTGTTTCATAGTTTAAAAAACTATTTGCAAACCATTCACTTATATGCTTACATAAAAAGGGTCCCACATGGTTTCCACTTGGATCCAAATGGATTAGAATAAATCATAATATATCCATAAAGACTAATTATGCATAGAGAAAAATGATTTGAACAGTCCATCGTATATGGGTAACCACATAGTTTTCTCTAAACTATGCAAGAAAACCCTACATAGAAGGAAAATTCCATAATTTCCATGTTCTGGTCCAAAAATCTTTGGAAATGTAAAATAACCCCCAATAACATGAAATAACATTAAATAAACCCCACAATGACATGGTGGGTGTTATAATTTACCCCACTATAGTAGTTTATTCCACAAAAAGTCTTAGATATATGTATAGGATAAAAAAATATGGATTCTAAAATAAACCCTCAAGATAAAATAAAAGTCCTCAAATAACTGGATGAATTCCAAAAACACCACCAAGCATAAAAATAAACTAATCAAAAACTAATAAAAGAGAATATCTAATAAGTTAGATACCTAGAATAGTTCCCCCCATCATTTAGAATTGATCTACAATGGTGGAATAATTGAAAAAAATCTTCTCAACAAAAAATGGGATGCCACCAAACAACCACATGAATGAAATCTCTGAAGGAAATTTATTAAACATCACTAGTAAAATCCAACCACAAAAAAATGGCTCAAAAACCACTAATTTAAGGCACTAAACCCAGAATATCCTGAAGGACCAAAAAGATAAATTACCAAAGTGATGAGGCACAACAACTGGGAACATACCTCATAAAGAAATGACATGACTCCAACCCTGGGGTCACACAACACATTTGAGGGTTCTAAAATACAAATCCCTAGAATACCTTCCTAGGGTTATTTTGATTAAAAACTCATCCTAATGAAATAAATTGTCCAAATGGAAGGAAAACTACACCCCAGGTGTCCATGTACACACCATAGGTTTTAAATTTCTAAACCAATAAGAAAAAACACCCCGTGACCTATACCATGAATGGGAAATAATGAAAATCATCAAGAAATGATGCATGGACATTCCCTAAAAGAAAAACTAATCATAACGAGAAACAAAAAAACACCAGGAAAGGTTTTCCTAAAGATAAAATTTCCCTAAAATCAATGAGAATAAATCCAAAAATGGTTCATCTTCTAAAAGAGACACTATCAAGAATATAAAGGATACACCAAATGATGGATAATCTAGTAAATATCAAGCATACCCTTGTTCAATCAAACAAATATACCAAACTATAGATCACATAAGAGCCTTAAAAGAAAATCAACCCTTACTGGAATAAAATTTAAACCAAGGCTCACAGTCTAAGACGCCTGTCCTTCACAACTCCTAAGAAAAATCTTTCAACAAAACCAACCTAGAATAACTACAAAGAATACTAATAAGAGGAGAATATGACACCTTACCCTCCATTCAATGTCTTGGGTAGTGTTAACATAAAAAGGAAGAAAGATCCGAAAGAAAAGAACCCTAATTTAATACTATAATTTTCTAATAGGCATATACTAAATAACATGAGACATGAGATCAATCAAGTCATGTCTTATAAATCACACAAAGAAGTACCAAAATCTCATGAGGGATAAATAAAATAACAAATTTTTTCTAAAACATGAAAATATCTTTCAAAACACATCTTTTTAAAACATCCGGCCCCATAAAATAGAGTCCCAAATCCCCACTTTAAAAAACAAAGGCACCATTAAAATCAGGCTTTATTTTACTAAATATCAATTGGAAACTATTTTATAATTTCTACTACAAGCCTTGAATTGACTTTGTCAATTTAAAATTCTTTAATAACTAATTTCAAATTAAAATTTAAACATTTTTTAAAACCAAAACACCCTTATATGTTTAATAATAAAAGAAAACCTTTTCCATTGGAAATAATTCAAAACCACTATAAATTTTTAAACACATGCCACAGGTAAAACTCAAACAACAAAAAAAATCCAATTTTAGAAATCACCAGATTCCCTTAAAGTATGAAACATACCTTTCAAAAAATTAGGTGAACTTGATTAGAAAATCAGTAACACTAAAAAAACTTTACAAATTTAAAAAATGAAATCCACAATTTCCAAAAAATTCATGAAACAAAACTCATTTATAAAAAAATACCCAAGGCTTTGTTTTAAATTTGAAACCATTTTTTCTCATGAAATCCATTTCTTTCACACATAAAACTGATTTCACATCACACATTAAATCACAAAAATAAAGTAATAACACAAAAATCACTCCAAATATAATACAATGATGTAAAAATATCACAATAATCACCTTTTATCTTTTCCAATTCCCCACATAAACTAGGTAATCCAAGTTTCAAGGGGAATAAATAGTAATATCAAGCAAGATGTGAAACCATGTCTGAATTTGACACATGGGTGATAGACACACTAGTGCAGAAAACGTTTTTTACGTCACCATTTTTTACGTCGGTTATATAAAACCGACGTCATAATATGTAAAACGAGGTTTTTTACGTCGGTTATTTAATAACCGACGTAAAAACCTGTGTTTAGTACACCTTTAACGTCGGTTATTTTTATAACCGACGTTATTAATCGCGCGGCTTCATTTTTTATGTCGGTTATACATTAACTGCCGTAAAAAACAGAAGCGGGGGGTGTTTGTTACGTCGGTTATTCAATAACCGACGTAACAAATCGACATATGTACGAGTTATTACGTTGGTTATTGAATAACCGACGTAAAAAACGCGGTTTTTGAAGGCCTTTTTACGTCGGTTATAAAATAACCGACGTAAAAACCTTCCTCCGATTCTTTTTTTACGTCGGTTATGGAATAACCGACGTAAAAAAACGCGGATTTTGAGCCCTTTATAACGTCGGTTATAAAATAACTGACGTAAAAAAAGAATCGGAGGAAGGTTTTTACGTCGGTTATTGAATAACCGACGTTATAAATGTTTTTAAAAAAATTATAACGTCGGTTATTGAATAACCGACGTGATAACTCATTTAAAAATTTACCCAGACCCGTGGATTGTCATTCGTGAGTTTACCTTCGACAGTCGCGAGTCGTCTCTCTCGCGCGTAAACCCGAATCGGCTCGTCCATTTCGTTGGTTTAGATTCGTTTTGCGATCATCGTTTCTCATATTTAATCTCCTCGGATCAATCATCTAAACTCACAGCACTCAGGTAATCCTCCCACTCGTTCGTTTTTTTTCACGGATAGTATATATATATGTGTCGTGATTTTTTTGTTGAAACTAGCTAAGATTCTTCGATTGCGAACCCTTTTAACTCGTTTTGGCACCATAATCTTATTTATCATCCCTAGATCTATTAGTTCGACTTGCAATATTGACTAATTTTATGATTTCACTAATTTTTCATCGTTTTCTATAAATCCCCGAGAGGGTTGGGGCGTGTCCTTTTGGATGGGTTGCCCTTTTAATGGCCCAACTTCTTGTTATGGTAAAAAATTCTTTGAATGGCCCAAATTCTTGTTATGGTAAATTTTCAGTGATTCCAGGGGGGTGGGAGGGCTATCAAGAGGGTTGGGGGGTGTCCAGGGGGGTGTCCAAGGGGGTAGGGTGTGGGGGGTGGTGTCCAGGAGGGGTGGGGGGCTGTCCAGAGGGGTCGGGGGGTGTCCAGGGGGGTTTACAAGGGGGTGGGTGGGTGTGGGGGGCTGTCCAAGGGTGTGGGTGGGTGTTGGGGGGTGTCCAGGGGGGTGTCCAAGGGGGTAGGTGGTGGGGGGTGGTGTTTAGGAGGGGTGGGGGGGCTGTCCAGAGGGTTGGGGGGTGTCCAGGGGGGTGTACAAGCAGGTCGGGGGTGGGGGTTGTGTCCAGGAGGGGTGGGGGTGCTTTCTAGAGGGGTCGGGGGCTGTCCAGAGGGGTCGGGGGGTGTCCAGGGTGGTGTCCAAGGGGATGGGTGGGTGTGGGGGGCTGTCCAAGGGGGTGGCGGCCTGTCCAGAGGGGTCGGTGGGGTGTCCAGGGGGGTGTCCAAGGGGTTGGATGGGTGTGGGGGGCTGTCCAAGTGGGTGGAGGCCTATCCAGAGGGTATTTGGGGTTGTCCGGGTGGGTGGGGGGGCTGTCCAGAGGGTTGGGGGATGTCCAGGGGGGTGTCCAAGGGGGTAGGGGGTGGGGGGTGGTGTCCAAGAGTGGTGGGGGGCTGTCCAGAGGGGTCGGGGGGTGTCCAGGGGGGTTTACAAGGGGGTGGGTGGGTGTGGGGGGCTGTCCAAGGGTGTGGGTGGGTGTTGGGGGGTGTCCAGGGGGGTGTCCAAGGGGGTAGGGGGTGGGGGGTGGTGTTTAGGAGGGGTGGGGGGGGGGGGGGGCTGTCCAGAGGGTTGGGGGGTGTCAAGGGGGGTGTCCAAGCAGGTCGGGGGTGGGGGGTTGTGTCCAGGAGGGGTGGGGGTGCTTTCTAGAGGGGTCGGGGGCTGTCCAGAGGGGTCGGGGGGTGTCCAGGGTGGTGTCCAAGGGGATGGGTGGGTGTGGGGGGCTGTCCAAGGGGGTGGCAGCCTGTCCAGAGGGGTCGGTGGGGTGTTCAGGGGGGTGTCCAAGGGGGTGGATGGGTGTGGGGGGCTGTCCAAGTGGATGGAGGCCTCTCCAGAGGGTATTTGGGGTTGTCCGGGTGGGTGGGGGGGGGGGGGCTGTCCAGAGGGTTGGGGGATGTCCAGGGGGTGTCCAAGGGGGTAGGGGGTGGGGGTGGTGTCCAGGAGGGGCGGGGGGCTGTCCAGAGGGGTCGGGGGGTGTCCAGGGGGGTTTACAAGGGGGTGGGTGGGTGTGGGGGGCTGTCCAAGGGTGTGGGTGGGTGTTGGGGGGTGTCCAGGGGGGTGTCCAAGGGGGTAGGGGGTGGGGGGTGGTGTTTAGGAGGGGTGGGGGGGCTGTCCAGAGGGTTGGGGGTGTCCAGGGGGGTGTCCAAGCAGGTCGGGGGTGGGGGGTTGTGTCCAGGAGGGGTGTGGGTGCTTTCTAGAGGGGTCGGGGGCTGTCCAGAGGGGTCGGGGGGTGTCTAGGGTGGTGTCCAAGGGGATGGGTGGGTGTGGGGGGCTGTCCAAGGGGGTGGCGGCCTGTCCAGAGGGGTCAGTGGGGTGTCCAGGGGGGTGTCCAAGGGGGTGGATGGGTGTGGGGGGCTGTCCAAGTGGGTGGCGGCCTCTCCAGAGGGTATTTGGGGTTGTCCGGGTGGGTGGGGGGCTGTCCAGAGGGTTGGGGGATGTCCAGGGGGGTGTCCAAGGGGGTAGGGGGTGGGGGGTGGTGTCTAGGAGGGGTGGGGGGCTGTCTAGAGGGGTCGGGGGGTGTCCAGGGGGGTTTACAAGGGGGTGGGTGGGTGTGGGGGGCTGTCCAAGGGTGTGGGTGGGTGTTGGGGGGTGTCCAGGGGGGTGTCCAAGGGGGTAGGGGGTGGGGGGTGGTGTTTAGGAGGGGTGGGGGGGGGGGGGGGGCTGTCCAGAGGGTTGGGGGGTGTCCAGGGGGGTGTCCAAGCAGGTCGGGGGTGGGAGGTTGTGTCCAGGAGGGGTGGGGGTGCTTTCTAGAGGGGTCGGGGGCTGTCCAGAGGGGTCGGGGGGTGTCCAGGGTGGTGTCCAAGGGGATGGGTGGGTGTGGGGGGCTGTCCAAGGGGGTGGCGGCCTGTCTAGAGGGGTCAGTGGGGTGTCCAGGGGGGTGTCCAAGGGGGTGGATGGGTGTGGGGGGCTGTCCAAGTGGGTGGCGGCCTCTCCAGAGGGTATTTGGGGTTGTCCGGGTGGGTGGGGGGGGGGGGGGCTGTCCAGAGGGTTGGGGGATGTCCAGGGGGGTGTCCAAGGGGGTAGGGGGTGGGGGGTGGTGTCCAGGAGGGGCGGGGGGCTGTCCAGAGGGGTCGGGGGGTGTCCAGTGGGGGTGTTATATCTTACTATATTTTGTTTAAAAAATAATATTCAAGCATATTTTTTTAAATACACATAGATTTGTTTTATATTTCAAAATTGTTTACATTCAAATTATGATTTTTTTCATATAAACATATATTTGTCTTATCTAAAAAATATATTTTTTTGCTATTTGTTATAGGTAATAATGAGTCGAAGTTGGATTACGGCACATCGAATGAGCAATGAATATGAGGAAGGTGTTGATGCCTTTTTGGAATTTGCTAAACGAAATGTTCCAAGTAGTGACATTTTTTTCTGTCCATGCCTGAAATGTCTGAATATGAAGAAGTTGAAAAGTAGAGAGATAAAAGATCATCTGATTTGTCAAGGTTTCAATCTGAGTTACAACCCTTGGATTTGGCATGGCGAAACTGGACAGAATGTCACTGATGATAATGAATCGGAAGATGGTAACTCCGATGGAATTGAAGAAATGATTCGCGATATTGTAGCAGAACAAATTGAGATAGAACCGACAGTTGCACATCTATATGGTGATGCCAAAAAACCATTATATCCTGGTTGTATAGATTTTACGGTTTTGTCGGCGGTGTTAAGATTGATTAACATGAAGGCGAAACATGGATGGAGTGACAGAAGTTTTACAGAGCTACTACAATTGATGAAAGACATTCTTCCAAAAGATAACGATCTTCCAGATTCACATTATAAGGCCAAAAAAATATTATGCCCGATGGGATTGGGATACAGGAAAATACATGCCTGTCCGAATGACTGCATTATATATAGGAAGGAATATGAATTTCTGAAAGAGTGTCCTAAATGTGGGACATCACGGTATAAGGTGAAAGAAAAATCACAAGCTGATGTAGAGATTACAAAGCTCCCTTCAAAGGTATTTTGGTATCTTTCTATAATTCCTCGTTTCAAACGTTTATTTGCTAATTCACATGATGCAAAAAGGTTAAGATGGCATGCTGATGAGCGGGTATGTGATGGAAAAATACGTCATCCAGCTGATTGTCCACAATGGAAGAAAATTGATGCCCAGTACCCTACATTTGGAAATGAAATTAGAAATCTGAGACTAGGCTTGTGCACAGATGGAATGAATCCATACCGAACCCTCAGTAGCACACATAGTTCATGGCCTGTTTTATTGGTAATTTACAACCTCTCTCCTGAAGTTTGTATGAAGCGCAAATATGTCATGTTGAGTATCATGATATCTGGTCCAAAGCAACCCGGCAATGATATTGATGTATACTTGTCACCGCTGATTGATGATTTGAAACTGTTATGGGCTGATGGTATTAGGGTGTATGATTCTTATAAAATGGAATATTTTCAACTGCATGCAGTGCTTCTATTCACTATAAATGACTTCCCAGCATATGGAAATTTGTCTGGATACAGTGTTAAAGGGCATAAAGCATGTCCAATTTGCGAACAACAGATGTCATATTGTCAATTGCATCATGGGAGGAAAACAGTGTACATGGGTCATCGAAAGTTTTTGCCTATGGATCACCCTTATAGAAGACTAAAAAAGGCATTCAATGGCTCACAAGAATTTGATACTGCTCCAAAACCTTTATCCCCAGATTTGTATTTTGAGAGGGTGAAAAACCTTGATGTGACATTGGGAAAGACACAGAAATCTGGTAATGATAGACATATTTGGAAGAAAAGGTCAATATTTTTTGAGCTACCATATTGGAGGTATCATGAAGTCAAACATAATATTGATGTCATGCACGTGGAGAAGAATATCTGTGATTCTTTGATCGGAACATTGCTAGATATTAAAGGAAAGACAAAATATGGGTTGAATGCAAGGTTAGACCTACTATCAATGGGAATACGTTTGGAGTTAGCTCCCACTCCTAAAGGAAGACGAACATTTCTTCCCCCGGCTTGTCATACATTATCGAAGAGGGAGAAAAGTAGCTTCTGTCAGTGTCTTCATGATATAAAAGTGCCTCAAGGTTATTCTTCAAATGTAAAAAATTTTGTCTCATTGAAAGACTTGAAGTTGATAGGTATGAAATCACATGATTGTCACGTCATGATGCAACAAATTATACCAGTTGCACTACGTGGAATATTGCCCATCCGTGTCAGAAAGACTATAATGAGGTTGTGTTATTTTTTCAATTCAATTTGTAACAAGGCGATTGATGTGAATGCTTTGAACATTTTGGAAAAGGATGCAATTTTTATACTTTGTCATTTAGAAATGTATTTTCCTCCAACTTTTTTTGATATGATGGTGCATTTAATGATTCATCTGGTTCGAGAAATAAAGCTTTGTGGACCTGTATATCTTCGTTGGATGTATCCTTTTGAAAGGTATATGAAAATATTAAAGGGATATGTTAAAAATTCATATCGACCTGAAGCCTCCATTATTGAAAAGTATATTTCCGAGGAGGTAGCAGAGTTTTGTACGAGCTACTTGGCTACGACGCAACACATAGGTTTGCCTCCATCTCGCCATGAACGGGTTAATAATGAGGGAAAGGGGATTCGTGGCTTGAAAGTCAAATCACTGTCAGCTGAACAGATGAAGAAGTTAGAATCATACATCTTGAATAACATAGCTGATGTTCAACCGTATATCACATTGCATATTAATGAGTTGAAACAATGTCATCCAAAGAAGAAAGAAATGTGGATTTTGAATGAGCACAACAAAACTTTTTTTCCATGGTTTAAAAAGACCTTGCTTGGTAGACCAGATGTATCAGAGACATTAAAATGGATAGTGGGTGGTCCATCTTTAAATGTGATAACATGGTCCGCTTATGACATTAATGGCTATACATTTCATACGAAAGCTCAGGACAACAGAAGTGCAGTTCATAATAGTGGTGTATTAGTGTTTGCAGAAGCAATGCATTTTTCGAGTGCTAAGGACAGAAACCCAATTTCGGCATCAAGTGCATATTATGGAGTGATTGAAGACATATGGGAGGCTGATTACTTTAAAATTAAAGTTCCTGTTTTTAACTGTAAATGGTTTATCGGTAACAACAGTGTCAGACACGATGAATTTGGAATGACACTTGTTAATCTGAATAGATTGGAAGACACAGCTGATTCTTTTATAATGGCAACACATGCCAAACAAATTTTCTATGTAGTAGATCAATCAGATATGCAGTGGGCTGTTGTTTTACAAGGGAAAAAACAATATGTTGGTGAGGATGAATTTGATGAAGATGATTGATTTATGTGAGATCCCTACTTCCATGGAAAGATTAACAGAACATAATGATGAGTATGTTGAAGACATGGTTTGTGCCATAAGGAACGATCACGACGAAGGAATTTGGGAAAACAATCCAACTGTACATTCCTAAAATTACAGGTAACACATGTTTATTTCTTGTTTACATTTAGTTTTTTTATATAATGTTAGATATTGTAAATTTTTTACTTATTAAAACATGTATCAAACCAAAATGATAAAACAATAAAAACCGTAAAGAGGAGAAGTCCTGGGCGCACCGGCTGGCCGGTGGTGGATCACCGGTTGGCCGGTGGTCCAGACAGCAAAGCTCTGTCTGGTCCACCGGCCGGCCGGTGATGAGCTAGTGGCCGGCCGGTGGTCTAGACAGAGAGGAAGGCTCTCTGTCTGGTCCACCGGCCGGCCGGTGGTGATCCAGCGGCCGGCCGGTGGTCCAGACAGAGCAAGGCTGTCTGGTCCACCGGCCGGCCGGTGGTGATCCAGCGGCCGACCGGTGGTCCAGACAGAGGAAGGCTGTCTGGTCCACCGGCCGGCCGGTGGTGAGCCAGCGGCCGGCCAGTGACACCAGGCAGTGGGCAAGTCTACTGCCTGGGTCCTCCGGCTGGCCGGTGAGCTCACACCGGCTGACCGGTGGACTCAGTGAGTCCACTTTTCAGCTTTCTTGGGCCAACTCCTTGGCAACCTATTGCCTATCAACAAAAACACTTGAAAACAAGTTAGAACATAATAAGAGTGATTGTGATCATTAAAATCCAAGAGAGAGGGGTACAACAGACTGTGTTTACCATGTTTATCATTGTTTAACATGCTTACCATATTACCAATGTTTACTATTATGTAATTTAGTACACTTTTCTATTTTCTGATTAAGTAGTATTACAATATTTGAATTTGTATATTTGTGAACTAATGTTTGTTTTTTTGATTTGAAGGAAAATGACAGATCAATCAGTTGATCAGCCACATGATTCTGGAGATGAGCATATTGGTCATACATCTGGGGAGGAACATTCACATGCTCCTATTACGAAAAAGAGTTCAAAGGTTGGTAAGCGTGGGTGCACACGTTTACCAAAATTATCACTTTCCCGTACGAAGGAGGAGAGTATAGTCGTGGAGTTTGATGATGATGATCTTTCTAGAGGTCCAAATGCTAAAGATTTTAAGGGTTTTGTAGCAACTCAGGCTAAGAGCAAAGTAATCATTCTCTATGATGATTGGAGAAGTGTGGATAAGGCGATAATTTCTCAGCTGTGGGAGACCATTTTGGTAAGATCTTTTGCTATTGTTTGACTGTTCTTTAAATGTTTCTAGTATATATAATATTTTTAACCTCTTTTTTATCAGATGAAATTTGATATTCCTGACACTGGAGGAGTCAGGAAGAAATGCTTATCGTTGGCTGCTAGGAGATGGAGGGATTTCAAATCAACCCTCTCATCTGATTTCATTTATGGTCATAGGAGTCGTGAGAATCCATGTCGTATATATCCTTTTATAGATGAAGACACATGGAGACAATTTTTTGAAAGTAGAAGAAAAGAATCATTTTTGGTAAGGGCAATGTAAACTTTTATAAGCTTTCTTATATAAATGATCTTATTATTGTTTTGTTAATGATTACTTATTCTTAATTTACAGCAAACAAGGAAAGCTCATCAAGAGATCCAATCTAAAAATGTATACCCTCATAGTTTATCTCGGGGAGGGTATGCATTATTGGAAGAACAAATGATGGCAGAAAAAGTTCAACAACTAAGAGCTGAGTCTTCAAGCTCTGGAGAGGTGGCCCCTCCATCCCCTCCATCTAGACATGAGAAATGGAAAAGAGCTCGGAAGGGCAAAAAATGACAATATCTTTCGGAAGAATCGAGACTCGTAGTTGAGAGGATTGTAAGATATCTATTTTATTTATTTAAGTTTACTATTTTCGTCATATATTTCCAATCATTATAGAAATGTTCAATTAATTATTACAGGACTCTCTTGAGGAGCAGAGTTCACAGGGGACATTTACACCATTTGGGAGGGAAGATATTTTATCTGTGGCATTGGGAAAGCCCGAACATCCTGGCCGTGTAAGAGGATATCCGACAGGTGTATCGGTAAGAAAAGTGTTGCCACGTTCCTCAACTTCTAACGTTGAGGGAGTTTATAAAAAAAAATAGAATCCTTGGAGGCTGAAGTCCATAATATTAATGCGACAATGTAGGACAAGATTAGAGCATCGGTGCAGTTTATGTTTGCAGACTTGCAAAGACAATTTCAGGGTGCAGCTCCCACTCCACCTCTCCCAGTAGCTCCACTCCCCCACCTCAGCCTGCGGACCCCATTTTTGATCCTCCTCCTCCGCCGCAGCTACCTACTTATTTTGAGTTGTATGTTGATGATCCTCAACATCATATAGTTGCATATGGGATGGTATATTGTATAGGAGATACAGTTCATCATCAACAGTTAGAGGTAGAGAATCAGAGGGTCACTGTACAGGATATTATAGATAGATCAGCTCGGATACCATTACCTACAGATGAGGTGACGACAGTTGGACATAGTATCGGCCATTTTTTACTTTGGCCATCCAGACTTCTTCGACTCATTACCATAGAGGTATGGATGTTATATCTTTTATTTTATATTTTTATTAATGTTTTATCATTTGAAAACTAATATATTTTTCAATTTATTTTTACAGGAATACTTCAAAGGTAAAGAAATACTGTATAGACAACAACAAAGACAGATAGCTATGACATCAGATGCAGATACTAGCAGTCTTGACAAATTGTCAAGATATTCAAATTTGTTGGCGGATCATTATGACTTTACAATGGAAGCTCAAGCTCATGTCTATGGACGTGAACTAAGTGTGGGTATTATGAAAACTGATATCATGGAGTTTGTCACTGGAGATAAGTTGGGCATCAACGTGGTGAAAATTTTTATCATGTAAGTCTTAACACCTTTTCCTTGCGTTATATTTATTAAAAATGTATACTTATGTCTGCTTTGTATTAGGTATCTGTATAAAATTTGTGAGAGGAATGAGCTGACAGATGTATATGGATTCGTGGACCCACAATTGATTTCCCCTGAAGCATGTGCATTGGATGAGGAACAAAGAATGATTTATATTGCTGATAGATTTGAAAAGAATGTAATCACACAGTGTTGGATGATGCCTTTTTGTGAGAGGTATGAAACACATCCCTCTCAAAGAGTTAATTATCTTTTAACATAAAAAACCACTAACGTTAAATTTCCTTTTATCAGGGATCATTGGATGTTAGGGGTTTTTTGCCCTAGGGAGAAAGCACTTTATTGGATATGCTCTCTCCATGATGATGTGCGAGAAAGTTTTAAGAATATATTGGAAACGTAAGTTTCAATTTCACAATAGTTTTATATATTATAATGAATTTTAAATTTACCCCATTCGTATTATTTTCTAACAGGGCATGGGTCCACTTTCGAAAAAGCGCAAAGAAAAGGAATTTCAAGATCAAATATGTACATGCGAAGGTAAATATCCATTTATAATTTGTACATTTTGATTTATTACATAAAAATAATATATTGAATTTACACTCATTCAAACAGAAATGTCATGAGCAACAAGGCATCATCAAATGCGGATATTACATGTTAAGATTTATGTATGAAATAATAACAACTGGGACAGTTCTGAGTTTTGACCTGGTAAGATTTCCTCTTTCTCATAATATTTCAATTTGATTTATTCATTATACACGTTGACTACTATACTTTTCCTTTGTAGCTTTTTGATGGCCCTCAACCCTTTACTGCTGAAGATATCAAACACTTACAAGTGGAGTGGTCAAATTATTTTACAGGTTTGATTGACTTTTAGTTGTTTGTAATGTAAAATGTAATTTTGAATATTGTCAATGTAATTGTGTATTTCGTAGTCGTTTAGGTTGGATTTAGTTTTTTTTGAAGTTGACAGTGTAAGTTTTGAATGTTATATAAGTGAATGTTTAATTTTTCTCTACTTCTTGTTTTGGTCTACTGTTGATGCTGGTCTGGATTTTGGTATGGGGGGAGAGGTTCCAAGGGGGTGGGTGGGTGTTTGGGGGGTGTCCAAGGGATATGGGAGGGGTGTCCAAGGTGTGTTTGGGGCTGTCCTAGGGGTCGGGGGGGGGGTGTCCAAGGGGTGGGGGGTGTCCAAGGGATATGGGAGGGGTGTCCAAGGTGTGTTTGGGGCTGTCCAAGGGGTCGGTTGGGTGTAAATGAGGGTGGGGGGGTGTCCAAGGGGTGGGGGGGGTGTCCAAGTGGTGGGGGGGTGTCCAAGGGATATAGGAGGGGTGTCCAAGGGGTTTTTGGGGCTGTCCAAGGGGATGGGGGGTTTCCAAGGGGTCGGGGGGGGGGGGGGTTCCAAGGGGTCGGGGGGGTGTCCAGGGGGTGGGGGGCTGTCCAAGGGGTGGGGGGTGTCCAAGGGGTGGGGGGGTGTCCAAGGGATATGGGAGGGGTGTTTGGGGCTGTCCCTAGTGTTCGGGGGGTGTAAATGAGGGTGGGGGGGCTGTCGAAGGGGTGGGGGGTGTCCAAGGGGTGGGGGGGTGTCCAAGGGATATGGGAGTGGTGTCCAAGGTGTCTGGGAGTTCTGTCCAAGGGGGCCGGTTGGGTGTAAATGAGGGTGGGGGGGCTGTCCAAGGGGTAGGGGGGTGTCCAAGGGGTGGGGGGGTGTCCAAGGGATATGGGAGGGGTGTCCAAGGGGTGTTTGGGGTTGTCCAAGGGCTCGGGGGGTGTCCAGGGGTCGGGGGGGGGGGGGGGTGTCCAAGGGGTCTGGGAGGGCTGTCAAGGTGTGGGGGGGTGTCCAATGGGTGTTTGAGGCTGTACTAGGGGTCTTGGGGGTGTAAATGAGGGTGGGGGGGTGTCCAAGGGGTGGGGGGGGGGGGGTGTCCAAGGGGTGGGGGTGTCCAAGGGATATGGGAGGGGTGTCCAATGGGTGTTTGAGGCTGTACTAGGGGTCGTGGGGGTGTAAATGAGGGTGGGGGGGCTGTCCAAGGGGTGGGGGGGGGGTGTCCAAGGGTTGTGGTGGGGCTCCAATGTGGTGGGGGAGGGCTGGCCAGGTTGTTAGGTGGGTATAGATGAGGGTGGGGTTCAGTTGGGGCTTGGGGGAGGGATGGCATAGTTATTTTTGTTGTTTGGTTTCTGGTTGCTTTTTGGTGAGAGCAGTGCAATTATTTAAAAAAAAATATCGCTTTCACGTCGGTTATTTTATAACCGACGTGGTAAATAAATCGGTAGGGGTTTATCACGTCGGTTTTTTCGAGAACCGACGTGATAAACCGTTCCCGGGCCTTTTATCACGTCGGTTCTTAATATAACCGACGTGCTAAAAGGCCTGGGAATCGATTTACCACGTCGGTTATTGGATAACCGACGTGCTAAAACGTTTCCCAGGCCTTTTTATCACGTCGGTTATTTAAGAAACCGACGTGATAATAGGCCCGGGGAAGGGTTAATCACGTCGGTTATGTCATAACTGACGTGATAAACAATATCCCAGGCGTTTTATCACGTCGGTTTAGAAATAACCGATGTGATAAACCCCCCCGCGCATATTTAGCACGTCGGTTATTATATAACCGACGTGCTAAACCCCCCCACCCGCGGTTTATCACGGCGGTTATATAATAACCGCCGTTATAAATCCCCATCCCCCATCATTTGTCACGTCGGTTATTAATGAACCGACGTGATAAACACCGTGATGTTAGGGATGTTACGTCAGGTTTTAAATAACCGACGTAAAAAACGTTATTTATAACGTCGTCCGTATTAACGTCGCCTAAAAACCGACATAAATAATGAAAAATAACCGACGTAAAAATTGTTTTCTGCACTAGTGACACATGTAAATTGTGAAGTAATGCTACAATGTGTCTTGTATAAAGTGTTTGGTTTATTTATGGTTTTTAGGATCTATAATAAAACCTAACACTTATAACCCCTTTTATGTTTTCATCCCAAACTACCAAACACAATCCCTAAAGGAAAATCAATCTATGCATTGAGGATCAGAGAACCACCACCATATGTATCAAATAAAAATTCAAAAAAAAAAAGTTAAATAGGAATATAAAATCAAAACAAAAATCCCAAATACTCCATGAAAATCAAGGCTTAAGGTTATAAAGTGTTCACAAGACTCTCCTCACACTTATTATAATTACCCAAAAGTTTATCAATGGAATTTTACTTATTATAATTATGTCATAAAACACATAAATCACATAGAGAAACCAATAAAAACATTATTCTCATAAATGATACATTAGTAAGAAAACAAAACAATTTTAATTAAAAATAATATAGTGATACAATAAATAGAAAAAAAGATAATAATAATAGAAAATTTTTTATTCACTTGAACAACTAGAAAGATCGCACTCGCAAACAATGCTATATAAATAAAACATAATTTTAATAATATGATATTAATTTTGAAGATGAATATATATATATATATATATAACCTTGATATAAAATAATATTCAATGAATAAAGAATGAAATAAGATGTATTTATAATAATTAAGGAAACTATATCATTGGAATAGTAACCTGACCACTGGAATAGTAATATGGCCATTAGGAATAGTAATTTGGATATTAGAATAGTAACCTCACCTATAAAAGTATAAGTAAAATTTAGTTATTTTTATAAATGAAAATATGGTATAATTATATCATGGTATAAGTAAATAAATGTTTTAAAAATGATAAATTAAGTATTGGTATTTTTTTGTGAAACGTAAATGTTTATTTACAATTTTATAGTTAATATAATGATTTAAAAGAAAATTTATTTGAATAAAATAGATTCATAAATTAATATTTTTTATATAATAATTATAATATAACTTTATGAGACCTTAATTAATGTTTCAAAGGGTTGTAAAATCAATTATAATATTAAAATATATATTTTCTAAATAAATGATTATTTTATTTAAAAAATAATTTTCTCATATCTAGAAAATTATTTCCATAAAATGGATTCTATTTTTGAAATCTATATGTTGAAAAATGGCTTCGGTTAATTTTTGGGATTTTTCTAAAATAATTTAATTTTTGGTCAATAGTGAAATACAATAATTTTTTATATTTAACATTATAAGTTTTTTTGAGTCATGAATGATGTAACCATGTTGTGAGAACTAATTATTTTAAACCATCTTTAACTATTCACTGTATTTATTCATAAGAATCAACACTTTTTTTAGTCTTGATTCATAATAATAAACTAATGAATATAATAATACAAAACACTCCTCACCTCACCCTATAAATACCACCCCTTCTCCAAAACCCTTCTATGCCTTGTATCTTATCAATATTATTCACAATTCCCTTCCCAAGCCTCTTAACCACATCCAAGAGCTTCTTGTCTAAATAAATGAACACACCCTGGTGCCTTAAGGAGGTTCTCATGGAGACAAAATTCAAGAGGTAAAATCCTCAATCCTTCACTTTTATTTTATTTTATTTTCTTATCCTTTACTCACCTCTTATAAGTCCCCATCCTTAAAACATTACTTAATATTGAGTTAAATCAATAATTAACATTGAGTATCTTTTCAGGTTTAGAGTTTTATAGAATTAGGCCATAACTATTACATTAAATCTCAAATATTACAAAGTAGACACTTCTATTTAGTGTCCACTTTTTTTCATAAAATAAAAACTCTTAAAAGAAAACAAGAATTATTTTCTTGATATAAATCTTCATGATTTTTTCCTTTCTCTTACCCTTTCTTATACCCTGTGGAAAACATTTCAAAAACATGAGGTGATAATAAAAATCTCAGTAAGGGTTATAAAATAAATAAATTAAACATTAGTCCAACAATAAATAAAAAAATAATCTCTTTAACATTCCTATGAAATAATAATATTTATGAATAACAAATAGAAATCATAAATCATAAAGGTAACTTGTGGCATCCATATTATACTTACATTATAGCTTTCACAGCTATATATGGATTTACGTTTGGAATACCCATCATAGTATATTCCCTAAATCTATTAGGAGAAACATTAATGTTTACCTCCTTCACATTACCTAATGCATTGGAGAGCTATCTCAAACTCACCCGCCCTAGGTTTATCATGGAACCACCCGTATACGTAAACAATGCTCAAGAACCATAACATAATTATAACACAAGAAAAAGTATAAAGAAAAATATCATTTCCACATTGCAATCACAATATAAAATTTCAATATATTAACATAATCAATACATTCTCAAAACCATTTTCAATACCAAAATATGTAAAAAGAGTATATGGTATTTATTTTCCTTTTAAAAACATTACGACTTGTTAAGGAAACCAAATATCAAATAATGCTCGCAGTAGTGGAAAGGTCATTGTCACCACGTATGTTAAAAATAAAAATTATTTTTTCTATTTATTAAAAAAATTCATAGATAAAATAGTCCCTTTTAATGAAATTAAAAGTCAAATGTGTTTATACACCATATAAAGGAAAGTCGTGTATAAAACAAAGTATGCCTCAATGAATGGAGATTGAGACAAAGCCCCTTACAAAGATCATTTTGTTAATAAAATAGATTGATTATGTGAATTCACTATAAATACACATAAATAAATTATAAATAATAGATAATTTATCAAAATTAATTTCTCACATAATCATATAATGACATAATCAAGAACATCATCCCAAAGAATGGAAATCGGGTTAAGAAGTTCTCTTACCTCGAGTCCGACTTATCAAATATGTTCCTTGTATTTCTTTAATAATAAACTTAAGTTAATTTATAATTGATTTAGAAACTTTTTAGAGTTTTTTATTCCTTTTATGTCACTTATTACCTTGCTAGAACAATTAGTTAATTATTTGAGTTCATATTGGACATTTTGTCGATGTTCGGAACTTGAGTAAAAAATGAACTTGTCATAATTACAAATTGTCCATTTGGTCAAAAGTACGTTATCTAAAGATTTGTATTAATGATTTAAATATAATATATATCCAGTATATATGTATTTAGATCCATTATATATGTATTTATAATAGTCCATAACATTTGGATATAAGAAAATGAAATGCACCGTTCATAGAGACGGTAAGCCGTACATACACATGAATGCTACTTTCATTTTTTTCATTTTTAAAGGTTTGAAAACTAAATGATAAATTGGAATATTATAATTCAAATATAATATATATGTTATATATGTTACACAATTTCATTAATTCCATCCTTTATACATTTCATGTATTGTGTGAATGAGTCATATCACTTTGAGGGGTCAGTAGTCCGCACTTCCTCAAACGAAATTATCATATTTATAAAACAATAAAATCCTAAAGGTATATTCTAAATGATAATTATAGAAAAATAGAGATAAAATAAATATCATATATATCATATATAATTACATTTCCATCATAATTTTCACCATGAGAGGTGGTAGGAGAATATTGAATAATCATCATTTCATGAGGAAGTAATTCACCATCCACAGAAATAATATGTTATATACCCATTAGATGGAGGTGAGTGTAAGTGTAGTTAGAATAATTATCATAACAAAAAACTTGTATATTGAGGATACTAGTGTTGTTATTTAATCAAATAAAAAAATAGGCAGCAAGTAAGTATAATAATGGAAAGAAATTTTAGAGAAGACGCAACCTCTTAAAATGTGTAACTCTCTTTGATTTGAGCCAAAAGGATTTCTTGAATTGCCTTATGCCTAGGAAAAAGATTCTAGGAGGAAGATAGGTATGTTGGGAGATTCTTAGAGCTGAATTGTTATGAGACAAGGGGCTAGAGAGGTATGTGTAATGGGTTAGAGGTGGTGGCCTTTTATAAGAGGGAGGAGGGACTCTTTATAAAGGTTTGAAAGTATTATTTTATTATAAAATTATATTTAGTTTAAAAAGGTCAAAAACTAATTAAATTCAAATATAAGATGAATATAATTAGAAATAAAATCATCCAATAATAATTGGATATGTTTTTAATATTTTTTAATCCTTATCTTTTTTATTTCACCCTTTTTACTCTTAAAATTTTATCAAGAATTTAACACTTTGAGAACAAAAATAGTTACCAAAACCTGAAAAATATCCAAATAAAGAGTCATTAATAAAATTAAAACTTATGATAACTATTTTTCTGAATATTATATATTTTTTAATTTTATAATATTTAATAAAATATTTTATATTTTAAAATATTAATTATGTCAATTTTGACACTATTCATATCATGACTTATTAAAAATTCATAACAACCTAATTGATTCAAAAAAACTTCATTAATACAAATATAACATGTAACTATCTTCCAAAAAATTCGTGTATTACATCAAAATAACAAAATTAAATTTATTTTAACATTTATAAAATCATTTATTTGAATCCTTTATTAATGAAATAATCACTACATCACCATTGTGTCATAATTAATTTTATTTATTTAATATTTAAAAATTATAAATAAAATACAATAATGTAGGAAATATTTTTATATTTATAATGATTATTTATAGAATAATATATCATTTATATAACCCCATATAAAAATTGTTTTATAAAAAGATATATGTTTATATTATATTTTCCTTAACTTTAAATTAAAAGTAATTAGATGTCATTTTCAAACACAATTGGATCCATGGGGTCCCAAAATCGATCCAAGTATTCCCATGGTTATAAATTTATCATAAAATAGGGTTAGGACAAATGTTAGGGTAATTTAATATTATTATAATATTATTGTTTACCCTTATTTACCAGATTTACCCTTTAACCATGATAAATAAAATATTTACTGAAGTTACTATTCATAATGTCTAAAAATAAAAGTTACATATTTATAAAATTTGTAACTCATGATTCCAAATATAGAATCTATTTTTTTTTCAAATTCATAATAAAAAGTTGCAGAAATTAATTTAAAATTAAGTTCTGTTGTCAAAACCAAAAAACGTGTTTTTAAGAAGTTAACATTACCAAAAGATTGACATGTGTTTATGTCCAATTTCAAAGTGAAATTACATTGAATGAACAAATTTGTATTAAATTATAAAAATATAATCTAATTATGCTTTAAAACCAATTAAAAGGACAGTATAATTATATAAATAAATTAGATTAAAAGGCAGTTTTGAATTAAAATGCAGTATTTTTCACTATTTTTCAAAAAATGAACTTTATCAGAAAAATAATTTTTTTTACCCAAAGTAAATTTTGATGTCCCGATTCTAAATAATAAGTTAATTTTGTCCAATGGAACATATAAAATTAACAAAAACTAGATTTAAAAAGGGTTCACCATCAAAAGGCGATAAATCGACCTTTTAAAGAATATTACAGTATTTCATGGTTAAAATCTAATTCATTCTTATTTTAAGACTCTAAAATTTATTGGATAAAAGTAAAAACATTTAACAAACATGTGTAATCATATTGTAGTTAGTTCTGTTCATTCATTCCAATACAATGGCTAGGCATTAACTACCATTTAAAATAATAATCATATTATATTATTTTTTTAGAAGAACTCAAAGTTATGTGCAACGTAAGATTTTAGAGAAACCAATTATTGCGTGCTAAGTACACTATCAGAAATAGCATCGCCTTGAAAGTAAAATTAATATTTAATTCACAAATATAAATATATATAAAAATTTCATATTCTTTATTTACCTCAGATGTTACATCCTTCCCCCCTTTTGGGAATTAAGCCCTCACAATTTTAAAATTGGGCTCGGAAACTTCATTAAAAGTCAAACATCAGAAAAAGAGTCAATGGAACCATCACTTTAATAGAAAGAAATAAAAGTAAAATGGTCATATGAGATAACCCATACTATATTTCCATGTAGGAAAATATGGATATGGAAGATTAACTAAGTGTCTAGTTCTGATGAAGAGTGATAGAAAACATGACCAGGAGAAAGTTAACAATAAGAAAACCACAAACTTGTGATAGGTTAAATGGTCATTGGTTTCCTAGTAGGAAATGTAAATGGAAAAAGTTTTTGTTTTAAGTTCCATTTCATAAAGTTTCAGAATTTATTTATGAGACCGAGTAATAACATAAGGAAACATACTTACTTTTCAAGTAGAGTTTTATCCTTTATCAAGTTTCTAACAAAAACTCATATTTTCTCCAAATGATGAGTATTCAAGATGACTTGGTCACACCTGAAGCAATAGAATCAACTTCTATAGAATCACATAATCCACAAAAGATGAACTATATATTTCCCCTGTCTTTAGATATAAACCAAAACTAAAATGGTTAGTATAAGATCAGATAACCCCCAAAAAGGATAATCTTTTATAAAAAGAAACACTACTCTTAATCTCCAAAATTGAACAAACAATACCCAAAGTTCAACAAATACCATTCAATAAACAATATTCCTTAAAATAATTCAATATAATCCAAACTAAGATTGAAACCCAAAAATTATAAGAATTTAATCACATAGCCTTCCATAGTAAATCTTAACATTTATCTCCAAATAATATCGACTACTCTTAAAGTCTCATACTAAAGTATAATTAACAAAATTACATATTCTCTTTGATAGGTTAACTATTTCCATAAATAACCCAAATCACCATATGTTCACAATAAAAACAAAGATTCTTCCAAAGATAAGATTTCAACCATTTATCCATAAATGAAATCCCATAGCATTATATCTTCCTTAGGCATATAGTATTCCCAAAAGAGAGAATGTCTTCCAAAATAACCTTTATCACTTAATCACCAAATCATTTTCCTGTACATAGGATATACATTTGATAAAACATAATATCCAAAAATAAACTTATTATTGATCCATAAAATCATTTAACTCAAATGAATAAGTCATACTAAACAGGGACTTCATGTAGGCCAGTGGTAGGTAATAAATCCCAATCGTACTTTGGTTATGGGTTAGATTCCCACATCTTTGTCTGACGCGATGGGTTTTCACATGGTCTACATGTTATATTTTTTCAAAAACCATATAATTTTATAACATTCCCAAAAAATTAGATAATTTCCAAAAAAATAACCATAACATATTTTGACCACAAATGTTATCTCATACTTCGCATTGTCATCAAAAAAGTAATAACCTGTAATTTGATCAAATTAAAGGATCATATAAACCCAAATGGTTCTCTATAACTATATCCACAAAAGAAAAGATAATTATTCCTTGAATAAAATTTTCACATATCAAACTTTAGGGTTACACATACTTGAAAAAGTCTTCCAAAGTAATCACATCACCAAAAGATCCTTAATACATTTAAGCATTTCATCATCCTAAAATATACAATAACTCTTGAATCCATTATATGTATACTTCTTACTCATTTAACGTTATTCATAATCCATTAACAATTATTTTACACTTTATCCCACAATAATTATTTCCTACAAACAAATTCATGAATCATATCCTAAAATTTAGTAATGTCAAAACATTAGTTAAGAAATAATCCATACCTTTCATTGGTCATTGTGAGTTTCCTCATCCCCAATTGGAATGCAATTAGGTATTGGTAAAAATATATTTTATGGTATTTCCGATCCCATTATGGAACCTTCTTCGTAAGACATCTATTTGTGTAATGACCATGCACACCACATTTAAAACATTCAACAGAACCCTTAGAAAGAAATTCTTTCCCTTTCCTGGAGTCAACTGGATGCTTCCTTTTTCCATGGAATGTTATTTCTTTATGAACTTCATTACCACATATGAAACATCTTCATGTCCCTTTGAATCATTTTCTATGTGTTTCTTTCTATATCCTTGACACATAGGTTTTTGAATATACCTAAATTTATGATTATTACCTGAACTTTCGTAGGAAATTTTTTCTCTAATATATGATGCCTTATAAAAATCACCAAGGTTCAGGTGGTCAATCATGACTTTAGATAGTTGTTTGAGAATTACCAAAAGAGTTCTTATTAAAAATCCCATTTCATTTAGTTGCTTATTCAGAAAACCACCACAGTTTCCATCATATATATTGTTACTTTTGTGCCTACTAGATCTATCTATTTACGAAAACCAAAAAGGTCAGTGTGAGTATATAAGTAAAATCATCATATAATATCTTATGAGGAGGGTAAACACTAAGATATACTTATTCATATTATCTTAATCTCATTCAATTTTTCTAAAATAACTATGACTCTTTATAATATTCTAACCATTATGGTTATGTCATTTATGCTTAAATAACACCCTAACCTATAAATTTATCTAAACTGACCTCTGATACCAACTATAAGGCCCCGTCCTTAAGACATCACTTAATCTTGAGTTAAATCAAGAATTAACATTGAGGATCTTTTCAGGTTTAGAGTTTTATAGATTTAGTCCATAACTATTACATTACTTCTCAAATATTAAAAAATAGACACTTCTACTCAGTATCCATTTTTTTCATAAAATGATAAATCATAAAAGAAAATAAGAATTCTTTTCTTGATATAAATATTCTTGAATTCTTCCTTTCTCTTACCCTTACTTATACCCTGTGAAAAACATTTCAAAAACTTGGGATGAGCATAAAAAGCTCAGTAAGGGTTATAAAATAAAGAAAGAAAACAATAGTCCATCAATACATACAAAACATAATCTCTTTAAAATTTATTATGAAATCATAATATTTATAAATAACACATAGAAATCATAAATAATAAAGGTAACTTGTAGCATCCATATCATACTTGCATTATAGCTTTCACAGCTATATAGGGAGTTACATTTGGAATACCCATCATAGTATATTCTTTAAATATATTAGGAGAAACATTAACGTTTACCTCTGCCACATTACACAATTCATTGAAGAGCTATCTCGGGATCACTCGCCCTAGGTTTATCATGGAACCAGCCGTATACGTAAACAATGTCTAAGAACCATAACATAACCATAACACATGAAAAAGCATAAAGGAAAGATAACATTTCCACATTGTAATCACAATATAAAATTTCAATATATTTACATAATCAATACATTATTAAAACCATTTTCAATACCAAAATATGTAAAATTCATATATGGTATTTATTTTTCTTTTAAAAACTTTACGACTTGTTAAGGAAGCCAAATATCAAATATTGCTCACATCAGGGGAAAGGTCATTGTCACTGCACCCATTAAAAAGAAACATTCTTTTCGTAATTTATTAAAACACTTCATAGAGAAAATATTCCTTTTGAATGAAATTAAAATTCAAAGGGGTTTATACATTGTATAAAATAAAGTAGTGTATAAAATAAAGTATGCCTCAATGAATGGAGATTAAGATGGAGTCCCTTACAAAGATCATTTTGTTAATAAAATAGACTGATTATGTGTATTCACTATAAATACACATAAATAAAGTATAATACTATATAAGTTATCAAAATTAATTTCTAAAATAATCAAAGAATGACATAATCAAGAAGTATAAGATTGACCCGAAGAATGGAAATTGGGTTAAGAAGTTCCCTTACCTCGAGTCCAAATTGTCATATATGTTCCTTGCTATTACTTCATAATAAAATTAAGTTAATTTATATTTTATTCATAAATTTTTTAAAGTTTATTATTCCTTTTATATCACCTATTACCTTTATACAACAATTATTTAATTGTTTGAGTTCACATCGAACATTTTGTCGATGTTCCGAACTTAAGTCAAAAAATGAACTTGTTATAATTACAAATTGTCCATGTTGTCAAAAGTACATTATCTCCAGATTTGTATTCATGATTTAAATATCATATATATCGAGTATATATGTATTTAGATCCTGTATATATGTATTTATAATAGTCTATAACTTTTTTATATAAGAAAATAAAAAGCACCATTCATGGAGACTGTAAGCCGTACGTATGCATGAACGCTACTTTCATTTATTTTTTTTCATTTTTAAAGGAATGAAAACTAAATTATACATAGGTATATTATAATTAAATTATAATATATATATTATATATGTTACATAATTTCATTAATTCCATCCTTTATACGTTCTATGTATAGTGTGAACGAGTCATATCACTTTGAGGGGGTGGTAGTCTGCACTTCCTCAAATGAAATTATCATATTTATAAAACATGAAAAGCATAAAGGAATGTTATAAATGATAATTATAGAAGCATAGAGATAAAATAAATATAAAAAATATCATATATAATTACAGTTCCATCATAATGGCCACCATGAGAGGTGGTATAAGAATATTGAGCAATCATTATTTCGTGAGGTAATAATTCACCGTCCAATGAAACAATATGTTATATAACTACCAGATGGATGTGTGTGTAAGTTTAGTTGGAATAATTCTCATAACAAAAACCTAGTATATTTTGGATACTAGTGTTGTTATTTAATCAAAGAAAAATTATAGAATAGAGAGTGAATAAGTAGAATAATGGAAAGAATTTTAGAGAATACGCTACCTCTTAAAACGTGTAACTCTCTTTGATTTGAGCCAAAATTATTTCTTAAATTACCTTATGCCAAGGGGAAAGATTTTAAGAGTAAAATGAGTATGTTGGAAGATTATTGGAGCATATTTTGGGTGAGAAAAGGGGAATTATATGTGTGTGTAATGGGTTAGAGGTGATGGCCTTTTATAAGAGAGAAGAGTTCTTTTAGGAAAGTTTGATTGTATTATTTTATTATAAAATTAATTTCAGTTTAAAAAGGTTAAAAACTAATTAAACTAGAATATAATATGAAAATTTGTTTAACTAAAACCATCCAATAATAATTGGATAGGTTTTTCATATTTTTTAATCCTTATCTTTGTTATTTTACCCTTTTTTACTCTTACCGTTTTACCAAGCATTTAACACTTTGAGAATCAAAATAGTTACCAAAACATGACAAATATCCAAATAAAGAGTCATTAATAAAACTTTAGACTTATGATAACTATTTTTCTGAATATTATATTGTATGTAATTTTAAAATATTTAATAAAATATTTTATATTTTAAAATATGAATTATGTCAATTTTGATACTATTCATATCATGACTTTTTAAAAATCCATAACAACCTTATTAATTCAAAAAAACTTCATTAATAAAAATATAACAAGTACATATGAAGAAAAAAAATTAATTTATGACATCAAAATAAAAAAATTACATTTATTTTAACATTTATAATATTATTTATTTTAATCTTTTATTAATGAAATAATCGCCGCATCACCATTGTGTCATAATTAAATTTATTTATTCAAAGTATAAAAATTATAAATTAGACACCATGATGTAGGAAATATTTTGATATTTCTAATGACTATTTATAGTTGAAGATATCTCTTATATAACCCCATATAAAAAGTGTTTTAGTAAAAGATATATGTTTATGTTATATTTTCCTTAACTTTAAATAAAAAGTAATTATATGTAATTTTCAAACACAAGTGGATCCATGAGGTCCCAAAATCGATCCAAGGATTCCAATGGTAATACATGTATCATAAAATAGTTTTAGGACACATTTTATGGTAATTTAATAATATTATAATATTATTGTTTACACTTATTTACCAGATTTACCCTTTAACCATGGTAAATAAAATATTTACTGAAGTTACTATTCATAATGTCTAAAAATAAAAGGTAACTATTTACACAATTTGGAACTCCTGATTCCAAATAAGGAATCCATTTTTTTGAATTAAAAACACAAAAGTTTCAGAAATTAATTTAAAATTAATTTCTATTGTCAAAACCAAAAAGCATGTTTTTAAGAAGTAAAAACTATCAAAAGATTGACATGTGTTTATGTCCAATGTGAAAGTGAAATTAATTTCAATAACCAAATTTGGATTAAATGATAAAAATATAATCTAATTACACTTTAAAAACAATTAAAAGGATAGTATAATCATATAAATAAATTAAATTAAAAGGCATTTTTGAATTAAAATGCAATGTTTTTCACTATTCTTCAAACAATGGACTTTATCAGAAAAATAATTTTTTTTACCCAAAGTAAATTTTGATGTCCCACTTATAAATAGGAATTTAATTTTGTGAAATGAAACAAATAAAAGTGATAAAAAATATATTTAAAAAGGGTTCCCTATCAAAAGGTGGTAAATCAACCCTTTAAAGAATATTAGAGTATTTGGTGCTTAAAATCAGATTCATTTTTATTTTAAGCTGCTAAAATTTATTGAATAAAAGTAAAAACATTTAAAAAACATATATAATAATATTTTAGTAAGTTCTGTTCATTCCTTCTAATATAATGGCTAGGTGTTAACTGCCATTTAAAATAATAATAATAATATATTATTTTTCAATATAACTCAAAGTTGTGTGCAACGTGAGATTTTAAAGAAACCCATTATTGTGTGTTGAGTACGCTATCAAACATAGAATCCCCTTGAAATTAAAATTAATATTTAATTCACAATTATTAATAAAAATGAAAATTTCACATTCTTTATTTACCTAGGATGTTACATCCTACTATCTTTTTGGAATTACTTCCTCACAATTTTAAAATTAGGCTCAGAAACTTTATTAAAAGTCTAACATCAGAAAAAGAGTCAATAAATATATCAATTTAAAAGAAATAAAGAGAAGTACAAAGGTCACCCAAGATAACCTATACTAGGATTACATGTCGGAAAACATGGATATGGAAGATAGACTAAGTGTCAAGTTATGATGGAGAGAAATAGAAAACATGATCAGGAGAAAATTAACAACAAGAAAACCAAAAACTTGTGATGAGTTAAACAGTAATTGGTTTCCCAGAAGGAAAAGGAAATTGAAAAAGTTTTTTTTAAGTTCCATATGATAAATTTTTAGAATTTATTTATGATATTGACTAAGAACATAAGGAAACATACTTACTTTTCAATTAGAGTTTCATCCTTTAATACGTTTCTACCAAAAAATCATCTTTTATCCAAATGATGAGTATTAAAGATTACTCGGTCACACCTAAAGCTCTAGAATGAACTTATAAAGAATCACAAAATCCACAAAAGATGAACTATATATTTCCCCTATCTTTAGACATTGACCAAAACAATAATGGCTAGTACAAGATCAGATAATCCCCAAAAGGATAATATTTTATAAAAAAAATACTACTCTTAATCTAAAAAATTGAACAAACAATACCTAAAGTTAAAAAAATACCATTCAATACACAATTGTCCTTAAAATACTTCAATATAATCCTAACTAAGATTGAAACCCAAAACTTAGAATAATTTAATCACATAGTCTTCCCTAATAAATATTAACATTTATCCCCAAATAACATCAACTACTCTTAAAGTCTCATACTAAAGTTTAATTAACCAAATCACATATTATCTATGATAGGTTAACCATTTCCATAAATAACCCAAATAGCCATATGTCTATAATAAAAACATATATTCTTTCAAAATAAAATTTCAACCATTTATCCAGAAATTAAATCTCAAAGAATTCTATTTTCCTTAGGTATATAGTGTTCCCAAAAGAGAGAATGTCTTCCAAAATAACCTTTATCACTTAATCACCAAGTCATTTTCCTATAAAAATGATATCCTTTTGATAAAACATAAGATCCCAAAATCAACTTATTCTTGACCCATAAACTCATTTAACTAAAAAGAATAAGTCATACTAACCAGGGACTTCACGTAGTCCAGTGGTAGGAAATAAATACCAATCACACTTTAGTTGTGGGTTTGATTCCCAAAACTTTGTCCAATATGACAGATTGTCACATAGTCTGTGTGTTATCTTTTTTCAAAAACTATATAATTTTATAACATTCCCAAAAAATTTGACAAATTCCTCAAAAATAACTATAACATATTTTAACCATAAATATTATCTCATAATTCTCATTTTCATCCCCAAAAGTAATAACCTATAATTTCCTCAAACTCAAGTATCATATAAAACCAAATGAAACTATATAACTATATCTATAAAATAAAATATAATTATTCATTTAATAACATTTTCAAATATCAAACTTTAGGGTTACACATACTAGAAAAAGTCTTCCAAAGTAATCCCATCATCAAAAGAGCCTTAATACATCTAATCATTTCATCATCCTAAAATCTACCATAAATCTTGAATCCATTATATGTATACTTATTACTCATTCAAAATTATTCATAATCCATTAACTATTCTTTTCCAACTTATTCCATAATACTTATTTCCTGCAAAAAAAATCACGAATCATACCCTAAGATTTAATAGGGTCAAAACATCAGCTAAGAAATAATCCATACCTTTCATTGGTTATTGAAAATTTCATCATGCTAAATTGGAATGGAATTAGGTATTGGTAGAAATATATGTATATTATCCTACTAATACCATTCTTTAACCTTCTTCATAGGACATTTATTTGTGTAATGACCATGCACACCACATTTAAAACATTCAATTGATCCCTTTGAAAGAACTTATTTCCCTTTCTTAGATTCAACTGGACACTTCCATTTTCCATGGCATGTTATTGATTTATGACCTTCATTACCACATCTAAAACATTTTCCCATCTATTTGAATCATTTTCCTAAGTTTTTCTTTCTACATCCTTGACATATAGGTTTTTGAATATACTTACATTTATGATTATTACCTAAACTTCTATAGGGATTTTTCTCTCACATATATGATGCCTTATAAAAATCACCAAAGTTCAGGTGGTCAATCATTAATCCAGATAGTTAGTTGAGAATAACTACAAGAGTTCTTATTACAACTCCCATTTCATTCACTTGCTTATTCAGAAAACCACCACAGTTTCTTTCACATCCATTGTTACTTTTGGTGCTTGCTAGATCCAAACATTTACCAAAACCAAAAAGGTCGGTGTGAGTATATCAGTAAAATCATCATATAATATCTTATAAGGAGGGTAAACACTAAGATATAGTTATTCATGTTATCTTAAACTCATTAAATTTATCTAAAATAACTATTACTCTTTCTAATATTTTAACCATTATGGTTATGTAACTTATTCTAAAATAACAACCTAACCTATAAAGTTATCTAAAGCAACCTATGATACCAAATATAAGGACCCATCCTTAAAAAATTACTTAATCTTGAGTTAAATAAATAATTAACATTGATAATCTTTTCAAGTTTAGAGTTTTAGAGAATTAGGCCATAACTGTTACATTAAATCTCAAATATTACAAAGTAGACACTTCTACTCAGTATCCATTTATTTCATAAAATAAAAACTCTTAAAAGAAAACAAGAAATATTTTCTTGATATAAATATTCTTTAATTCTTCCATTATCTTACCCTTCCTTATACCCTGTGAAAAACATTTCAAAAACATTGGATGAGAATAAAAAGCTCAGTAAGGGTTATAAAATAAAAAAGGAAACATTAGTCCATGAATACATATAAAACATAAGATCTTTAATATACTTCATGAAATCATGAGATTTATGAATAAGACATAAAAATAATAAATCATAAAGGTATCCTATGTCATCCATATCATACTTACATTGTAGCTTTCACAGCTACATAGGGAGTTACTTTTGGAATACCGATCAGAGTATATTCCTTAAATCTCTTATGAGAAACATTAATGTTTACCTCCGTCACGTTACCCAATGCATTGGAGAGCTATCTCAGGCTCACCCACCCTATATTTATCAGAGAACCACTCGTATAAATAAACAATTCCCAAGAACTATAACACAATCATAACACATGAACAAACATAAAGGAAAGATAACATTTCCACATTGCAATCACAATATAAAATATCAATATATTGAAATAATAAATCCATTTTCAAAAACATTTTCAATACCAAAATACGTAAAAAGATTATATGGTATTTATTTTCCTTTTAAAAACATTACGACTTGTTAAGGAAGCCAAATATCAAATAATGCTCGTGACAGCAGAAAGGTCGTTGTCACCGCGTATGTTAAAAAGAAACACTCTTTTTGTAATTTAGTAAAATGAATCATAGAGAAAAGATTCAATTTTAATGAAATTAAAATTAAAAGGGGTTTATACACCGTATAAAGTAAAGTCATGTATAAAACAAAGTATGCCTCAATGAATAGAGATTGAGATGAAGTCCCTTACAAAGATCATTTTGTTAATAAAATAGATTGATTATGTGTATTCACTATAAACACTTATAAATAAATTATAAATACAAGATAAGTTTTCAAAATTAATTTCTCACATAATAATCGAATGAAATAATCAATAAGTATAAGATCAACCTAAATAATGGAAATTGGGTTAAAAAGTTCCCTTACCTCGAGTCTGACTTGTATTGTATGTTCCGTGTTCTTCCTGAAAAATAAAGTTAAGTTAATTTCTACCTGATTTAGAAAATTTTTAAAGTTTATTATTCCTTTTATATCCTTTATTACCTTGATACAACAATTATTTAATTTTTTGAGTTCATATAGGACATTTTGTCGATGTTCGGAACTTGAGTCAAAAATGAACTTGTTATAATTAGAAATTGTCCATGTGGTCAAAAGTCCATTATCTCCAGATTTGTATTACTAATTTCAATATAATATATATCCATTATATAAATATTTAGATCAATTATATATGTATTTAGAATATTATATAACATTGGGATATAATAAAATTAAATGCACCGTTCATGGAGATGATAAGCCGTACGTAAGCATGAATGCTACTTTCATTTTTTTTTGTTTTTAAAGGAATGAAAACTAAATGAAACATAGGTATATTATAATTAAACTATAATATATATGTTATATATGTTACATAATGTTTTAATTCCATCCTTTATACATTTCATGTATATCTTGAACAAGACATATCACTTTGAGTGGGAAGTGGTCCACATTTCCTCAAATGAAATTATCGTATTTATAAAACATGAAAAACATAAAGGTATGTTATAAATGATAATTAAAGAAGCAGAGAGATAAAATAAATATCATAAATGTCATATATAATTACATTACCATCATAATGTCCACTAGGAGAGTTGGTAGGAGAATATTGAACAATCATCGTTTTGTGAGGCAGTAATTCACCGTGCACAGAAACAGTATGTTCTATACCCATTAGATGAAGGTTTGTGTAAGTGTAGTTCAAATATTTCTCATAAAAACAACCTAGTATATTGAGGATACTATTTTTGTTATGTAATAAAAGAAAAAGGATAGAATAGAGAGTGAATAACTAGAATAATGGAAAGGAATTTTAGAGAAGATGATACCTCTTAAAACATGTAACTCTCTTTGATTTGAGCCAAAATGATTTCTTGAATTGTCTTATACCTAGGAGAAAGATTATAATAGGAAGAGGTGGATGTTTTTAGATTCTTGGAGGAGATTTTGGATAAGAAAAGGGGCTTGAGAGGTGTGTGTAGTGGGTTAGAGGTCATTACCTTCTATAAGAGGGAGGAGGGCCTCTTTGGGAAAGTTTGAAAGTATTATTTTATTATAAAATGGTTTTCATTTTCAAAAGGTCGAAAACTAATTAAATTATAATATAAGATAAATATAAGTCGAAATAAAATCATCCAATAATAATTGGACATATTTTTCATATTTTTTAATCCTTATCTTCTTTTATTTAACCCTTTTTTACACTTACCATTTTATCATGCATTTAAAACTTTGAGGATCAAAATAGTTACCAAAAAATAAAAAATATCCATATAAAGAGTTGATAATAAAATTTGAGACTTATTATAACTGTTTGGATGAACCTTAGATTTTTTTGAATTTTATACTATTTAATAAAATATTTTATATTTTAAAATATGAATTATGTCAATTTTGACACTATTCATATCATGACATATTAAAAATACATAACAACTTGATTGATTTGAAAATATTCAATAATACAAATATAACATGTATATATAATCCAAAGAATTTGTGGATGACATCAAAATAACAGAATTACATTTATTTTAACATTTATAATATCATTTTTTGAATCCTTTATTAATGAAGCAATCATTACATCACCATTGATTCGTAATTAAATTTATTTATTTAATGTTTAAAAATTATAAATAAAATACCATAATGTAGGAAACCTTTTTATATTTCTAATTAATATTTATATTCGAAGATATCACTTATATAACCCATATAAAAAATGTTTTTGTAAAAGATATATGTTTATGTTATGTTTTCCTTAACTTTAAATTAAAAGTAGTTAAATGTCATTTTCAAACACAAGTGGATCTATGGGGTCCCAAAATCAACCCGTGTATTCATATTTTTGGAAATGTGTCAAAAAATAGGTTTAGGACACGTGTTAAGGTTATTTAATATTATTATAATATAATTTTTACCCTTATTTACCAGATTTACCCTTTAACCATGGTAAATAAAATATTTACTGAAGTTACTATTCATAATATCTAAAAATAAAAGTTACCTATTTACAATATTTGGACTTCTTGTTTCCAAATATGGAATCCATTTTTCCAAATTCAAAATATAGAATTTGCAAAAATTAATTTAAAATTAATTCTTATTGTCAAAACCAAAAAGTGTGTTTTTAAGAAGTAAAAACTACCAAAAGATTGACATGTGTTTATGTCCAATTTAAAAGTGAAATTACTTTAAATGACAAAATTTGAATTAAAGGATAAAAATATAATCTAATTACACTTTAAAACCAAGTAAAATGATAATATAATCATATCAATAAATTATATTAAAAGGAAGTTTTGAATTAAAATGTATTATTTTCACTATTCATCAAAAATGAACTTTATAAGAAAAATACCAAAATTTCACCCAATGTAAATCTTCATGTACCAATTCTAAATAATAATTTCATTTTTTCCAATGGAACATATAAAAGTGAAAAAAACTATATTTAAAAATGGTTCTCCATCAAAATGAGGTAAATCGACCTTTTAAAGAATATTAGAGTATTTCATGCTTAAAATCCAATTCATTCTTATTTTAAGCCTCTAAAATTTATTGTATAAAAGTAAAAACATTTAACAAAAATGTGTAATAATATTTTTAGTTAGTTCTATTCATTTCCACCAATACTATGGCTAGGCATTAACTACCATTTAAAATAATAATATTATTATATTATTTTCGGTATAACTCAAAGTTCTGTGCAATATAAGATTTTAAAGAAACTCGTTGTTACGTGTTGAGTACGCTATTAAACGTAAAATCCCCTTGAAAGTAAAATTAATATTTAATCCACAAATATCAATAAATATGAAAATATTATATTCTTTATTTACTTGGGATGTTACATCCTTCCCCCTTTCGGGAATTGCGTCCTCACAATTTTAAAATTGGGCTCGAAAACTTCATTAAAAGTATCACATTAGAAAAAGATACAATAAAACTATCGCTTTAAAAGAAAGAAATATAAGTACAAAGGTCACCCGAGATAACCCATACTATGATTCCATGTAGGAAAACATGGATATGGAAGATAAACTAAGTGTCATGTTCTGATGGAGAGTGATAGAAAACATGATCGGGAGAAAGTTAACAATAAGAAATCCACAAACTTGTGATGGGTTAAACGGTCATTGGTTTCCCAATTGAAAAATTAAAGAGAAATTGTTTTTTTATTTTAACTTCCATTTCATAAATTCTCATAATTTATTTATGAGATTGACTATGAAAATAAGGAAACATACTTAATTTTCAAGTATAGCTTCATCCATTTCTACCAAAAACCCATCTTTTCTTGAAATGATGAGTATTTAAGATGACTTGGTCACACCTGAAGTGATAGAATCAACTTATAGAGAATCACATAATCTATAAAAGATAAACTATATATTTCCCCTATCTTTAGACATTAACCAAAATCAAAATGGTTAGTATAAGATCAGATAATCCCCCAAAAGGATAATCATTTATAAAAATAAATACTACTCTTAATATCCAAAATTGAACAAACAATACCCAAAGTTCAATAAAGACCATTAAATAAATAATTGTCCTTAAAATACTTCAATATAATCCAAACTAATATTAAAACCTAAAACTCAGAAGAATTTAATTACATATTTTTCCATAGTAAATCTTAACATTTATCTCCAAATAAAATCGACTACTCTTAAAGTATCATACTGAAGTGTAATTAACCAAATCAATTATTCTTTATGATAGGTTAACCATTTCCATAAATAACCCAAATCTCCATATGTCCACAATAAAAACATAGATTCTTCCAAAATAAAATTTCAACCATTTCTCTACAAATGAAATCCCATAGTAATCTATTTTCCTTAGGCAAATAGTGTTCCCAAACGAGAGAACATCTTCCAAAATAACCTTTATCACTTAATCAACAAATCATTTTCATTTACTAAGGATATCCATTTGATAAAACATAAGATACCAAAATCAACTTATACTTGATCCATAAAATCATTTAACTAAAAATAATAAGTCATACTAACCAGGGACTTCACGTAGGAAAGTGGTAGGTGATAAATCCCAATCACACTTTGGTTGTGGGTTCGATTCACAAAACTTTGTTTGATGCGATGGGTTGTCACACGATCTATGTGTTGTCTTTTTTCAAAAACTATATAATTTTATAACATTCCCAAAAATTATAAAAATTACTCAAAATTAACCATAACATATTTTAACCACAAATGTTATCTCATACTTCACATTTTCATCACAAAAAGTAATAACCTTTAATTGCCTCAAATTTAAGAATCATATAAACCAAAATGGTTCTATATAACTATATCCACCAAAGAAAAGATAATTCTTCCTTGAATAACATTTTTACATTTTAGACTTCAGTATTACACATACTAGAAAAATTCTTCTAAAGTAATCCCATCATCAAAAGTGCCTTAATACTTTTAAGCATTTCATCATCCTAAAATCTACCATAACTCCTAAATCCATTATATGTATACTTATTACTCATAAAAAATTCTTCATAATCCATTAACCATTATTTTCCAATGTATTATGTAATACTTCTTTCCTATAAACAAAATCACAAATCATATCCTAAGATTCAATAATATCAAAACATTAGCTAAGAAATAATCCATACCTTTCTTTGGTCATTTTCAGTTACCTCATCCTCAATTGGAATGGCATTAAGTATTAGTAAACATATATTTTTAGGGTCCTGATGATCCTATTCCCTAAGCTTCTTCGTAGGACATGTATTTGTGTAATGACCATGGACACCACATTTAAAACATTCAATTGATCCATCAGAAAGAACTTCTTTCCCTTTCCTGAAGTCAACTAGATGCTTCCTTTTTCCATGGCTTGTTATTGCTTTATGACCTTCATTACCACATCTGAAACATCTTCCTGTCCCTTTGAAGCATTTTCCTAAGTGTTTATTTCTAAATCTTTGACACATAGGTTTTTGAATATACATACCTTTATAATTATTACATGAACTTATATAGGGATTTTTTTCTCACATATATGATGCATCATAAAAATCATCAAGGTTTAGGTGGTTAATCATGACTCTAGAGAGTTGGTTGAGAATCACCATAAGATTTCTTATTTCAGCTCCCATTTCATTCAGTTTCTTATTCAGAAAACCACCATAGTTTCCTTCACATCTATTATTACTTTGGAGCCTGCTAGATCAAACCATTTACTAAAACCAAAAATCTCAGTGCGAGTATATCAGTAAAATCATCATATAATAACTTATGAGGATGATAAACACTAATATATACTTATTCATGTTATCTTAAACTCATTCAATTTATCTAAAATAACTATGACTCTTTCTAATATTCTAACCATTATGGTTATGTCACTTATGATTAAATAACACCCTAACCTATAAAGTTATCTAAACTGACCTCTGATACCAAATATAAGGCCCCATCCTTAAAGAATTACTTAATCTTGAGTAAAATCAAGAATTAACATTGATGATCTTTTTAGGTTTAGAGTTTTAGATAATTAGTCCATAACTATTACATTACATCTCAAATATTACAAAGTATAAACTTATACACAGTATCTATTTTGTTCATAAAATAAAAACTATTAAAAGAAAACATTAATTATTTTCTTGATATAAATCTTATTGAATATTTTCTTTCTCTTACCCTTCCTTATACCTTGTGAAAAACATTTCAAAAACTTGGGATGAGCATAAAAAGCTTAGTAAGGGTTATAAAATAAGTAAATAAAACATTAGTCCATCCACACATACAAAACATAATCTCTTTAACATACCTCATGAAATCATAAGATTTATGAATAACACATAGAAATAATAAACCATAAAGATAACTTGTGGTGTCCATACCATACTTACATTGTAGCTTTTGTAGCTACATAGGGAGTTAAATTTAGAATACCCATCATAATATATCCCCTAAATATATTAGGAGAAACATTAATGTTTACCTCTATCATGTTACCCAATGAACCAGAGAGATATCTCAGGTTTATTCACCCTATGTTTATCATGAAACCACCTGTATACGTAAATAATTACCAAGAACCATAACATAATCATAACACATGAACAAGCATAAAGGAAAGATAAAATTTCCACATTGAAATCACAATATAAAATTTCAATATATTGACATAATCAATCCATTATCAAAACCATTTTCAATAACCAAATACATAAATAGAGTATATGTTATTTATTTTCCTTTTAAAAACAATACAACTTGTTAAGGAAGCTAAATATCAAATAATGCTCGTGGAGGTGGAAAGGTCTTTGTCACTGCATACATTAAAAATAAAAATTATTTTTGTCATTTAGTAAAAGATCGGTAGAGAAAATATTTTCTTTGAATGAAATTAAAAGTCAAAGGGTTTTATACACCGTATAAAGAAAAGTCGTGTATAAAACAAAGTATGCCTCAATGAATAGAAATTAAGACGAAGTCCCTTACAAAGATCATTTTGTTAATAAAGTAGATTGATTATGTGTATTCACTATAAATCCACATAAATCAAGTATAAATACAAGATAAGTTATTGAAATTCATTTCTAACTTAATCATAGAATGACATAATCTAGAAGTAGAAGATCAACCCAAAGAATAGAAATTGGGTTAAGAAGTTCCCTTACCTCGAGTCCGATTTGTCTTGTATTTTCCTTATTATTTCTGAATAATAAACTTAATTTAATTTATAATTGATTTAGAATATTTTTAAAGTTTATTATTTCTTTTATATCACTTATTACCTTGCTACAACAATTATTTAATTATTTGAGTTCATATCAGACATTTTGTCGATGTTCAGAACTTGAGTAAAAAATGAACTTGTTATAATTACAAATTGTCCATGTGCATATTTGTATTCATGATTTAAATATCGTATATAACCCATATATATGTATTTAAAACCATTATATATGTATTTATAATATTCCATAACACTTGGATATAAGAAAATAAAACACACTGTTTATGGAGATGGTAAGCAGTACGTACGCAGAAACGCTACTTTCATTTCTTTTTTTCATTTTAAAAGGATTTAAAACTAAATGATACATTGAAATTTTATAATTAAAGTGTAATATATATTTTATTTATGTTAAATAAGTTCATTAATTCCATCCATTATACGTTCCATGTATAGAGTGAACGAGTCATATCACTTTGAGGGGGTGGTAGTCCGCTCTTCCTCAAATAAAATTATCATATTTATAAAACATGAAAAGTATAAAGGTATGTAATAAATGATAATTACAGAATAATAGAGATAAAAATAAATCTCATAAATATTATATATAATTACAGTTCCATCATAATGTCCACCATGATAGGGGGTATGAGAATATTGAACAATCATCGTTTCGTGAGGCAGTAAATTGCCGTCTACAGAAACAATATGTTCTATACACATTAGACGTAGGTGTGTGTACGTGTAGTTAAAATAATTCTCATAAAAACAAAAAAGTATATTGAGGATACTGGTGTTGTTATGTAATCAAAGAAAAATAATAGAATATGGAGTGAAGAAGAATAATAATGGAAAGGAATTTTAGAGAAGACACTACCTCTTAAAACGTGTATATCTCTTTGATTTGAGCCAAAATATTTTATTGAATTACCTTATTCCTAGGGAAGATCTTCTAGGAGAAATATGGTGATTTTGGGATATTCTTGGAACAGATTTTGGATGATACAAGGGGCATGATAGGTGTGTGTAATGGGTTAGATATGCTGGCCTATTATAAGAGGGTGGAGGGGCTCTTTTAGAAAGTTTGAAAGTATTATTTTATTATAACATGATTTTCAGTTTCAAAATGTCCAAAACTTGTTAAATATGAAGATATAATGAATATAAGTCTAAATAAAATCATTCAATAATAATTGAATAGGTTTTTCATATTTTTTTAATCCTTATCATTTTTATTTATCTCTTTTTTACTCTTACCATTTTATCAAGCATTTAACACTTTGAGAATAAAGATAGTTACCAAAACATGAAAAATATCCAAATAAAGCAAAATTAATAAAATTTGAGACTTATGATAACTATTTGTATGAATCTTATATTTTTTTGAATTTTATAATATTTAATAAAATATTTTATATTTTAAAATATGAATTATGTCAATTTTGACACTATTCATATCATGATATTTTAAAAAACCCTAAAAACATGATTGATTCGAAAAATATTATTTAATATAAATATAACATGTAACTATCATCCAAAAAATTCTTGGATTATATAAAAATAACAAAATTACATTTATTTTAATATTTATAATACCATTTATTTGAATCCTTTATTAATGAAGCAATCACTACATCACTATTGTGTAATAATTAAATTTCTTTATTTAATGTCTAAAAATTATAAATAAAATATCATGATGTAGAATTTTTTTTTATTTTTATAATTAATTTTTATATTCTAAGATATCACTTTTATAACTCTATATAAAAATTGTTTTAGTATAAGATATATGTTTATGTTATATTTTCCTTAACTTTAAATTAAAAGTAATTAAATGTCATTTTAAAACACAAGTGGATCCATGGGGTCCTAAAATAGACCAAAGGATTTCCATGGTCAGACCTTTATCATCCAATAGGGTTTGAACATGTGTTAGGGTAATTTAATATTATTATAATATTATTTTTCCCTTATTTACCCGATTTACCCTTTAACCATGGTAAATAAAATATTTACTGAAGTTACTATTCATAATGTCTATTTTTTTTACCTATTTATAAAATTTGGACCTCCTTATTCCAAATATGGAATCCATTTTTTTAAATTCAAAACATAGAAGTTTCAGAAATTAATTTAAGATTAATTCTCATTTTTAAAACCAAAAAGCATGTTTTTAAGAAGTATAAACTACCAAAAGATTGACATGTGTTTATGACTAATTTCAATGTGAAATTACTTTCAATGACCAAATTTGGATTAAATGATAAAAATATAATCTAATTACACATTAAAACCAATCAAAAGGAAAGCCTAATCATATAAATAAATTTCATTAGAAGGCAGTTTTGAATTTATATGGAGTATTTTTCACTATTCATCAAAAAATACACTTTATCAGAAAAATAAATTTTTTTATCCAAAGTGAAATTTTATTTCCCAATTCTATATAAGAAGTTAATTTTGTCCAATGGAACATATTAAAGTGATAAAAACTAGATTTAAAAAGGGTTCTCCATCAAAAGGTGGTAAATCGACCTTTTAAAGAATATTAGAGTATCTCATGCTTAAAATCTGATTCATTATTATTTTAAGCCTCTAAAATTTATTTGATAAAATTAAAAACATTTAAAAAACATGTGTAATCATATTTTAATTAGTTATGTTCATTACCACCAATATAATTTCTAGGTGTTAACTACCATTTTAAATAATAATATTATTATATTATTTTTCAGTATAACTCAAAGTTGTGTGCAATGTAAGATTTAAATGAAACTCATTTGTTGTGTGTGGAGTAAGCTATCAGTAATAGAATCCCCTTGAAAGTAAAATTAATATTTAATTCACAAATATTAATAAATATGAAAAGTTCATATTCTTTATTTACCAGGGATGTTACATATCTCCTATCCAAAGTGGTATAATAACTCCAATATTATATATATATATATTGGAATTTTATTATTTTAATGGGATATAAATTATTAAATATATTTTATTTTTATTATAAAAATAATAAAATCATCTATGTTATATCAATTCACTGCCTTCATGGATGATGTGTTTTCATTTTCCATTACCACCTTCAAGGATGGTCATAAATGAATCTAATTTGATTATCCAGTATATTAAGTGCAAGTGCAGAACGCATTCAGACATAAGGCAAGGGTATTATCAAACCCAACTATTTTTATTTTTTTGTCCCTCCTTCATATAATATTTGGTATGATATTCCTTAAGATCATTTCATTATTCTTTCTTTTTTATTTTTGAGGATATATATGTTTCAAAACTTGATTTTGTGACAAATATAAAGATTTTCCAAAAGAACTCTTCTTTCCAAAACACATCTTTATTCCTCTTGAATTGTTTCTTCTTTGATCAAGAGTGATGATTTCTATACCAAATATGTTTTCCCCTATTTCATTTGGGAACCCAATGTTTATTCATGAAATCATAATTGATGAAATACTTATAAAACCCATTTATTTCCATGGTTTATTCCACGACTAGGTTTTTTATATTTCCTACATGAAATTTATGATTATATAAATATTATGATATGAAGGGTGACCCTATAATTATATATCACTTCAATGCATTGGGTATTGTGATGTATCTCATGAGATAATGTGTAATATGAATGAAAATGATGTTTTCTTTGTTCAAAATGATGATGTTGTGATTATACACATATCATATTCATGAACATGTTGCTTTCTTTTTTCAGAACTATGTGTGGTATTTGACCACTAATACATGATGTTTCATTTTTTTCATTGCCACATTCCATGACATTACCCATTATTTCCCTCATGATGTTGATGTTGATCCTATTATTATGTTATGAGGATTATTATTATCACTCATGTTATATTGATTCATGTCCCTTATTCTATCATGACCCGACCCAAGATGGGTCTTGAGATAAAACTATCCCAAGTCGACCTCCAAAGGCCAGTGGGTGGTGACAAGTGCCAAAGGAGCAACTAAATCAGGGAGGCTTTTTCCCAAGAACCTATACACATGCACACAACCATCACAATGAAAAAGATCTGACGGAAAAAAGAAAAGATGCAAAACTTTTATAAAAGAAACCAACCCTATATGAACCTCTAGATAATATAAAATTACAGTAGTGTATACTAAAAAGTAAAGGGGAAAATACATACCAAACCATAAATATTTCCCAACCTGACAAAATTGGAAAAGATTAAATAGGTGAGATATCCAAGTTCATGTATCCCAAGCTACGACCACCGTACATGGTCCAAGCACCTCATATCCCTAAGTTTCTTTAAAGTCATGAATGACCTATTCGTCGTCTGCAAGTGACTTGACATGTGTTGGGAGATGCCTATACAGAGGTAAGTATATACATACCCAACAGAACTCCACAAAAGTGTTAAGGGGGGAGCAATAAGAGATACATATAAATAGGAAATTAGTAGATAGAACAAGGTATAATAAAAGAGTACAACTCAACCCAAAAAGAGAGTGAAAGTAAACTCATCCAAGAATAAGGATCTTGACATGGTGATAAGGTGAACTTCTTGTCAAGTCTTCGCTACCTATTGTAGGAGAGTGGACTCATCCAACCACAAGAAGCTAAACATGGAAAGCATGTAGAATACCCCACGCGTCTTCGCCTCTCTTGGAAGGATAGTAAGTAAACACAAGGAGTGGCTACTGAAGTAGGATATATATATATATATATATATATATATATATATATATATGATCAATAAAAAAAATCCCAAATGAGAGAGTTAGGGGATATCCATATCACAACTCATCCCAAGAAGAAGAGAAACCAACAATTTAAAAATATTTCCACCAATGATTCCCAACATCTCACGCGTCTACCCTGAACACATAAGTATAAGGGACTCAATTACCTCACCATGATACTATCTTCTTTGGGCGACACTGATGTGCCTGCATGGTTTTAGGTCACGTCACAAGAATGCATCTCAGTGGGGAAAGTGTCCCTCTTCCTTGTGAGTCCGAGGTTACATAAAACCACAACTCATCACTATTCTGCATAGTCAAGGGGCAAAAAAAATTCAAGGTAAAGATATCGTTCCCTGGTATGATAGGAGGGTCCTACTATAATAGTCACCAAGGAACTCCACTACCCATCCTGGGTGGAGGGTTACTCTCAATAATGTCATTGGGGAATGCCACTGCTTATTCCTACTAGCGGGTAATCCCAGTAAGTTGTCAGGGAACTACAATTCCCAACCCAACTAGAGTTTTATGGATAAAATATTTCATCGAGGAACTCCAATGACCAGTCCCACTAGAGGGTAATCATGGAGAGTCATCAGGGAACTCCACTACCTAGCCTGACCGGAGGGTTACACCTGGAAGATTTCATTGGGGAATGCCACTTCCTAGTTATGCTAGTGGGTAAACCCGAAATATTGAAGAACTCCATTGGCTAGTACTAATGGATGGTAACTTGGAAAGAACATCATGGGAAACCATTTCCCAATCCTATAAGAGGGTAATCCTTGTACTATCTTTGGGGAATGCCACTACCTAGTCCTATTGAAGGGTTACACCTGTGATGTTCTGGTGATTCTGTATGATTTCTACTGTCATCGGGTGTCACTTTAGTGCATACAAAACCTAACATTTCACATCATATCTAAAAATCCACTTTTTAGGGAACCATCACGTTATATATAGAAAAATCTCCAGGTAATCATCTCATGGGCCAAAATAAAAGTTCAAATAAAGGAGATATGAACATTAGAAGTTCACTCAGAAGATCTTAAGAGTACATGACATGTGATGGGAACCATATAGTGTGTGGACCCTATTCACTGCCTGGACATGTCTATGTCAGTACATGGGTCCCATATTTGTAGGGGTACACATTGTGTAGGTAGACTACAAGGCATGTCCCATCTATCCGGGGATCGGGCAATGTCTGTTGGCCGTGTCTGTGTACTAGACTCTATGTCCATGTACCCGGAGACTGTGTCTGTTTAGTCAGCCACATGTGCTGGCCAACCAGGGAAGGGGTAAAAGGAATTTGAGTGATGAATATACACCATTTCATACTTATAATTTCCAAAACCCTAGCACCACCACTGAGGGAGGTTACACACCATGTGTTTTTCATACTACATGGTGTGTAGTCAGGGTTTTTTCAGAAAGTACATATTTTCCATATCTAATCTTCTGCTTCAAATCTGGTCAAACTGCCTTATATTCCACCATGAAATGATCTAAAAATAATGGATCTATGATCCATTAGTCATTTACAACCATCATTATCCATAAATCATCCATTGAAAGGTCATGATGTTTTCGTATTTTTTATACACGCTTCTGCAACTTTGATCATCACAATATTGAAGATTAAACACTAAATTGGTCATCCTTTCCTCACAAGCTTTACAAATCTATACTTGTATAGTAAAATGGTCATCATTTTGTTGATCCTTCATGAATTCGAGTACCCAATTGATCTTAGGTCACCCAATAATTGTCGAACCAAGAACCATGGTGGTTCTAACAGTGAATAACGTGAAGCATTATGGGAGAAAAGAAATAAAAACATGGGTTTAAACATCACTAGCCAATCATTCTTGGCCGGTGATCAAGAAATAGGATCTATGGTTAGAAAACATAAGAAAAAATTCAATGTTTCAGTTTTTGGGAACATGCAGGGTTTGCAACAAGGGTGTAGATCAAATAATAACTATCAATCCACTTAAAAATTTAATCAAAGGAATAGAATCACCAAAGATGAGTCCTACCTCTATTTTGGATCATTCTTTATTGAATAATGTTCTTTCCAATTAATTTGGGAGGATATGCTGCATTCGTTGGGTCTTGATTCATGTTGATCCAAGGATTTTTCATTTGTCAAAGAGATTAGCCAAAGGGAGGAGGGAAGGATAGATTCACTGGCAATAATGAATAATGATCCAACCCTAGAAAAATTCCCTTAAAAATATATTTATAACCAAAATTAGGTTTAATTAATTAATTAATTAATTAATTAATCCTCTTAAATGAAACACCAACAAGTGAGGGGTCCGAACATTCCGCCCCAACTTATTTTATGTCATGCCTAGGGTAAACTCCTATTTACAGAAACAAATGTGGTCACATATTTCTAATCCAATCAACTGTTTAAGAGTTATCTCATTTTATTTGATTGACCATGCATGCACAATATAAAATATACTTAATATTTTTATAAAAATTAATTCTAGGTACACCGATATTTTGAATCTCACATTTTCACAGCGACTAAATATAGAAATATATATAAAAATATTTCAATGTATTACAAGGGAAAACCCAGGTCTCTACATCATTCCATCCTTCAATATTTTCATCCTAAAAAAAAACTAAGAAAAAAACTCAGGGTACTGAGCTCGCATCTAGATCTCAAACTCACAGGAACACTCCTACATGTTTCCATGCTGTCATAACACACGAAACCAAAGGAATGGTATATCCATGAATGGCATAATCCTATCAGTCTTCAATCACCGCCAGGTGTTATGAAAAGGTGGATCCATCCTCGATGTCTAGCTCTCCCTAGTCAATGACTTGTGTGGGTTCATGTACGTATATCCTCAGTTGCGACACATGGAAGACATCATGCACCCGCTCTAATTGTGGGGGTAGGGTGAGGTGGTAGGAAACCTTGAAAATCCAATGCATGACCTTGAATGACCCAATGAACCTTGGGGATAACTTTCCTCCCCAACCAAACATCCACATTCTTCATCATGGGAAGATTTTCAGGAAAACATGGTCTCCTTGCACAAACTCCAAGGGTCGACGACATCGATATGCATTGTATTTTTGTCTTCTCTAGGTATTAATTATCCAATAATATATGACTTTTACTTTCTCCATTGTCACCTCCACCAACTCTAGGCTCACAAGAGATAACCGACCAATCTCTATCCAGCACAAGGGTGACCTGTAGGGTCTTCTGCTTAGGGTTTCAAATGGTACCATGCTAATGGTAGAGTGGTAGATATTATTTTACATAAACTCTATGAAGGAAAGGTGGTCCTCCTAGCTCTGACTGAAGTTCAACATGAAATCTCTTAGCAGATCCTTAGAACAAGGATAGTGCACTCAATCTACCCGTCGGTCTAGGGGTGAAAGGATATTCTCATCCAAAACTAGGTCCCGAATGACTCATGTAAACCTCTCAAAAACACCGACATAAACCATGTGTCATAATCAGAGACAATCAACAAGGGTACCCAAAAAAGGTGAATAATCTATTGAATGTTCAACTACCCCAAACTATCCACTGAACTCTGATCCCTGACGGAAAGGAAGTGAGATAAATTCATAAGTTGTCCAACTATCACCCAGATGGCACCATGGAATTTATCCACGCAAAGGAGCCCTGTGATGAAGTCCATGGATATGCCATCCCATTTCAAATCCATAATCACGAGGGGATAAAACAAGCCTGTTAGAACTTGGTGCTCAGCTTTCACCTGCTCACAAGTGAGGCACCATGAAATGAACTCATATAAAATATGTCTCACATTAGACCACTAAAAATACCACTGAAGATCCATGTACATCTTCCCAACATAGGGATGTAAATCTAGGGGAGAAGTGTAGAACTCCCGCATCACCTCCTCCCGCAATGTGACTGGAACTACTGTTCCACCCTAGAACAAGATGTTGTGATTGAATCCTTCAGAATATCCATTTAGCACATCACCTATAGATATCTGATAATATAAGACCTCGTAGTCAATGTCTCCTAGTTGGGACTCTCTCACAATCTCTAGAAGTAAAGGCATCCACACCATTGACTGAAGAAAGGTTATACCCTCCTTCTACACCAAATTTAGCCACAAGAAAGCTAACTACTCTGAAGAATATTGCACTAAGTGGGCCTTAGACTTCCTTATAAGAAATTTTTATACAACGTTTCCCTTTACTAGAGTATAGAATATCTTGAAGTAAAATTCCTTTTGGAAATCTAGCTAGTGTTGATGTCTCAGGTTTAAGTCTCTTTGAGTGAATACATACCTGAGAATCTGGTGGTATGAGTAAATGAAAAAGCACTCTTCAAGAAGATAATGTATCCACATCCTTAGGGCAAAGACTATTGCTTCCAACTCTAAGTCATGAGTCATGTAATTCTGCTCATGGGGTCTCAACTGCCTCAACATGTATGCGATTACTACCTAACATTTCATCAACACTCAATGGAGCTTAGCTCCCAAGGCATCACAAGAGACTACAAACTCAATGACTTCCTCTAGTAGTCTCAGCACTAGAGCACTCTTCAGCCTCTACCTCAACTGCTCAAAGGACCTCTATCACTACTCAGACTAGGTAAATGGCCGCCCTTTCCATGTCAGGATAGTCAAAGGGGATATGATCTTGGATATGTCTTTCACAAACCTTATGTAGTACTCTTCCAATATAAGGAATCTTTTTACCTCCTACACATTCTTTGGGTGGCTCCCAAGAAAGCAGTGCTTCAATATTTTCTGTATCCATGTCCAAACCGTTTTCATAAATGACATTACCTAGGAATTGAACCTCATGTATATAGAACTAGAACTCAGAGAGATTTATGTTATGTTGGTGCCCTATAATAAAATAAATAACTATCCATAAGTGCTAAGCATGATCCTCCTTTGATAAAGAGTAGATAGGTATTTCATTGATGAAGACAACAACAAACTATTTAAAGTAGGGTTGGTAAACCAGGTTTATCAAATCCATAAAAATAGTGGCAAAATTCATCACACCAAAGGGAATAACTAGAAATGCATAATTTCCATAGCGACTGTTTCGCACGGATTCCGTGGATGACCTCCTGGACGGGAGATTCAAACGTTCCGATCGGTTTCTAACGGGTTTGTTCGTAGAACCGGAAACATCCAATGATTCCACATCTGTTTGGACCTACTTTCCAAAGGTAGGTGCTCATTAGTTTGTGGACTAATGAGGCTTAGGAATTTTCATTGGTCGAGAGGATGGGAGGTCGGACTCATCACACCTTTTTGAGGGGAATTATTGTCTACTCCGGGACTCTCTTTATAGATTTAAGTTATGTTCGTGAATCCTTATTACATTACCAAGTATAAAATGAGCTTTCCTTAAGTTTTAACAATCAATGATTAAATATGCAAGAAATTTAGAGAATCTTTTATATGTATTCGAGGTTCTTCATCAATAGAGAATCATCTGTATCTATTTAGAGATTCTTGATCAATGGTATCCTTCAAAATATTTATATAAAAGTCTCTTGGTCATTATGATGACCAGGCTGGTTTTAAAGCCACTCAGTGGGGCACTTGATGTTTATCGTCATTCAGAAGGACAGGGATTATTTCAAAGTTGGGATCGAACCCATAAATGGGCTACCTACGTATCCTTTGTTTTGGAAAAGGAATCAGAACCCACGTAGTTCGAGTAATGGAGTATGATGTTTATGATTGATGGCTCAAAGAAGAATGTCATAATTACTTTTACACTCTAAGCTCACGTGAGTCATGCTCGGTGTGAGAAACAAGAGGTATTGGTAAAAATTTAGACAATTGTGCCATGAAAGATGCAATCATAAGAAATTGTTTGGGGCTTAGGTATGTATGACTGCCCAGATAGATGAAGGTTTAGGATTCACTTTTAGGGAGAAAATCCAGGAACAGGGTCCATAAAGGTATATGTGCTTTATGGAGATTTGAATACTCTAATCTTGGGGATTACTCCTAAGGAGGATGCCCAGGTTAGGAGGGGACTTATGATTGGGTTTTACTCCTGAAAAGGAAACCCAAATCAAAGGTAAATTAGGACTGGTTAAGAGAAATTTAAGAAACCTAGGGCTTACTCCTAAGGAGGATGCCCAAGGTTTATGACTGGGACTTATTCCTGAAAAGGAAGCCCAGGTTAGAGATTAAGGCTTGGGGCTTACTCCTGAGGAGGATGCCCAAGATTTATGATTGGGACTTGATGCCCAAGGTTTATGACTGGGACTTATTCCTGAAAAGGAAGCCCAAGTTAGGGGACTTGGTTTGGGGCTTACTCCTGAGGAGGATGCCCAAGTTTAGGAATTAAGGTTTGGGGCTTACTCCTGAGGAGGATGCCCAAGTTTAGGAATTAAGGTTTGGGGCTTACTCCTGAGGAGGATGCCCAAGTTTGGGAACTTTAAGAATTTGGGGCTTACTCTTGAGGAGGATGCCCAAATTAAAGGACTTATAACTGGGGATTATTCCTAAAAAGGAGACCCAGGTTAAGGATTCTCTCATCTTAAAGGATGAGGTTGAATGAATGAACTCTCCATATTTAGTGATATAAAGATATTTAAATCACTAGGTTTTGAGAGATATTCCACAGAATTCCTTTCAGATAAGAAAGTCAAGTCAAGAAATCATGCCATAAAATGGCTTTGAAGAGTGTCTTGAAGACTGAATCTTGAAAAGGAAAGGTGTGATGGCTTAAGAGGGGTGACATGGGCAAGATGGGCACCCAAAAAAGTAGGGGCGCGCAAGTCTTGAAAGGCGCGCAAGTATTGCGGCGGCGCGCAAGTATTGGTCGCGCAAGTATACTTGCGCGACATGAGGGGTACTTGCGCGATTCTCAATTGGAATTGAAATACTTGAGCGACTTCTTTTTAATCACTTTAGAATCCTCTTGAGGTTCTTCCAGAAAAGGGACGCGCAAGTTATATTGAAGGAAATAAGTCGGCGCGCAAGTGTTTGATAAGTTTCAACACTTAGGCCTTTCTTCTTCTCTTTAGATCTTCCGTTCTAGGTAAAAAATTACCTTAGAAGTGTTCCGGAAGCTTTGAGAAGAGACTTGGGCGTCGGGAGCTTCAATCCGAGTTTCTGGAAAAAAGATCCTCTCGAATGGGGGGCCCACAGGGTCTATTTATAGGCAAAAGAATGCCCTGGGCGGTTACCGAGCGGTTATCACTTAGGTCGCGCAAGTCACTTGCACGACCATAAGGCATCGCGCAAGTAGGCTTGCACGGCCACTAGGCGGCGCGCAAGTACTTGCACGACCACTAGGCGGCGCGCAAGTGTACTTGCACGACCACTAGGCGGCGCGCAAGTGTACTTGCGCGACCATGAGGGAACTTGCGCGACCTATGGGAAATGTTCTCCTTGTTCATCCCTTTGTCAATTTTTGATATTTACTTCGAACGATGAATCACTTTGACCTCGAATATTCCCTTTTCCGATCTTTAGATTCTGTGACGAAAGGAGCGTCAACAAAAGTCCCCCCCTCAGAGTTGGATCCGGAAAGAAATGAGGATTTGACTCTGAGGAAATTGAATACATTCAAAGGAAAAGAGGGCGCGCAAGTCTTCAGGGCACAGAGGGCAGCGCACAAGTGTGCTGGAACTTGACTTTTATTCAGAGTTCCTTTGTCTTTTGTGGGTAGTTTAAAGTCATGCATGCCGGACATAAAGGGGCTAATGTTTAAGGTCGAAATAGCTTTGACCGAAATGGATTAAAAATGGATTCAATTCCTTGAAAATTTATCTGAAAACATATTACCATACTCAAGCATGAGGGAAAAAATTTAAACTATGGCTTAAGAATATTTGAATCTGAGGAATGATATGAAAAAGAGCTAAAAGGCATTAGAAGAAGTAGTTTCCAAGAATGAAGTTACTATTATTTAACAAAACCCGTTAGGGGGTTGAAATATGCAGGGCCACCTATGGGCATTGGCTGCATGGTCAAATAAATAGCATCTTTTGGCTGACAAGTCTGTTATGTGGAATGTTTATGCAAGGCCACCTATGGGCACGTGCTGCATAGTCAGGCAAAAGAACTCCCAGAAATTTACTTTCCTAGTGCTAAAAGCCAGTGAATGTTTATGGAGATTCAAATTTTCTAAAGTATAGAGTTTGTTGTATGGAAAGAGGTACTTGAATATGGAGAAGATATTTCCGAATAAGAACATCGAAGAACTGGATGAATATCACTCCTACGAAGGTCTGACCCAAACGTAGGGAAGAAGAATAAACCATAGACTTGAATACTTTCAGATCATGAAAAAGGATATGAGACAAATATGTTAAGGATGGCTATTTTTTGCGGATCCCTACATACTGTCGTTTAAGACAAATAAGGACAAAAGAGGCATTCTTCCCAAGAATGAAGTTACTATTATTTAACAAAACCCGTTAGGGGGTTGAAATATGCAGGGCCACCTATGGGAATTGGCTGCATGGTCAAATAAATAGCATCTTTCGGCTGACAAGTCTGTTATGTGGACTGTTTATGCAAGGCCACCTATGGGCACGTGCTGCATAGTCAGGCAAAAGAATTCTCAGAAGTTTGACATTTTTGTGACTAGAAGTCATGAAAAGGGTTATGAAGATCTGAAAATATTTAAGGTTAGGATTATAACACATAAAGATGGGTATTGTCCAATGTATATAGAGATACATAGGTCAATGAAAACCATAATCATGTTGTGGCTGGGTCCTGAATTGAAATTTGGACTTCACTACGTATCTCATAAGAATGAGAATCAAGCCATACGTAGTTCTTGAAATGTAGTTTAACGTCGTGCAGGACGAAAGTATGAGTGATCTTAGTTTAGGGTCATAGAATTCGGACCATAATAATGAATACACAGTGTGTGTTTTTATGAGGACTTTTTAGCCAAGGGACTGAAAGTGAAATTTGGGGTTAGGCCCAAAAGACTTGGGACTGGATTCGAGGGACACTCGAATGTTCCTACGTATCCCATAAGGATGGGAATCAAGTCCACGTAGTTCTAGAACTACCCTTTGTACAAATTTGGTTCGTACATGTGAAGGGTGAAAGGGGACTTTAGTGCAATGATGGTTTAACCCGAGATAAAAAGTTTAGGCATTACCATGTATGTACGTAGTCTTTTTGAAATGAAACATGATTGAAAAATCAATGTCAATAATAGTTCTCTCTCAAGTGAGGAGATCAAAGAATATTGTAGTTTATTGTCGTACTGGACAAAAGTGTTGTATAGTTTAACGTCATATAACAAGGACGAAAATGAATCAATGTAAAGATATTGATTCTAGGGACGGTTTCACGAATCAACATCATATGAGATGGTGGTGAACCGATGTGAAGAGATTGTTTTTGGGCTTGAACCCTGGGAGGTTGCCTACATACCCAGCCTGGAGGGCAATGATCAAAGTCTGTGTAGTTCAATTAAAGAATGAATTAATGATCAAGTTGTTCTTGGGGACAACGATCTAATTAAAATGTTGTTGGGACTTACACATGGTTAGCGGCCCAAAGGGAGTGTTATGGTTGATGTTCGCTCTAAGCTCACGTGAGTCATACTCGGTGTGAGAAACAAGAGGTAATAACAACCTTAATGATGCACAGTTTAATGTCATGTAGGACATAAAAAAAGGGACTATGCAGTTTAAAGTCTTGCAGTTAGGACTATTGGTGCTGCACAGTTTAGTGTCATGTAGCAGGGACAAAATACAGTTTAATGTCATGTAGGGCCTATCAAGGATTTTCTGTACAGTTTAGCGTCATGTAGTTAGGACGATGGGGATAAAATAGTTTAATGTCATATTGGACGAAAGGGGGACTGTGCAGTTTAATGTCATGCCGTAAGGACAAAATAACACACCATTTATGTCATGTTGGACGAAAGTGTGAATAGTTTAAGGTCATATGCATGGACCGTGGATGGTGCAGTTTAATGTCATGCTGGACCTTTGATGATTATATAGTTTAACGTCTTTCCGGACGTGAGGGACTTTTATACAGTTTAGCGTCATGTAGTTTAGGACGTCACAGTTTAACGTCTTGCTGGGCATAAGGGATTTGCAAATAGTTTATGGTCATATACATGGACCAGGGATGATGCAGTTTAAGGTCATGCTGGATGGTTTAGGGAACTTTTTCACAGTTTAATGTCATGTGGGACGAAGTTGCAGTTTAAAGTCATACTGGACCATTACTGTATAGTTTAACATCATATAGCAAGGACGAACTGGTGCTGTACAATTTAAAGTCATGTAGCTAGGACTAAGGTGAACCAATATGAGGATATTAGTTATGGGGATTTTTTTACAGTTTAACGTCATGCTGGACGATGAAAGTGCCACACAGTTTAATGTCATGTTGCTAGGACACAATATAGTTTAATGTCATCTCAGACAAAATATAGTTTAATGTCATCTCGGACATATACAGTTTAGTGTCATGTAGGACATATTAGTAACCAATGTGACAGTTTAACGTCATGTTGGACGATAAGGGAACTGACACAGTTTAACGTCATGCTGGACGATAAAAGTGCCACCCAGTTTAATGTCATGTTGCTAGGACAAAAATATAGTTTAATGTCATCTCGGACAATATAAGGAACTTATATACAGTTTAATGTCATGTAGATAGGACATAATACAGTTTAATGTCGTGTGGGACATAGTTGCAGTTTAAGGTCATACCGGACCATTGCTGTATGAACCAATTGTAAGTCTTGGTTCTGGGGACCATATTTTGTGTTTATACAAAATATTTCTTCAGAAATCTGGCATTGGTTGGAGTCGTGATATGTTCTCCATCAATTGAGATTAGAGAATACGCTCCATTGGAGTAGGCCTTATGTATTGAATAAGGTCCTTCCCATTTTGGTTCAAGATTGGGAGGCTTCTTTCCTGGTATCATTGGTGCTCTGAGAACCAATACCAATTCTCCCTGAATGAATGAACGAAGACGAACTTTTTTTGTTAAAAGCTCGTGCTATTCGATTCTGATAGATTTCCAAGTGGTGCAAAGTGCACAATCTTTTCTTGTCTAACCGTTCCAATTCATTCAACCGCTTTTGGGATTGCTCATCTGTAGATAACTTATCACAAATGGCTATTCTGAGTGAGGGCAATTGAACTTCAATTGGTAAGACTGCTTCTGTTCCATATACCAATGAATATGGAGTTGACCGCGTCGCATTGCGAGTGGTAGTCCTATAAGCCCATAAAGCATGAAAGAGTTTATCAGGCCATGACCTCTTATCTTTATCCACCATCTTTTGCAGTATATTTGAAAGAGTCTTGTTAAAGGCTTCTATCTGGCCATTAGCCGCTGCATGATATCGAGATGAATGGTTGGACTTAATGTTGTATTCTTGATACAATTTCTTTACCTCAGAAGAACAGAAGTTGGTGCCGTTGTCAGTCAATATGGTATGAGGGACACCAAATCTAGTAATGATGTTAGACTTGATGAAGCTAACAATGCATTTAGAACTGACTTCTTTGAGAGGTACTGCCTCTGCCCATTTGGAAAAGAAATCAGTAGCAGTAAGAATGTACTTAAACTGCTTGGCCGTAGCTGAAGGGTAAGGTCCCACCACATCCATTCCCCATGTGGAAAATGACCACGAGTATTTAGCTGTAGGAATCAACTCTGGAGGTTGATGAATGAAGTTGGCATATACTTGGCATGAATGAAACTTCTTTGTGAAATTAACACAATCTTGTATCATTGAAGGCCAAAAGTATCCAAGCCTTCGGATTTGATCAGACAGTCTATGTCCAGACTGGTGGGCACCACAGACTCCTGCATGCACTTCTTTTATGACATCCATTGTCTCTTCACCATCAATGCATCTGAAGAGAACTCCATCAAAACCACATTTGTAGAGAATTTTCTTGAGGTGGTTTGGGCTATCATAAAGAGTAAAATTGACCACACGTCGCCGAATTTGTTCTTTCTCGGCTCTATCAGGTGGAAGTGTTCCATTTTGAAGGTATTCCCTGATAGGTGACATCCATCCTGTAGTATGACCATACGATTCAGGAATGAGACTAATTTCATTAATTTCCTCTGTTCTGACTTGAACATAAGGTGAAATTGCACGACGGTGGGCAATATTGATGGTTGTTTCGTCCCGATTTGGATCTGCTAAAGCTGTAGCTATATTAGCCAGTGCATCAGCTTGAGCATTTTGTGATCTTGGGACATAAGAAAATGTCGGTTCTGAAGGGAATTCCAACATTAACTCTCTGACGTAATCATACAAAGGGATTAATTCTTCTTTTCTGATGGCATAATCCCCATTGACTTGTTTGATTACCAGGTCTGAATCACCTTTCACCTTTAAGTGATTCACTTGTGCTTGAAGTGCTAACTCCAAGCCTGTAATGAGAGCTTGGTATTCAGCTTCATTATTGGTACCACCTTCCCACAAAAAAAGGAATAAGGTAACACTGCCTTATTTGGAGAAATGAGCACAATTCCTAAACCAACTTTGTTGAATTTAGGATTTTCCATTTTCTTTCCTGTTGGACTTCTAGAAGCACCATCAAAATACATTTCCCATGTTTGAGGACTCTCTTGAATAGAGAAAACTTCCTCATCAGGGAGTTCGATATATGAATACGTGTCTTCTACTGAAGGATGTTCAGCCAGGAAATCAGCCAGAGCTTGGCCCTTAATTGCCTTTTGAGACACATACTGAATGTCGAACTGCTGTAGAATAACCGCCCAACTTGCCAGACGTCCTGTAAGCATTGGACGACTAAGGATGAATTTGAGTGGATTATTACGAGATACCAATTGGACCTCATGATGTTGCAGGTAGTGTCTCAGTTTCTGAACTTCAAAGATTAATGCTAGGCAGCACTTTTCAATACTTGAATACCGGGTTTCTGCTTCAAGCATAGTTCTACTGAGATAGTAGAGACTGTTTTCATTCCCAGCATCATTCTTTTGAGAGAGAAAGGCACCCAATGATCGCTCTAAAGCTGTCACATAGAGGATAAGAGGTCTACCCTCAACAGGTGGCATGAGTACTGGTGGACTCAAGAGGTATTTCTTGAGGACATCAAATGCTTCTTGACATTCTTCATTCCACTGGTAAGTGACTCCTTTCTTCAATAATTTGGTAAAGGGTAAACTTTTGCCTGCCAAATTGGCGATGAAACGCCGAATATAGGCTAAGTGTCCTTGAAGTCCTCTTAATTCTTTCAAATTCTGAGGAGGTGACATACCAAGGATTGATTTGATCTTCTCAGGATCGACTTCAATACCACGATGGCGTACAACAAAGCCGAGGAATTTTCCTGAGGTTACCCCAAAAGCACATTTTAAGGGGTTCATCTTCAAATTATGTTGTCGAAGTTTGTGGAATATGACTTTCAAATCAGCCAAGTGATTAGAACGTTGTTTGGATTTAACCACCAAATCATCTACATAGCATTCAACAAACTTCCCTAAAAGAGATTTGAAGATACGATGCATGGCACGTTGATATGTTGCACCTGCATTCTTTAAACCAAAGGGCATCACCCGGTAACAAAACACACCTTGAGGAGCTCTGAAGGCTGTATATTCCTCATCTTCTTGGGCCATTCGAATCTGATTATATCCAGAATATCCATCCATGAAAGAAAGTACTTCATAGCCAGTCGTCGCATCAATTAAGAGTTCTGTAATCGGAACTGGGAAATCATCTTTAGGACAATACCGATTAAGATCTCTGAAATCGATGCAAACCCTAATTTGTCCGTTCTTCTTCTTTACAGGGACAATATTAGCCAACCACTTGGGGTATTGAACTTCTCTGACGAAGTTGGCTTTGATAAGCTTATCCACTTCAGCTTCAATTTTGGAAGCATAGGTTGGGTGTGTTCTTCTCGCGGCTTGCTTGAATCCTCGATGTTCTTTTGGTAAACCCAAATGATGAGTAGCAACATCAGGATCAAGCCCAGGCATTTCTGTATAATTCCAAGAAAAAATATCTTTATTTTGCTTTAGAAAAGAAATATACATATCTTGCTCTTCAAGGGTCATGGCCGCACTAATTAAAGTGGGGCGTGGATCTTTCTCTGTACCCAGATTTACTTCTCTGAGTTCATCAACAATGGTAGAGATACCCTCTTCAAATGCTGGAGGAGCATCTCTAAGATCTTCCTATTCCTCTTCATCATGTGTTATTTCTTCCGTTTCTACTTGCGAAGTAGATGAAAAAACGAAATTCTCATGATCATAAGAAATGTCAAAATTTTCACATTTTGAAGAAGAAGCTTCCATTTCCGACCCTATTGATGATAAAGGGTCTTCTTTGGGAATCAAAGAGGAGATGATGGATCGAGAATCGAAATCATTATTCACCTCTAGTGTTACTATAACTTCTTCTGGCCTGATTAGCGAAGTATAGACTTGTTGGATTTCAGCAGACGAAATGAAAACGTCACCACTTATGCTTTCATCGTTCCTTGGTAAGTTACCAATTTCTCCCATGTTGTCTGGCTTGATTGCCGTAATTGACATTATGGATCTTTCCATAAGAGTATTTTGATTTGGGCCTATTTTGTCAATTTGACTGATAGGTAACACATAATCTATACTCACATGTGAAAATGGATTTATTGGAATTTTTTCCAAACCATATGAAGCATTAACTTTGGTAATTTCCTTCATTGTAGATTTTTCTCTTCCCTTCATGTGATAAAATTCTGCCTCAATGTATTGAGACTCACATGTCTTGAATGGGGCCTTATCACCATACAATGTTCCAACTTGACCATCGAAACAGTATTTGAGACATTGATGGTATGATGATGGAATAGCTGCATGCTGATGTAGCCAGGGTCTTCCAAGCAAGATATTGAAAGCTGAGTCTTGATCAACAATCATGAAATCCGAATTGGAAACAAGATCTCCAAACTGAGTTCTGAGTGTAACTTCTCCCAGTGGTTCTTGTTCATTTTTATCATATCCTTGTAACATCATGCTAGAAGGAGATAAATCAGATTCCGTGAGGCCCAATCGACGAAGTGTACGAATGGGCATGAGGTTGACTCCTGAACCATTGTCAATGAAAGCTCTTCGGACATCTACACCATTGACTTTTCCAGATAAGTACAAAGGTTTTATGTTCCTATGCACAACATCATCTTCATCTTTATCAGTAAAATATATCACTGCATGGAATTCTGCAGGATTATTCTCTATGTGATAGATTTCAGCTGCAGCAATTTCAGCTTCAAACTCCTGAGGACTTGACAAAGCTTCGATAAGTGCTTCCCGAAGATCTTTTGATAGATTCAAAGCATCCAAAATTGATAACTTGGCTGGTACTTGGGCCAAGTGTTTCAATATATCATACTTTTGATCTAGAGGTCTGCGTTTCCCAATAGGAATATTCGGTTTATCAGGTACCTTGGAAGCAGATGCTTTGGAAGCTGATGCATCTTGTATTGAAGTTGGAGACATCCTTGGTTTTGGAAGATTAGACTGATTAGATCCATTTACTTTCTGAGATAAATAAGATGGAACCTTTAATCGGTCTTCCAAAATAACTGTGCCAAAACTGAGTTGGCCATTGGCAGAAGAGCTTGCTTGTTCTTTTTGAGCTCGCTGAAGGGCTCTACCATGAGTTTCTGCTGCATATACAGTGCTAGCATGGGTAGAATTAGAGTAGTGGCTTCGGAAAGATCCACGTCTTCCCCTATATCCTGAACCTCTAGAACCTCTTCGGATTCCCTTATTTGATACAGGGAATTTAGGCTCAGCAAGACTGGAATATGGATCTGTTAATTGAATCATATTAACAGAACCAAAGATTAAATCTTCGTCTGATAAAGACTCTGCCTGGTTAGCCTGTTTAGGTTGTGCCGTTTGATGGGGCGATGCCCGTGGCTTTGAAGTAGATGGCATGAAATCTACTAGAGTCAAAGACAATTTAGGCTTTGATACATACTCATCTTCTTCTGATTCCTCTTTCTTCTTTGAATTGCGCTGCCCTTTTGAGGATTTGTCTTTTGATGGAGGCTTTACTGCAGCTTTTGTAGGAGACACAATTGGCTTCTTCAATTGTGTTCGCAAAATGGAATGGGTCCGATTGATTGTCTTTCTGACCATCCAATCATCATATTTTTTCGCAGTTTTGCTTTTGACTTCCTGCCACTCGCCTCCTTCCTCTGGATCTGTAGCGGTAATACATGCTACATGAGCTGAAGAACCCTTCAATTTGACTTGTCCCAAGTCGACCATCTTTTGCAGGAGGTCTTTAAAGACAAAACACTCCTGGATGGGATGCCCCAACATTTGATGAAAGGGACAACAATTGGGACGGTCTTCATCTCCTTCCTTGTTTTGCCTCTTGGGCACTGGTAATTGAACCAAATTATTTTCCAGAGCTGAAATGAAGTAACCAGGAACTTTCTCACTTCGGAAAGAGTATGTTTTACTCTTCATATCCTCAAATTGTTTTCGTCGTTGATCTTTTTGATCATTTGGACGAAACGGCCTTTGTTGTTGGCGTTCAGGAGGTGGAGTCCTTCAAGAAGATGAAGGTTTTGAAGTAGATATAGGTACAGGTGCTTGTTTAAGCATAACTGTAGCAGTTTCTGCTTTACCCATTCTTCTTCCTAGAGATGATGGAATTATATGAGATTTAACCTTAGCCTGTATAAGGGAATCTTCAATTTGTTGAGCGATTGAAGTAAGGTCTCGAAACCCTCCTGTGTATTTCACAGGGATCAATGGCGTGCGTAATTCGTCACGCAAATTTGCCAAACAGATTGGCAATAATTCCTCCTGAGGGAGTGCTAAACTCAAGGAATACGTTAATCCCTTCCAATGAGCAATGAAATCAGAGACTCTTTCATTCTCCCTTTGCTTGCAGTTTGTAAGATCGAAAACTGTCGTTTTTGGCAAAGTTGAGCTAAACTGAAGAAGGAATTTTTGACGAAGATCCTCCCATCCGATGACTGACCGGGATTGCAAGCTTGTATACCAGACAAAAGCTGGTCCTTGCAAGGTTCGCACGAAGCATCTGAGTTTCACTGCTTCTTGCTGTTCTGGAGTTCCCATCATAGGATCACAACAAGACACGTAATGCGTCAAATGTTGTTCAGGGTCGCCTGATCCGTTGAAAGTAGGGAAAACAGGGTTTCCAAAACTGGATGGAGGAGAAATTGAATCTACCCATTCAGGAAAAACTTTCTTTTCAGGTTGAACTTGCGCCCGTTTTCCTTCCATAGTTTCTAACCGAGCTGTTAATGACTCAATAGTAGTTATTAACTTTTGAGAAACATCAGGTTGAACTTGGTTTTGGGTAGGTGCAATGAATGGAGCTTGGACAGACGTGGTGGTTGGTATTGCAACTGATGGTAGTGCTGCCAACCGTTGTTGCGTTTGACCCATAGGATTAGACCTCTGAGGGTGTACTGATAAAGGAGGATATTCCTGATCCATCTCAGTAGTTACAACAAATTCCTTTGGCTGTCGGACTTCAGCATTCTTAAGAAGAAGACTACTCTGAAGTAGTTCTGCATTCAACCTTCTTAATTCTTTCATTTCTTCCTCCTGTTGTGCAAACCTTTGCTCTAATGAGAGCGATTGACCTCCTTCAGAGGAAGGGTGAGAAGTAACTTGATTCTTTCCTTTCCCCTTATTGGATCCTTTTCGGAGAGGGGGAAGTGGGTTACTTGAAGGAATACCCAGATTTTGGGTAAGCCTTTGATTACGTGTACGCACACCTTCTTCATTTAGGTTCGTGTGCGCAACTTCTTGAGCAGGAACCTCTTCGTCTGATCTCTCTGATTGAGCCTCATCTGGTGAATCAGCAGCAACGGCATTGATGACATTAATGGATGCATATTGCATGGAATCCTTTATATCAACATTTCTGCGATATTGTCTTCTTCCATGCCCATGATGAGACATGGAATTCCGTTGACTTGATCCCTTAGGAACTTCTTGGAAAACCGTCACTTGGAGAGAATCTCCTGATAGCTTGGCTCTTCGTTCCTCTTGAGGCTTATTCCATAATCGAGAGAATACTGACTTTCTCTGAGGGAGGGACTGAGGATTTGAAAAAGTCCCCAGTCCGGTGGACTGGGGGTGTTCCTGCTGCTTCCGCTCAACTCCTTGAATCCCATTTGTTGACTCTGAGGGTTGGGTTAGAGAAGTCCCCAGTCTGGCAAGCTGGGGTGTCTCTTGACATGCAATGTCTGAGATCTTCTTAAAATCTCTCTTGATCTTGCGAATCTTAGTTTGGAAATTAGCTGGATGCATTAACCTGTATCCACTTTTATCACCTGGTTCAACAGATCGTTGGATGATTTCCGAAACTTCTGTCATTTGATGACGTGTTTGCTCCAGACGAGAGGCTTGTGCAATATTCTCGCCTGCTTGATGTAGGAGCAATTCAACAACTTGTTCTCTATATACTTGATTTTGAGAGGAACTAGTTGAAGCTTGTTCTTGAGCAAGCTTTTGATTATGAACAAAGCTCATTGACTATGGCCGGCCATGGGCAATAACATTGCATGGGACCATTTTCGGCGGGCTTTGCTGACCGGAAAGCACTGTGAAATGTAGTGCTCCGTGAACACCCCATCCTCTGATATGAACATCAGATGGAGCATTGGCAATTAACTGACGCAATTTTCTTAGTGCGCCAAGGCATGAACGTTGAAGGGTTCTTTGTTGCTTTTCAGCCTTCGGATACCGAGAGACTGATAGAGATGCCAAATCAATCTGGCGTTGTAACCCTTCTATTATCTTAATATGATTTTCATAATCACCGTAAGATAATACTTTCTTCTTCAATTGACAAAGAGTCTTCCATATGTTGAGACGAATATCATGGATTCCATCATCCGTCAACATCTTTGGAATATCATACTGGGAGTCAGCCAAAGGCCAAAACATGACTGGTACTTCACCTTTTGCCAGTTTTTTCCTCATGTTCAGCATTTCCTCTTTATCATTAAATGAAGATTCTTCTACCTGTTTGGACCAGAGTTGGTGTTTCCTTGTTGCTTCATCGGATTCAACAAGATTGGTAGAGATATCACTATTCATGCCGGAAGATGAATGACCCAGGGATGGTTCGGAGAATAACCTGAACCCCAAGCTATCTTCTGATGGAGAAAGAGTTTCACCTGCCGATAGTAAAGCTTCAGACATGACTGGTTTTACGTTTTCAAGTGCCTCGAGATAGGAGGGCTTTCTCGTCACTACATTGCCTTCTGAAGAATTTTCGAGACAACGTGAATCACTACTGCGAAGAGGACTTTCGCAGCGAAGTTCATCACCATGAGGAGGACCGTCATGATGGGTTACAACAAAAGATGAAATCTCTTGCTCCTTGGTCTTCTGACCACACAGAGGGTTCTTGTGTCTCTCATCTGAAGAAGAAACTTCGAGATTGACCGAACTTTCATGAAGCAAGTCTTCATGAGGAAGTGTCTGTTGAAGACCTTCAGAATTAATGTTCCCGTTATTGGGAACTGAGGGAGTAGAATCTTGAATTCTGACAGATAAATGTCTGAGGGCTTTAAGAACTCCAGCATCGAGCAAGGCTTGGTTACAGATTGGCCTTTGATCTCCTGACTGTGCTGGGCGGATCTTTTTCTTAGATGCCTTCTTACTCGCTTTAGAAACCACTTGATGACGAAAGTGATTGCTCTGAGCAGGTGTATGTGCCTGATCAGGAAAGATGGTCAGGTTAGGCTGACGATCTCCACTCAAATCAGGTGTATGTGCCTGACTTGGTTGTCCGTATGATATGGGGGAGTATGCCCCATAACCCTCTTGGACTGGAACAGATGTGTGTGTCTGTTCCAGAGTGAATCGTTGATGTGTCACTCCACTGCTAGGGATAGATTTATGTGTCTGTCCCTGTGATGATGCTGAAGCTGTTATGATATCCTGGCAAGCATCCAGAATATGAGCAGAAATTTTCTTCTGCTCCTTCACCATTGACAAAATATGTTTGGTGACTTCAGCCGCCGGAATGGGGATATACGTCCATTCCGGGCTTAGAGTAGGTGTATGTGCCTGCTCCTGTCCTCCTTTTCCTGTCAGTGAATCCTGACAGTACTCAAGTGTGGAGGTAGAGAGTTTAGTCTGCCTCCTGTTTGTCGTCGGGACTTTCCGACTGACTTCTCCGTGCGCTACCAAACGAGACTGTTGGTAGGCTTGATTAGTATTAGCAGGTGTATGTGCCTGCTGTTTACACTTCGCCAAACGCGGTTGACGAGATCCATCATATGTAGTCAGACGAGCCTGCTGACTAACTGGTGATGTATAAGCAGGTGTATGTTCCTGCCTACAGTACTCCGCCGGAATTGCCTAGCAGGATCGGCTTGATGCTGCCAGACGAGTCTGCTGGACAGCGGAATTAAAACGGGCAGGTGTGTGTGCCTGCTCATTGTTTTCCACCAAGTTAGGTTGGTGGACTTCTCCGGAGATGGCAGGGATGACAACCTGCCCATTGTTTACCGGATTCCGTCTCTGGCGGTTCACCTTTCCTGCTTGGGTTCGAGGAACCTGAGCTGAATGCCTGGAGTCGGTACCCTCATCATGTTGAGGGCGTACTACCGCACGAGTCTGGCGGCGATTGTTGATGGGAGCCCTCGAGAAGGACTCCTGTCTTTTTGAATTAAGGCCCTACGGGACCTGCTCATTTACTTCCTCAGAGTAAGGGAGTGAATGGAAATTGTGTTCCGGGGATAACGACCCGAAACGGTTGGAGACGGTAGTCAGCACCGCCTACTTCTTGATCGCTGGCCGCCGTTGTCTGGACGACCAGGTAGAGTTATTAACTTGGAGGGCTTGACGAGCGGCCTCCAGAGTTGGGATAGTACCGTTGCGACGGTACTCCTTAACCAGTGCATTAGAAACCCAGCGTTGAAGACGCTGAGTTGGTGATGTCATCCTTAGAGCGGACGACGTTCCAACAGGAGTAGCAGCATTGGTTTTCATAGCAGCAGACCTCACAGTAGAGGTGTTCACAGCAACAGTATTCACAGGGGTGAATTTAAGGAAAGCCATTTTGCAGAAGATCTTGAGAAAAGAGTGCCTGTTCCATATAACAGACATAATCAAGATGAATCTGGCCACTGCATCTTTTGGATGAGCACATTTCAATGATTGATTTGTTGGCCCAAGGGGCCTAACAAATAAGAAAAACATCATTTTAACTTGGTTAAGGATTCACGTCGGGTTCACCATTTTTTGTTTCGCACGGATTCCGTGGATGACCTCCTGGACGGGAGATTCAAACGTTCTGATCGGTTTCTAACGGGTTTGTTCGTAGAACCGGAAACATCCAATGATTCCACATCCGTTTGGACCTACTTTCCAAAGGTAGGCACTCATTAGTTTGTGGACTAATGAGGCTTAGGAATTTGCATTGGTCGAGAGGATGGGAGGTCGGACTCATCACACCTTTTTGAGGGGAATTATTGTCTACTCCGGGACTCTCTTTATAGATTTAAGTTATGTTCGTGAATCCTTATTACATTACCAAGTATAAAATGAGCTTTCCTTAAGTTTTAACAATCAATGATTAAATATTCAAGAAATTTAGAGAATCTTTTATATGTATTCGAGGTTCTTCATCAATAGAGAATCATCTGTATCTATTTAGAGATTCTTGATCAATGGTATCCTTCAAAATATTTATATAAAAGTCTCTTGGTCATTATGATGACCAGGCTGGTTTTAAAGCCACTCAGTGGGGCACTTGAAGTTTATCGTCATTCAGAAGGACAGGGATTATTTCAAAGTTGGGATCGAACCCATAAATGGGCTACCTACGTATCCTTTGTTTTGGAAAAGGAATCAGAACCCACGTAGTTCGAGTAATGGAGTATGATGTTTATGATTGATGGCTCAAAGAAGAATGTCATAATTACTTTTACACTCTAAGCTCATGTGAGTCATGCTCGGTGTGAGAAACAAGAGGTATTGGTAAAAATTTAGACAATTGTGCCATGAAAGATGCAATCATAAGAAATTGTTTGGGGCTTAGGTATGTATGACTGCCCAGATAGATGAAGGTTTAGGATTCACTTTTAGGGAGAAAATCCAGGAACAGGGTCCATAAAGGTATATGTGCTTTATGGAGATTTGAATACTCTAATCTTGGGGCTTACTCCTAAGGAGGATGCCCAGGTTAGGAGGGGACTTATGATTGGGTTTTACTCCTGAAAAGGAAACCCAAATCAAAGGTAAATTAGGACTGGTTAAGAGAAATTTAAGAAACCTGGGGCTTACTCCTAAGGAGGATGCCCAAGGTTTATGACTGGGACTTATTCCTGAAAAGGAAGCCCAGGTTAGTGATTAAGGCTTGGGGCTTACTCCTGAGGAGGATGCCCAAGATTTATGATTGGGACTTGATGCCCAAGGTTTATGACTGGGACTTATTCCTGAAAAGGAAGCCCAGGTTAGGGGACTTGGTTTGGGGCTTACTCCTGAGGAGGATGCCCAAGTTTAGGAATTAAGGTTTGGGTCTTACTCCTGAGAAGGATGCCCAAGTTTAGGAATTAAGGTTTGGGGCTTACTCCTGAGGAGGATGCCCAAGTTTGGGAACTTTAAGAATTTGGGGCTTACTCTTGAGGAGGATGCCCAATTTAAAGGACTTATAACTGGGGATTATTCCTAAAAAGGAGACCCAGGTTAAGGATTATCTCATCTTAAAGGATGAGGTTGAATGAATGAACTCTCCATATTTAGTGATATAAAGATATTTAAATCACTAGGTTTTGAGAGATATTCCACAGAATTCCTTTCAGATAAGAAAGTCAAGTCAAGAAATCATGCCATAAAATGGCTTTGAAGAGTGTCTTGAAGACTGAATCTTGAAAAGGAAAGGTGTGATGGCTTAAAAGGGGTGACATGGGCAAGATGGGCACCCAAAAAAGTAGAGGCGCGCAAGTCTTGAAAGGCGCGCAAGTATTGCGGCGGCGCGCAAGTATTGGTCGCGCAAGTATACTTGCACGACATGAGGGGTACTTGCGCGATTCTCAATTGGAATTGAAATACTTGAGAGACTTATTTTTAATCACTTTAGAATCCTCTTGAGGTTCTTCCAGAAAAGGGACGCGCAAGTTATATTGAAGGAAATAAGTCGGCGCGCAAGTGTTTGATAAGTTTCAACACTCAGGCCTTCCTTCTTCTCTTTAGATCTTCCGTTCTAGGTAAAAAATTACCTTAGAAGTGTTCCAGAAGCTTTGAGAAGAGACTTGGGCGTCGGGAGCTTCAATCCGAGTTTCTGGAAAAAAGATCCTCTCGAATGGGGGGCCCACAGGGTCTATTTATAGGCAAAAGAATGCCCTGGGCGGTTACCAAGCGGTTATCACTTAGGTCGCGCAAGTCACTTGCACGACCATAAGGCGTCGCGCAAGTAGGCTTGCACGACCACTAGGCGGCGCGCAAGTACTGGCACGACCACTAGGCGGCGCGCAAGTGTACTTGCACGACCACTAGGCGGCGCGCAAGTGTACTTGCACGACCACTAGGCGGCGCGCAAGTGTACTTGCGCGACCATGAGGGAACTTGCGCGACCTATGGGAAATGTTCTCCTTGTTCATCCCTTTGTCGATTTTTGATGTTTCCTTCAAACGATGAATCACTTTGACCTCGGATATTCCCTTTTCCGATCTTTAGATTCTGTGACGAAAGGAGCGTCAACAGCGACATAGAAAATAAAACTCTAGAATATAAGCCTAATTAACCCATCCATCCAAAATAAATTTTTATTCAACAAAAGGCGCAAGGCACCAGCAAACAAAAACCCCAAGATTATGGAGGTCTGAAGTAGTGCAGGCCGAGGGCATCCCCTCTAATTAACCCTCAAATGGTGCTAACTGGACCTAAGATCGATCTTTGTGAACCATCTCGCACCTCACAAAATGGTCAAAGAAATCATCAATCCTTGGAAAGGTGTATTTTTTCTTTATCATGGCCTGGTTCTGGTGATGACAATCCACACAAATCTATAAGCTCCCATCCACATTTTTTAAAAATAGGACTAAATATTCCTATAGGGACACATTGGGTTTGATGAAATATTTCCCATGAAAGTCCTTCAATTTAAACTATAGATCCTGAAGCTCAGTAGGTTTCATATTATATTCCATAGAAGATATCGGGCTAGTAATTGGTTGTAAGTCTATGAAAAACTCCATATCATGTATCATAGGTTGTCCTGAAATGTCTTTGGGGGAATACTCCCATATAATCCTACAAATATGAAGGAACCCATATTACTTAATATCTTTTTGCACTAATGTATACGCTTTCCAATTGATGGGTGATAGGATTAAACCTTCTATTTTTAACATCCACCTATCCTATATGAGATCTCTCTTTTTTGGTCAGAGTAGATTACTCAAGAGGGGGGTGAATTGAGTATCTATACAGTTTTATGGTTAAAAAGTATTCTTAAAAGGTTTCCCCAAAAGGTTAAATATAGCATAGTTCATCAAGGTTATACTATTATAAGAGTTTGACTATTTAAATAACTTCTTAGAAGATTGATTATTTCTTAGTAATATTAAGATCAATTATTAATATTACTTTTGAAGCTATTCTACTAAGACAAGAAAATTATAACTTCTTTCCAAGATTAAATATCAAATAGAATTTAGTGATTTATAAATTATACAGTAAAGAAGTAAAGCAGAGAAGACTAAATTAAGCAGCACAACGGATATGAAACAAGTGGTTTAGTCTCAAGCCGAGACCTAATCCAATCCACTTGGGGATCACCTTCCACCGAGCAGTTTATATAAATAACCTTGATCCACACCCTGGATCGGGGTTAACAATAGTATACAAGACTATCTAGGTCACACAGGGACCTCTTCCACAGTTCTTCATGGGTACAAACAACCAGGCCACACATGGACCTCTTCCACACTTATCCATGGCTATATACAAGTGAAAATAGATGTTTGAGTAAGGATATATTGTATCCTTCAGTATAATGCAGGAGACAGAGTGTGTTGTTATAAAAATACACACACTTCTCAAAAGTTAGTAAAATGATACACAACAAAGCATAAATATTGAGATAGGTTTAAAAATTCCTTGAATGTTAGTCTTTACAGCTCTGGACTTCTGAGATGAAATAGATGCAGAAATCAAGTCCTCGTATGAAAAAACAAAGTGTCACAGGTCTGACAGATCCGACTTGTGTTCCTTGTGATGTTTGATAGTGCAAAGATGTTCTGGATTCTGGGATTCAAGTATGCTTCATGTGTTATTCAGAAACGTTGAGTTGCATGAGATAATTCTTTCTTCAAAAATTCTCTAAGTGTGTTCTTCATTTTTGTGCTTACACCCACCTTCTTGTTTTTCTTTTCAGTATCATGCCACACTATCCTTTGTTTCTAGGCCGCATTACTCTTTTATCTTGGAGTGCATGTGTTTGAGCCGATAGGTTTCATGTATTCTACACCTCATACCTCGTACCATCAGATGAAATGTCTACAAATAAATATTAATTATGTCAGTGCATTTAAAATCATTAAATATGACTGTTAGAGATTAAATTGAAAGACGACAAAATATATTATGAAACGGTGTCATAGAATTTCATGGAAATGGTGTCTGTTTCACAGTGTCTAGTTCACAGTGTCTCGATGTCATGGTGTCTGGTTGTTCATAGTGTCTCGATGTCATAGTGTCCGCTTGTTCACGGTGTCTTGATGTCACAGTGTCAGGTTGTTCACAATGTCTCGATGTCACAATGTCTGCTTGTTAACGGTGTCTCGATGTCACAATGTCTTCTTATTCACGGTGTCTTGACTTAGGAAAATATCTATTTTTAGACTTAAGTAGTGATATTTATGGAATGGATTAAACTCAATCATTTTTCAGAGAAGTCATTATAAAGTAGATCAACAGACAATATCGTAATCAAACTGAGTGTATAACACTTAATATCTTTGGATAGCTTTTAATAAATAACTGTGCATTTGATGTGAGATATATTACATAGATTTAACAAGGTTCATAGACTGAATAGGATTTGTGATCATTAAAACCTGATTAATACACGAGGTTTCCAACAATATCCCCCTTTTTGATGATCACAAATCATGTATATTTAGAGTGTATATTTGTTCTAACAACATAGTTCGAATGTGTATATAACATATATAGAATGTTCATATAAAATATATATATTGAGTGTGAATATAACATATATAGAGTGAGTGTTCTCTTCTCCTATATATATTTCTCCCTGTTTTGGGATTATCAAAAATTAGCAAGAAAAATAAATACAAAAGAGACAAGAAAAGTGCATAACATATTAGATAAAAAGAGGGGCATTACAAAAAGGAAAACAAATGTAACAAGATTCCCATAAAAAAAGAGTAAGCGATGTCCTTATTCGCTGGATGGTATTCTCTTTACCCTTAGCAGTAGTAGTAGAAGAGGAAGCCATAAGATTAGAGGTTGAGGTAGAAGAAGGGAGTGAGCTGGTTAATAAGAAGTTAAAGGAAGACCTTCAAAGACATAGGGAGCTGGAGTAGGTGTAGTAGAAGACCAAGGTAGTTTTTGACCTATAATCACAAGCCTAATCTGACTCATTGGAAGCTAGGGAAGAGGTGAAAGTAGGAAAACCAGGTCTCAGAGGTGCAGCTGCAGGAGCAACAATGGTTGTACTCTGTACATAAAGATAGAGCCTCAGAATCTTGATAAAATCAGCAATGATCTCTCCACCATAGTGTATAGCTTTCTCAAAGTCATACTTGTTTTCTATTAACTTATCCAATAGATGAGTGAACTCTGTGAGCTTTTGGACTTGAGTCTTGAAAGCATGAGTAATAGGAGGAATCCCCAGATTTTCTATAATATATTTGAAATGATTGGTCATGTCAGCCTTTGAGAAGATTCAGTTGATGTAGAAATCCAATTAATTGGCAATTTCTTGTTGAGCATCATTAGTAATTTTTGAATGGATTTGGACCAGATCAAGAACTTTGTCACTGTTCTTGATTACTTCAGATAGAGAATCTTTATTGAAACCACTAAGCACAATATGAAGTTCTTCTTTGACCACTGTTCTGAGTAGGTCACTATCTAAGGAAAATTGATATGATTTTCCATATTCCTTAGAAGCAGTGACTACTGAGGTAAGAGATTTCTGTTGATTTAGAAATTTTTAAAGGAACCCCGTGTACTCATTAGTGAGCTTGTTAAGAGTAACAACAATATCTCGCACCTATTTTATAATATGTTTGTTTATTTCTATATCCTTTTCATCTAAGGAAGATAAATGAGGTTCAATATGAGAGGCAATATTCTGTGGGGTTTGAGGAATAATAGGCTCCATAGGATGAGGAGAAAAATCTGATATCGAATTCATAACTTTCTGCATGTCTTAAACCATACCTCTTAGAGTCTTCACTTCATAACTAAGAAGTCTATTTTCAACTCTGACTTCCTGAATCTTATGAATAATTTTCGGTTGAATCTGCCAAATAACTTTTTCCAACAATAGTGAGGAATCTCTATCACTTAGATTTGTTACCAGAGCTGGTTGGGTATTCATGATTTTTTCAACTCCAGAAAAAAGGGTAGCTCAAAATTATTTTAGATCATCTTTACTCAACAAGGATGGTTGTTCTGGTGAAGGTTCAAAGATAGGGACTGATACAGGATCAAGTTCCTATTCAGGGGCAATATTAGAGACAAATTTCTATTGGAACATAGTAGAAAGTTTAGGGCCTTTTACTGAGACTTCCTAAGAGTCATTCACATCATAAAAACTAGGGAGCTTATACTGAGTATCTATAGGGCTTAGATCAATCGGTTTGGTACTTCAATAGATTCCAGATATGGGGGTTGCTCCCCCTCAATAGTTGCATCCTTCTCAGGACTGAGAGGCTTAGGGTCTTGATCTATTTCCATGAATTCATCTCTTAGTTCCTCAACCATTTCCTATCTAGCCAACTGAAAATCCATCTACAGCCTTTCCTCAGATGAAGGAATGACTTCAGCAATATATTGTTCTACTAGGAGTTCCTTAAGGCCAACTTCTTACATAACAGGTAATTATTCTTCTATAAGATCTTCCATAACATTATTTTCGGTTTCTTTGGAAATGAATTTTGTTTCAACTTTGGGTTGATCTTCCAGATTAACAACATCTTTATAAGTAGGGAATTCTTTTTCACTTACTACATGAGGGACATGAGTACTGTCTTCCTTATCAGAAACAGTTTCCCTGGGAGGCACAATAGCCTCTTCTTTTTCTTCTTCAAAATACTCTATAAATTCATTTGGATCCAAACTAGGATCATAAATATCTTTTGGTCTTGAGGGATGTTCCACTATATTGAAATTTTTAAAATTCCTATCATTGTCTTCCACCCATTTCTTTTTCCAAGGATTCCAATTGATTTTCATCCTCTTGATAATGAATTTTGAAAGAGAGAACTGAAAATACTTGATAAATTCTTCATTAAGTCCAACCATACCTTTGACATGAAGCATGGATGAGATAAGTTGAGAATAAAATAGGGAGGTTGACTTGGATGTGGTTTTTATCAGCTCACACATATGGTGTATGACATACTTACAAAGGTTGATCTTATGCCCATTTTTTATAAGATGAATTAGAAACACATCATGATATTTTAGTACAGAAAAATAACCTTTTTTGGGTCTAATCAAGTTTTTTATAAACTTAAACAAAAGTCTAGATTATCCATCCAGTTCAACATCAATGGCTCTCCTCTTGGTGCCATTTCTAGTTAATATTTTCAAACCATATTCCAAAACAAATAATTTACTAGAAGGTGGAGGTCCTCTCTGATAGTCCTCATAGATTTCTTCATTAGTTATCCTAAGGCATGTATCCCATAACCTCAAAGATAATGTGAATTTTTGGCCATTTCTCCAGCTTCTCACCGCATAACCATCTTCAAAATCAAAGGAGAACTGAATATACTGAAAAAATTAAGCCACTAGCTTAGGGTAGATAGATATATATTTCTTCAAAAACCATTCTAACCAGCCTTGCTCTTTTAAAACTTTCAAAAACACATACATTCTTGACAGAAGAAACTCAGGGCATATCTCTTTCTCGGGTACTACTACTCAGTTCACTAGATTTGGATTTAGAGGACCTTAGGGTGCCAGCTTAGGTGCGATCTTTGTCTTCTTTGAGCTATGTTTATCAGGAGTTGAAGACGAAGGGCGTTTCATCTTGGGAATTCACCGAAAGTTTGAGAGAGATAAGGGTTGAAGTGTTGAATAAGGGTTACAAATTGAGTGAATAGAAAAAATCTCAAGTGAAGGACAAGTGGCACTTCCTTTATTTTATCATTTAAGAATACCAAATTTCACAAGATTAAAAGTATGGGAAAATAAAAAGGTGAAATGAATAATTAGTGCGATACAATTTTTAATTTGTAAATAAAAATAATAAAGAATCTTTATGGTGAAACCATATCAGGTATTTATGGTGAGACAATAAATGAATTTTATAGTGAGACAGTGATTGATCCTTACAGTGAGACAGTGAATGTCAGACAGTAATAAAAAAATACTAACTGTGAGACCGTAAAAATGAAACAATAAGACATAAAATAGTAAGACATTTACTTAAGGGTTATCATGCCTAGTTCATGTATGATGTAGTCTATTCTTTCAGAATTTAGTGTTTTGGTGAATATATCAGTAAGCTGGTATTTAGTACAAATGAATTCCAAATTGATATCACCTTTTTGATAATGATCTCTCAAAAAGTGATGTCTTGCATCAATATTCCTTATCCTAGAATGTGAAATATGATTTTTTGATATTTTAATAGCACTGGTGTTGTCACAATTTATAGGTACATGCCTGAATTGATATCCATAATCTAGTAATGTGTGTTTCATCCACAAGATTTGTGCACAACAACTGCCAGCAGCTATGTATTCAACTTCTGCAGTAGATAATGCAACAAAATTTTGTTTCTTACTACACCATAATACTAGCAACTTTCCTAAAAAGTGAAATTTTCTAGAGGTGATTTTTCTATCTAACTTACAACCACCAAAGTCAGCATCAGAATAACAAACTAATTCAAAAGATTGTCCTCTAGGATAGAACAATCCTAGATTGGGTGTATGATTAAGGTATTTGAAAATTCTCTTTAAAAAATTTAAATAATATTCCTTAGGATTTTCTTGAAAACGAGCACACATACACACACTAAACATAATGTTAGGTCGAATAGCAGTTAAGTAGAGTAAACTTCCAATTATTTTTCTATAAGTGGTTTGATAGACATATTTTCCATCTTCGTCAAGATCCAACTTACAAGTGGTACTCATGAGAGTGTCACTACTTTTAGTGCTATCCAATGCAAAACATTTTAGAAGATCTCTAGTATATTTACATTGAGATAAAATAATACCATCATTATTTTGAAGGATTTGAAATCTGAGAAAGAATTTTAGTTCACCCATTAAACTCATTTCAAATTCATTTTTCATCATTTTAGAAAAATCAACACATAAAAAATTTCTTGAAGATCCAAAGATAATGTCATATATATAGATTTGAACAACTAAAACATCAATATAAATTTGTTTTATAAAAGGGTAAGATCATCTATTCCTTTTGTAAAACCTTTGGAAATAAGAAAAGTACTCAAGCTATCATACCAAGCTCTTGGAGCTTATTTTAAACCATATAAAGATTTTGATAATTTAAAAATATGATTTTGGAAATGGGGTTTTGTAAAACTAGGGGGTTGTTCAACAAAGAAATCCTCAGCTATATACCCATTTAAGAATTCACTCTTAACATCGATTTGATATAATTTGTGTAACGACCCAAAATTTTGAATAAATCTTGTTTCATAATTTTGTGTGTTATTTTATTTTTTATACTCAACAAAACTGTTTCATTTGATAACATGAGTATAATTAAAATGAGACTATTGGGTTTTGACTGTTATATGACCATTGTTCAATATGACCATTGGAAACTAAACGTTTCGATTTTTGTCTCTAAATACAAGTGATATTGGTTAATTAATATAAAAAGAAGATTCAATGGCCTCATCTAGTAGTATCAGGCCAATCGAAGCCTATCTAATGGAACTTGGGAAGGAGGTAGCACCACTGGGCTTTGCTCTGGACCAAACCCAAGCCAAAATTCATCGTGTGAAGCTAGAACATAATTTCCTTCGTGAGAAGTTCAAACTAATAGAAATTACTACTCGTACGATGTTGGCCGACCCGCCCTCAAATTCTCTCACCTTAGAAAACCTTACACTTAGGTCCTATGCTGGGGTTATAAGGTGGTATGTAAGGAGACCATAACTGCCTTGTGTAATCATTTGTTTTAAATAAAAATTGTTATTTCTCTTTGTGATGAATTTTGTGAATTTTCAAATGTATGGATAAATATAGTATGCATATTTTTGATGAATTCTAGAAAATGGATATTTGAAAATAATTATGTAAACATTAGATAACTAATTATGTGTAATGATTTTCAAAAAATGGTCTTCTACAATTATGTTCAGTATGAAATTTAGAGTCTAATAAGATCAACTTAATTTTTTGATGAATAGTAAATTATGAATAGTGATTTTATGCTTAGGATTAGTAATGTGACCAAATGGATTAGTAATCTCACTTAAAGAAATTATTAATATAATCTAGGAACCTTGATTAAGTAATGCGATTTAATAAAATGGTTAAATAATGGTTTCATAAATTATTAGTCAAGTATTAGTTTTTTCAGGTGAATAATGATTTTCAATTAAAAATTAAATTAAAAATATTTAGAAAATTATTTAAAAAAAATGGACTTTATTTTTGAATTCAGAATATCGATATTTTGCTAAGGTAATTTTTGGGGATTTTTTTGAAAAAATGAATTTTTCGGTGAATAGTGTATTTATTTAAAAATTAAATTAAAAATATTTAAAAAATTATTTTTATAAAATGGAGTTCATTTTTGAAATCAGAGCATTGATATTTGGTTAAGGTGAAATTTTGGGATTTTTCTGAGAAAGTTGAATTTTCGATGAATAGTGAAAATAAAATTTTTAAGTTACGGGTGTTTGAGGACATAATTAAATGATGTATTAAGTATGTAATCAATATGGTCGAATTATTAATAGTAAGATAAGGTATGACGTGTCCCAAGTGGCCAATACCATGGGAAAATACCATGGGCAAGCCCATGGTTTTGCCAAAACCACCAATTAGGTGTCCCTTGGCCATTAATGCCTTGTCCCCTCACTTTTCCTATAAATATCCACCCTTCCCTCCTTTATTTTTCACTCCCAACTCTCCCCCAACGAATCTATGGTCTCCTTACCTCCCAATTAGTCCTCCCAAGGTGCCCCCAAGCCTGCACGGTTCCAACCTTTGAGTTTTAAGAGTTACGTTTAAGGTAAGGGACCCAACCTCTCTCTTTCTTTTCAAATACACTCTTTTAAGTCATTTCTTTTATGCTCCATGTTCTTATGTTGGAGGATGTTATTTTATATTCATCTTAATTCCCTTTTCATTTTCATATTATGAGAGATACCCTATTACTCTCATCATTTCATTTTATGAATGTTTAAGTGGCGCCGTTAGGCTGCCGAAATTTTTGTAACGGATTCTTTCACCCTTCTCATTTTCAAGTTCTATTTTCATGTCAAGTCTTTCAAGTTACTTTTTATTATGTTTGGGTATGATCTCTATATCTATCATACAGATATTTTAATATAATATGATGAGAGACCCTATTTGATCTCATTAATTCATTTTTTTGAGGATTAAGTGACACCGTTAGGCTGCCGAATTTTTAATGGATTATTTCACCCTTCTCATTTTGAAGTTCTATTTTATTGTCAAGTATTTAATGTTCCTTTTTATTATGTTGGTGTATGATCTCTATATCTATCATACTGATATTTTCTGATCATATGATGAGAGACCCTATTTGATCTCGTCAATTCATTTTTTGAGGTTTAAGTGACGCCTTTAGGCTGCCGAATTTTTAAGGGATTCTTTCACCCTTCTCATTTTCAAGTTCTATTTTCTTGTCAAGTATTTCATGTTCCTTTTTATTATGTTGGGTTATGATCTCTATATCTATCATACTTATCTTTTATGTTCATATGATGAGAGACCCTATTTGATCTCTTCAATTCATTTTTGTTGAAGTTTAAGTGACGCCGTTAGGCTGCCGAATTTTCATAAGAGAAATCTTATTTTTGTCCTCCTTCTATGTTTTTCAATTCATATGGTATATCTTTAAAATTTCATTACCATGTTTTTATAACCTTTATATTATGTCCCTCTACTTTTTTATGGATCATTTATGAGTGAGTGACCCATGTCCCCTCTCTTTTCAATGTTTTCTAAAACCTCGAAACATAGTCATTATACTGCAGAATTTCCGTCTCAAAATGTCTCTCTCTTATCCTCAAATTCATTTTATTAAGTGAATAATCAAAAATCTTTCTTCTAAATTTGTATTCACATATATACCAAAATATTCTGTTTTAAAGTATGGGATTTACATACATGATACCTGCTTTCCCTTTCCGTGGGTTTAAAGTGACATAACGATCATGTCTTTAAAGCAGTTTTAAAACGTTGTGATTATGAAATGAAACCCATTTATTTTATGCTATATGGGTTGTTTATGAAATGATTTATGATGATATATGTGTCTCAAATGATAATAAATGCAAATTTAAGGGTGCACCCTGATAGCGCTCCAATGCATTGGGTAAAGACTTAATCTCTAGAGATGACCTTTTTTAACGACGCCTTGGTGAATAACCTTGGTAATTTTTAATGACACCTTGGGGATGGACCTTGGTGAAATGGAAATGATTGTCAATATTAAATGTTTTAGCCACATCTTCAAGTTATGAAATAAGTTATTTTTATTATTATATGCCTCATGATTTCTTTCTCATGCCTTAAAGTTCTTTTTCACGACATTGTTGATGTATCTCAAGTTCACATGTTAAATGTTTCCCCTTGTTTCCCTTACTAGGCCTTCTGCTCACCCTTTCTTTTGATGTATTTCCCCATGTTATGAGATTCAGTAATGAAACTAGGATGAACATAAGGAGAATCCTTTCAAGATTTTCAGAAGAATTTTTTATGTTTTCATGTTTTAAGTTCCTGGTTTCCAAGACACTAAACCTTAAAGATCGTCAATTTTGTAAAATTTAATGAAAAGTTATGTTATAAAAAGGCGGGATGCCATAGTTGGTATCAAAGGATGGTTTAGTTATTTTTGGAAATTAGGATATGGAAACTCTAGGAAGAACCTTCTAGAAAAGTTTAAATATAGGAAATCTTCCTGGTATTTTGGTGAGTATTGGGTAAGGGGTTGACAAGCAAATACATTCCTATCTGGATACGAGCAGGTAGAGGTGGCTCTGACATAGATGTACATAGGGGTAAAACTAGAAAACACCGCTTTGAGATAGACTCGAATGGGAATTGGTACATGACAACGAGCCTTACTGCACTCTTGGTTACGACACTCCCGGGGGATATGCTTTGGTAAATTCATAAGATTAGTATGAACCATTATTAAAGGAACAAAGATAAAATAAAATAAAGATTAACCTAAGAATATATGATCATGGATAACCTATATTGGAACCTAGGGGATCACAAGTTAGGGTATAATTTTCTTCGACAAGTTTATCCTTCTATGCATTACGTTTACCTTTTATGATTATTGGCTAAGTATTTAAGCCCTTTAATTATACGTTCTTTTCTTAGTTAATGACGGGAAATGGAAGAGCATGTCCCAACAACCAATGTGATAGGAAATGTAACGGTTGCCCTATTAATGTGACAAAGATGATGAAAGATCAACTTGAACATATTGTGATTATGCCAAACCAGCTATCAAAAATCACAATTAATAATTGGTACCTATTTGAATGCCCAAATTCATCAAGGAAGACGAAGACAAAGTCTCAAGGATGTTCATCTGATAAAGTTGATAAGGGAAAGAAGACCCAATTTCTTTTTTTTTTTGCAAAAAGTGTGGGAAGAGGCACTAAGGAGAATGTCACAAAGGAACCGGGAGATGTTTTAAGTGTGGGAAGATAGGGTATAAAGTAGCCAATTGCTTTAAAAAAATGGATAATGTGATGAATGGAGATAAGGTTCAATCTAATGTACCTTATACATTTCGAAGTCATAAATGTGGAGAAGTTAGACATTATCCAAGGCAATGATCTCTTAGAATGGGTGAGAATCATGATGAGCATCAACAATCTTCAAGGACAAGGGAAAAATGAAAGTCCTATGCTAAGATGGATCATGATGACTGAAGTACATGTAACTTCTTCACAATAATTGTCTATGTCATATTGTATTTTAGTTTATGCTCTATGAGCATATCTTTTATGTTTTCTAAGATCATCGAGTCACTACCTAAGATTATTTTATATAATTAAGAAAAACATCTATTGTTATGTACCACATGTTGATGTAGTGAAGATGTTCTTCTTGAAAAAAAGGTTGATTAGGGGATTAAAATATGATTATTATTTTAGAATACGTTCACTATTTTGGGAACCCTATTTGATCGAGGTAAATAGATTACTACGGTATTTTCTTCAAGGAGTAAAGGTTGACTTATATTTTGAAGAATCGATGAATGTAAGGTGAAATTATACTAATTTAGGTTACATATGGAAATGATTAACCTATCTTGGGGAAAATGTGATTAGGTTAGTTACTTTTGTTATAAGATGATAAGAGTGGTTAATGTTGTTTGGAGATGAACGATAAAGTCTATCTTGGAAGACTATGTTATGAGATCGTTCTTATAATTGGGTTTCAATCTTATTTTGGTTTATTTTGAGGAATTTTAAGGAAAGTTATTTATGGAATGGTCTGTGATGAACTTTAGGTAGTACCGTAGAATTTTGAAGATTTAAATAAGTTTCCCTTCCTATGGGATTCTTTCTTTTTGAAGAGTTGTTTTATCTTACCCTTTTTGTTTTTGGGATAATGTTTAAAGATAGAAGAAATAGATAGTTAATCTTTTGTGGATTACATGACTCTCAAGAAGATGATTCTTGTGTTTTGATGAGACCAAGTGTTTTTGAATTCTCATCGTTTAGAGAAAAGATTAGTTTTAGTAGAAACTTATTAATGGATGAAACTATACTTAAAGGTAGGTATATTTCCTTGTGTTTTTATTCTATGTAGTAAATTAATTACTCAAAACTATGAAAAGGAACGTAAAACAAAAATGTTTTCTATTAACGTTTCCTACTGGGAAATCAAATACCATTTAACCCATCATAAGTTTGTGATTTTATTATTGTTAACTTTCTCTTAATCATGTTTTATATCACTCTCCCTCAGAACGTGCCCCTTTGTTTTGTCCTCCATGTCCATGTTTTCCTACATGGAATCCTAGTATGGGTTAACTCGGGTGACCTTTGTACTTCCTTTTATTTCTTTTAAAGTAATAGTATTACTGAATCCTTTTCCGATGTGGGACTTTCAATGAAATTTCAAAACCCAAATTTAAAAATTACGAGGACGCAATTTCTTAAGGGGGGAAGATTGTAACAACCTGAAATTTTGAATAAATCTTGTTTCCTAATTTTGTGTGTTATTTTATTTTTTATACTCAAGAAAACTATTTCATTTGATAACATGAGTATAATTAAAATGAGACCGTTGGATTTTGACTGTTATATGACCATTGGTCAATATGACCACTAGAAACTAAATTTTTTAATTTTTGTCTCTAAATACAAGTGATCTTGGTTAATTAATATAGAAAGAAGATTCTATGGCCTTATCCAGTAGTCTCGGGCTAATAGAAGCCCATCTAATGGAACTTGGGAAGGAGGTAGCACCACTGGGATTTGATCTGGACCAAACACAAGCCGAACTTCATCGTGTGAAGCTAGAATGGAATCACCTTCGTGAGAAGTTCAAACTAATAGTAATTACTACTCATACGATGTTGGCCGAGCCGCCCTCAGATTCTCTCACCTTAACACACCTTACACTTAGGTCCTATGCTGGGGTTATAAGGGGCTATGTAAGGAGACCATAACTACCTTGTGTAATCCTTTATTTTAAATAAAAATTTTGATTTATCCATGTGATGAAGTTTGTGAATTTTAAAATGTCTGGATAAATATAGTATGCATATTTTTGATGAATTTTAGAAAAAGGATATTTGAAAATAATTATGTAAAACTTAGATAACTAATTATGTGTAATGATTTTTAAAAAATGGTCTTCTACAATTATGTTCAGTATGAAATTTGGAGTCTAATAAGATCAAATTAATTTTGGATGAATAGTAAATTATGAATAGCGATTTTATTCTTAGGATTAGTAATGTGACCAAATGGATTAGTAATCTCACTTAAAGAAATTATTAATATAATCTAGGCACCTTGATTAAGTAATGCGATTCAATAAAATGGTTAAATAACGGTTTCATAAATTATTAGTCAAGTATTAGTTTTTTCAGGTGAATAGTGTTTTTAATTAAAAATTATATTAAAAATATTTAGAAAATTATTTTTATAATATGGACTTTATTTTTGAATTCAGAACATCGATATTATGCTAAGGTAATTTTTGGGGATTTTTCTAAAAAAATGAATTCTCGGTGAATAGTGTATTTATTTAAAACTTAAATTAAAAATATTTAGAAAATTATTTTTATAAAATGGAGTTCATTTTTGAAATCAGAGCATTGATATTTGGTTAAGGTGATATTTTGGGATTTTTCTGAGAAAGTTGAATTTTCGATGAATAGTGAAAATACAGTTTTTAAGTTACGAGTGTTTAATAACATCATTAAATGATTTATGAAGTATGTAATCAATATGTTCGACTTATGAATAGTAAGATAAGGTATGAGATGTCCCAAGTGACCAATACCATGGGAAAATACCATGGGCAAGCCCATGGTTTTCCCAAAACCACCAATGAGGTGTCCCTTGGCCATTAATGCCTTGTCCCCTCACTTTCCCTATAAATATCCACCCTTCCCTCCTTTAGTTTTCACTCACAACTCTCCCCCAACGAAGATCTGGTCTCATTACCTCCCAAGGAGTCCTCCCAAGGTGAACCAACCCCTCAAGGTCCCAACCTTTGAGTTTTAAGAGTTACGTTTAAGGTAAGGGATCCAACCTCTCTCTTTCTTTTCAAATACTCTCTTTTAAGTCATTTCTTTTATGATCCATGTTATTATGTTGGAAGATGTTCTTTTATATTCCTCTTACTTACCTTTTCATGTTAATATGATGATAGATCCCCTCTTACTCTCATCATTTCATTTTATTAATGTTTAAGTGGCACTGTTAGGCTGCCGAAATTTTTGTAATAGATTCTTTCACCCTTCTCATTTTCAAGTTCTATTTTCATGTCAATTCTTTCAAGTTCCTTTTTATTATGTTGGGGTATGATCTCTATATATATCATACTTATATTTTATTATCATATGATTAGAGACCCTATTTGATCTCGTCAATGCATTTTTTTGAGGTTTAAGTGATGCCCTTAGGCTGCTGAATTTTTAAGGGATTCTTTCACCCTTCTCATTTTCAAGTTCTATTTTCTTGTCAAGTCTTTCAAGTTCCTTTTTATTATGTTGGGGTATTATCTCTATATCTATCATACTTATCTTTTATTATCATATTATGAGACAAACTATTTGATCTCGTCTATTCATTTTTTTGAGGTATAAGTGATGTCGTTAGGCTGCCGAATTATTAAGGGATTCTTTCACCCTTTTCATTTTTAAGTTCTATTTTCTTGTCAAGTCTTTGATGTACATTTTTATTATGTTGGGTTATGATCTCTATATCTATCATACTGATATTTTATTTTCATATGATGATAGACCCTATTTGATCTCGTCAATTCATTTTTGTTGAAGTTTAAGTGACGCCGTTAGGCTGCCGAATTTTCATAAAAAAAATCTTATTTTTGTCCTCCTTCTATGTTTTTCATTTCATATGGTATATATTTAAAATTTCATTACCATGTTCTTATAACCTTTATATTCTATCCCTATACTGTTTTATGGATCATTTATGAGTGGGTGACCCATGTCCCCTCTCTTTTCAATGTTTTCTAAAACCCCAAAACATAGCCGTTATGCTGCAGAATTTCTGTCTCAAAATGTCTCTCTATTATCCTCAAATTCATTTTATTAAGTGAATACTCAAAGCACTTTATTCTAAATGGGTATTCACATATATACCAAAATGTTTTGTTTTAAAGTCTGGGATTTACATACATGATACCCGCTTTCCCTTTCCATGTGTTTAAAGTGACATAAAGATCATGTCTTTAAAGAAGTTTTTAAAATGTTATGATTATGAAATGAAACCCATTTATTGTATGCTATAAGGGTTGTTTATGAAATTAATGATGATGATATATGTGGCTCACATGATAATAAAGGAAAATTTAAGGGTGCACCCTGGTAGCGCTCCAATGCATTGGGTAAATACTTAATCTCTAGAGATGACCATTTTTACTGACGCCTTGGTGAATAAACTTGGTAATTTTTAATAGCACCTTGGGGATGGACCTTGGTGAAACAGAAATGATTGTCAATATTAAATGTTGTAGCCACATATTCAAGTTATGAAATACGTTATTTTTGTTATGATATGCCTCATGATTTCTTTCTCATGCCTTAAAGTTCTTTTTCATGACATTGTTGATGTATCTCAAGTTCGTATGTTAAATGTTTCCCCTTGTTTCCCTTACTGGGCCTTCTGCTCACCCTTTCTTTTGATGTATGTCCCCAAGTTATGAGATGCAGTAATGAAACTTGGATGAACATAATGAGAAGCCTTTCAAGTGTTTAAGAAGAATGTTTTATGTTTTCATGTTTTAAGTTCCTGGTTTCCAAGACACTAAACCTTAAAGATCCTCGGTTTTGTAAAATGTAATTGAAAGTTATGTTATAAAAATGCGGGATGCCATAGTTTGAAATTCATATGTGCAACATAAGAAAGTAGTATTCTGATGGCTTCAAGTCTAACTACTGGTGAAAAGGTCTCCTCATAGTCAATTCCTTCTTCTTGACTATAGCCTTGTGCAAACAATCTATCCTTGTTTCTAACTATGTTACTGGATTCATCTCCCTAATTTCGGAACACCCATTTAGTGCCTATGGTGAAGGTGTCCTTAGGTCTTTCAAAAAGTTTCCAATATTTGTTCCTTTCAAACAGATTAAGTTCTTCTTTCATAGCCATCACCCAAAATTCATCAATGATATCATCATTAATGTTTTTAGGTTCAAGTTGTGACAAGAAGACTTGATGTTCAACCTGATTTCTAAGAGAAGCTCTAGTTTGAGTTCCTTTTTCTAGGTCTCCTACAAAAACATCTAAAGGATGGTTCTTAAGAGTTCTAACAACTCTAGAAAATGAGGGAATAATGATTTCAAGTTCATCAACAGGTTCAGGATCATTGTGAATTGATTATAAGGAATTTCCAGAATCGGAATTTTTCACAGATTCTTTCACAGAACGGTTTGATGATTTTGGATTAATGTTCAGATTTCATATATCATCCTCCAGGTTCTCTAGAATATTTTTAGGCTCATGTGGATCCGTTTTATCAAATTTGACATATACAGATTCTTCTACACATTTAGTTCTTTTATTGAACACTCTATTGGCTTTAATGGACCTGGAATATCCTAAAAAGATACCTTCATCACTCTTGGATGAAAATTTGTCAAGATTTTCCTTAGTATTAAGAATATGGACATTGCAACCAAAAACTTTTAATTATTTAACCTTGGGTTTTTTATTGTTACATAATTCATAAGGAGTAATTTTAAGAACAGGTCTGACCAACACTCTATTGATTATGTAGCATGCTGTATTGACAACTTCAGACCAAAAATAAATAGGTAGGTCATATTCACTAAGCATTATTCTAGAAATATCTTGTAGGGTTTTTTTCTTCTTTCTATAAATCCATTTTGTTGAGTTGTTCTAAGGGGAGAGAAAGTGTGACTATAACCATTTTGTGAGCAAAAGGATTCAAACTCTTGATTTTTAAACTCATGGCCATGATCACTTCTTAAGGATTTAATTCTAAGTCCACTAAGTTTTTCCTCAGACATGGAATATTTAGTAAAATAAGAGTAGGCTTCACTTTTGTGAGCCATAAAGAAGGTCCAAGTATATCTAGAAAATTCATCTACAAGAATATAAACATAGTGCTTCCCATTTAAACTAGAAACTCTAGATGGTCCAAAAAAAATCCATGTGAACCAGTTCGAGAGGTTGAGAAGTTAACACTTCTTTCTTTGGTTTGATGGAAATTTTGTGTTGTTTTCATTTTTGAAAGGGATTACACACTTTGTCATTTGGAAACAAAAGTTTGGGGAAGTCTTTAACTAAGATTCCTCTAGTTAGATTTCTATGGGAGTGATTATTATATTGTCCTTGTCTCCTATGCCAGATCCAAGATTATTTATGAAATACACTTAAGCATGAAGCATTTTGAGAAGCTAAGGAATCTAAGTTAACATAGTAAAAATTTTCATTTCTTAATGCATAAAACACTAATTCTTATTTAGAATTAAAGAAATTTCAAGAATCATTTTCAAATCTAACAAGAAATCCATCATCACATAATTGTGAGATACTAAGCATATTATATTTTAATCCATTAATAAATAGTACTTTAGAAATTAAAACTGAGTTAGAGTTACTGATTTGGCTGAGGAAAATAATCATTCTTTTGGAATTGTCACCAAATGTGACATGTCCTCCATCTATTTTTATTAGGTTCTTGAATCATGAGTAGTCTCCTCTCACGTGTCTTGAACATCCACTGTCCAAGTACCATAAAATTTTATAGGAACTCTTTAAGCTACTTTCCTATATAATGATTAAGAAAAAATAGATTTTTGTAACCATACTTGTTTGGGTCCAGTAATATTAGTAATAAGTGATTTAGGAACCCATATCTACCTCATAGGTTTCCTATAAGAATTGTGTAAAGTATTTGAAAAATAAACTCTATTTGGTCTAGAAAAACTTGAAACAGTAGAAAGTGTATCATAAATTGAATTAGTTTATTTGTGTCCAGAACTGAGAGTAAAACTATATGTCCTAAATTTAGAAACAATTTTTTTTCTACCATGGTTTCTTTTTCTAGGTTGATAACCAATTCTAGTATTGTATTTAGGGGCACTTTGTTTACCTATCATTTGATTAAGGGTATTTTTCACATTGGTAAACTTTTCTAGGTCATTCTTCAATTGACTATTAGACATTTTTAATTCGTTGTTCTCTTTGAGAAGTTAAGAATTTTTCTCTTTTTTAGTTGTGAGTTCAGATTTAACAGTCACAGTAAGAGCATATTGTTTCTTCAATGATTTATATTTGTATTTTAGTTTGTTGCATGTTTCTTCAAGCATGTTACAATATTCAAACATTTATTCATTAGTCATATTTTCAGAGTCACTCTCATCTCCAGAATAGCATGAATTATTTACAGGAGAGTCTAGTGTTACCTCAGATGTTTTTGTTTTAAAACACATATTGGCTTTGTTATCTTGTTCATCATGTGATGTTTCTGAGTCGCTTGAACTGTCCTCAGAAGCACTCGAGGTTTCTTTCTTTTCCTTTTTATACTTCCTGTCCTTGTCCTCATATCTATTTTTGTACTTGAGATTTAGATAATCAGCCTTGATATATCCTTTTCTCTTACATTCATAGCAGACAATCTCATTAGTCTTGTCACTTCTTTTCCAATCCTTCTTCCAACTTCCTTTTTGGTCATATTTTCCCTTGAAGTTAGGCTTTCAGAAAATGTTCTTCTTCTTATTAAATCTCTTGAATATTTTGGCTAATTAAGCCATCTCCTCATCACTATCAGATGATGATTGTTTATTACTGGGACTTTCTATATAATCTTCCTATTTTCCTTTGTCTTTGTGTTTAGAGGTGGTGGTTTTTAAAGTAATATATTTATTTTTTGGTTTATCCTACTCTTCTTTGTTTACTTTCAGTTCTTCTTCACACATCATCAGTTTCCCAATGAGTTATTTTACAGGTAGCTTGTTGATGTCGCATGATTCTCTAATAGAGACAAAGGTTCCTCTCCATCTGTCAGGCAGACATCTGAAAATTCTCATGATCTGTTCCTTGGCAGTGACTTATCTTCTAAGAGAAATCATTGTGTTGACAATATCATTGAACCTAAGATACATTTTAGATATAATCTCATCATATTTTATTTTAATGTTATCATATTTAATAGTATAATTATTAAGTCTCAATTCTTTTACACTATATGTTTCTTCATGTGAGACAAATAGGGAATCCCAAATTTTATGGGCAGTTTTACAAGAAGAAATTCTATTGAATTACTCATCTTATAAGGAGAAGTATAAAGAATTTAAAGCTTTGCAATTGTTATTGTAGGTAGTTTTGATAGATTCATCCCATGTGATTCTCTTCAAAGTACAACTACAATAATAGTTTAAATAGGTCAAACAGATTCTTAATAAACCACTTCTGATACAAAATGTTGGTCAGAGTATATTACTCAAGATGGGGGTGAATTGAGTATTTATACAAATTTCTGGTTAAAAGGTATTCTTAAAAGGCTTCCCCAAAAAGGTTAAATACATCCCAGTTAATCAAGTTTATATTGTTATAAGAGTTTGAATGTTTAAATAACTTCTTAAAAGATTGCTTAGTTCTCAGTAATCATAAGATCAATTATTAATATTACTTTTGATTCTATTCTACTAAGAAAAGACAATTATTTCTTCTTTCCAAGATTAACTATCAAAGCGAATTTAGTGATTTCTGAATTATATAGTAAAGCAGTAAAATAGAGAAGACCAAATTAAGCAGCATAGTGGATATGAAACAAGTGGTTCTGTCTCAAGATGAGACCTAATCCACTCCAATTTGTGATCAACTTTCACCAAGAAATTTATATAAATAAACTTTATCCACACCATGGATCAGGGTTAACAACAATACACAGGACTTTCCAGGTCACACAGGGACCTCTTCCACAGTTCTTCATGGGTACAAACAACCAAGCCACACAAAAACCTCTTCCACACTTATCTGTGGGTATACACAAGTGTAAAGAGATGTTTGAGTAAGGATATCTTGTATCCTTGAGTTTAATGCAGGAGACATATTGTGTTGTTATACAAATACACACACTGCTCAAAAGCTATTAAAATGATACAAAACAGAGCAGAAATATTGAGATGGGTTTCAAATTGCTCTAAATGTTAGTATTCATAGCTCTGGACTTCTAAGATGAAGCAAATGCAGAAATCAAGTCCTCCTATGAAAAAACAGAGTGTTGAAAGTCAGACAGATCTGACTTGTGTTCTTCATGATGTATGACAGTGCATATATGTTCTCGATTCTAGAATTCAAGTATGCTTCGTGTGTTATTCAGCAGCGTTGAGTTGCATGAGACAATTCTTTCTTAAAAATTATCTAAGTGTGTTCTTTGTTGTCCTACTCAAACCAACCTTCTTGTTTTTATTTTTAGTATCATACCACACTATCCTTTGTTTCTAGGCCGCATTACTCTTTTATCTTGGGGTGCATGTGTTTGAGCCGACAGGTTGCATGTATTCTGCACCTTGTACCTCATACTGTCAGATGACATGTCTAAAATGGAATATTAATTATGTTAGTGCATTTAAAATCTTAAAATTTGATCATTATATATTAAATTGAAAGACAACAAAACGTATTAAGAAACGATGTCATATTATGTCATGGAAACGATGTCTTGTTCATGGTGTTTGGTTCACAGTGTCTAGTTTAAAGTGTCTGGTTCACAATGTATGGTTCACGATGTCTCGATGTCACGATGTCTGGTTGTTCACGGTGTCTCGATGTCACAATTTATTCTTGTTCACAGTGTCTCAATGTCATGTTGTCTGGTTGTTCACGATGTCTCGATGTCACGGTGTCTGCTTGTTCACGGTGTCTCGATGCCACGGTGTCTTCTTGTTCATGGTGTCTCGACTTAGGAAAATATCTGTATTCAGACTTAAGTAGTGATATTTATGGAATGGATTAAACTCAATAATTTTTCAGAGAAGTCATTATAAAGTAGATCAACAGACAATATAGTAAGCAAACTGAGTGTATAACACTTAGGAAATTTGGATAGATTTTACTAAACAATTGTGCATTTGATGTGAGATAGATTACATATAGTTAACAAGGTTTATATAGTGAATATGATTTGTGGTAATTAAAACATGATTAATACATGAGGAGTCCAACACTATTTCTAGAGGAGGATAATCTCATCCCATCAGTGCATAGGAATTAGACTATCTGTGGTGAAAATCAATCTAGGATCAGGCCATTAGAATCTAATTAATACCTAAGATGATGTCATTGGGTTCTATTATGATGACCAAAAGTCCCCATGTAAACATCTCTCCTCCAAGTGATATCTCACACTACTGGAAGGTAAAAGACACAAAAGAAGAATTACCTTTAGGAACCTTGAAAAGAAGCTACCATGCTAGCATCTCTATTGGGAGATATCGTTATCACTATAAGAGTTAAGAGATAAAATAATGACTGACACCCGTGTATACTAATACTTCGGAAATATTATAACTAACACATAACTTACATAGAATTATCACATGTGCTTCAGGATCATAGACATCCAAAGCTTACATATATCAGCGACCTTGGACGCCAAATCCCTAAGCTTGACATGGGATGCCTGGTTGTGGTGGTGGAAGGATCTAATACTGTCTTCCTCCAATTTTAGATCCTTCTACTCCTCTTCTAGATCTGCCTCCCTAGGGACCACCATGATCACAATGCTATAATTTCCATGGTGGTCCATTAGTTATCTGCCTGGGATTCTTAGCACGCTTGGTCAGGTAGTCCCATACCATGTGACCTCACCCTTCACAAGTAAATCACCACCCTGTCTAGGATTCTATATTCCTCTACACTGTCTTGGCCCCCTACTACCATGTTCCCGAGCCTGCTTGTGGAAGGGTCACCTGTTCTGAGATCTCTGGTGCCTTCCAATAATTGTATATGACTTAGCTCTATCGTTCCAAATACCTATTTCAACTATTTGGCTCCCTCTAATAGAAGTATCTCTATCACAAGTTCCTTATTTAGAACCCTGACATAGGTGGGGATGAACAAGGGCACTACGTTGGCATAGATATTTCTGTAGAGTACATGTTCAGAATTAGTCATCGCAAATCATGTTGAGAGAGTAGTGCATAAGGTCTATGAACCTAGATGCATACTCAACCACTATCATACCCCTTATAAAGCTCTAGAAATTCATGATTATAAATGGATGATAAGTAGGATGGGTATTAATCTTCACGAAATAGCTTCTATAAGTCAGTCCATGAGAGTGCCGACACATCGTGCATCTGAGTAACCAAGCTCCACCAATGCCTAGACACTCCATGGAAAAGTCTAGATGACAAAGAAACCATCTGATATGTTAGGGTCTGAATAATCCTAAAGATACATACCACATACTATGTCCAATCCTCTACTGCCTAAGGATGTAGCTTTCCATGGAACCTCAATGGTATCTGACATTGGAACTCGTGGAGTGCACTCATCCTGCACACGTCCTCATCCTACTATACCAGAACTAAATGCTACTTGATAGGTGGATGTTATACTACCTTTCCACTTGGAGGAAGGGTATCATATTATGAAAATTTAACTAAGGCCTCATCACTCATAGGGTCATCTTCATGAACCAGAGCTGGTATCTTAGCTATCTGTCATCACAGAGGCATCCTAAAAGTTATCAAGGAGTACCATGGTCAGATGAACACACACACACACACACACACACACATATATAATCAAAAATAATGTGGAGCTAAATTAAGAAGTAAATATAAAGAATCAATCCTATATGATACATCTTCCATTAATCGGTGCAAAAAATGTCTTGCCATGCTGAGTCGACAAGAATGTAGTTAAGGTCTCTGTGAATTGATACATCGGTTGCCTGTACCATCACTGAAATCCATGGCCCAAGAGATACACTCAAGAATATTTGAAACTATTTCCATAAATGCAACCAAATCCTTTTTAGGGAACGTTCTAACATCATCCCAAGGATCAAACCATCTCTAATACCAATATGTCATGACCTGGCTCAAGACAAAGATCAAGTCGTAACTAACCCAAGCCTACCTCCATAGTCAAGGGGGTGGAGACAAGTGATGAAGGACCAACTAAATTAGGTATACCTTTTCATAAGAACCTTTACACATGTACAAAGTCATCTAAATGCAAAAAATGAAAAGGGAAAGAAGAAAAGATGAAAAAATGCTATAAAATAAACCAATCTTACATGAACCTACAGACAATACAAAAGTACGGTAGTGTATACTGAAAGGTAAAGGGGAAAAATACATACCCAACCAGAAATATGTCCCAACCTAACAAAAATAGAAAAGAGTTAACATTTCAGAGATCCCAGCTTACATATCCCAAGCTACGACCACTGTACGTGGTCCAAACACCCTATAACCCTAAGATCCTCTAAATTCATGATCGAACTATCCAACGTCTACAAGAGACATGACACATGTTGGGTGAATACCATGCAGGGGTGTGTATATACATACCTAGTACAACACCCCAAAAGTGTGATGGGGGAGCAGTAAGAGATACAACTGAAGAGGAAAGCAGTAAATAGAACAAGGTACAATAAAATATTATAGCTGAACCCAACAAGAGATTGAAAGTAAATTCATCCAATAACAAAGAGCTTGACACGATGATAAGTTGAAATTCACATCAAGATTTCACTACATATAGTAGGAGAGTGGACTCATCCAAATAAGAGAAGATAAACACGAAAAAATGTTGCATACCCCATGCACCTTCACCTCTACTGTAAGGAGAGTAAGTACACATAAGGAGTGGGTACTGAATTAAGATATATATATACATACACACTTAGTCAAAGAATCCCAAACAAGAGAGTAAGGGATCTCCATATCATGACTCGGTCCAAGAAGAAGAGTAGCTTATATTTTCAAAAGAAGGCCATTAGGGATGCCCAACATATTATGTGTCTGACCTAAACCTATAAGTATAAGGGAATCAATCACTGCACATTGCTACTATCCACTTTAGGTGGTACTAACTCACCCACATGTTTTTAGGTCACATTAAAAGAAAGAGTATTAGTGGGTAAAGTGTTACTCTTCCTTGTGAGTCCAAGTTTATGTTAAACCACATCTCATCACTATATCACACAGTCAAGGGGCCACAAATTCTAGGTAAGGATCCCGTGCCCTGGTACAACATTAGGGTTATACTATGATAGTCACTGAGGAACTCCACTACCCAGCCAGATTGGAGGGTTATGCTCAAGAGTTCCATTGAGGAATGACACTGCCCAATCCTACTGGAGGGTAAGCCTTGTGGGTCATTAGGGAACTCCACTGCCCAAAATAGCTAAATGGTTACACAAGGAAGATGTCATCGGGGAATGCCATTGCCTAGTCCTACTAAAGGGTAAGATTGGTGAGCCATCATGGAACTCCACTTCCCAACTTGGATGGAGGGTTACACTTGAAATATTTCTTCTAGGAATTTCAATCCCCATCCCTAATGAATGGTAATCCCAAAACTGTCATTGGAGAATCCACTGCCCAGACCTGCTGGAGGGTAAGCATGAATTGTTACCCAGTCCTACTGGAGGGTAAATCAGAAATATCATCTAGAAATTCCACTACCTAGTCCTACTAGAGGGTAATACTAGTACTAAATTTAGGGAACACTATTGCCCAACCTTGGTGAAGGGTTATTCTTGGGATGCTCTGGTGATTCTAAATGATTTCCATAATCATTGGGTATTTCCACAATGCGTTCCAAACCCATAAAATTTAACATCATCTCTTAAAATACACTTCTAATGGAACAATAATGTTAGATGTGAAAAAATACTCAGTATAGACATCTCATGGTAAAAAATACGAGTTCAAATGAATGAGATACGAACATTCAATGTTTTCTTAGAAGAGCTCAAGGAGTACACAATATGTGAGGGGACCCACATGGTGTGTGGTCCCTCTTCACTACCAAGTCATATCTTTAGTTGGTGAATGGGTCATGTCTATTTAGGGTTATATAAAGTGTATGTAGAATACATGGCCTATCCCACCTATCCAAGGATTGGGCCGTGTCGGCTGGTCATGTTCGTGTACCAGACTCCGTGCCCATGTAGTCGGTCACGCGGGCTGGGAATCTAGGGAAGGTGTTCATGGTGTTTGAGGGATGAATATATTCCATGTCATCCATATATTTTTCCAAACCCTAGTTCCATTGCTGAGGGAGACTACATGTCATGTGTTCTTTATACTACACAACATGTGGTTGGTATTTTTCAAGAAAGTGTAGATTTTCCAAATTTGATCTCCCACTTTGAATATGGTCAAAAAACTTTATATGCTTCCAATATATGATATTAAAATCTTTGATATATGTTCCATTCATCATTTTCAGCCATCATTCTCCAAAAATCAGCTTCGAGAACTTCATAGGGGATTCCTATTTATTCTGCATGATCCTACAGCTTCGATCATCATGATCTTAAAGATTAACAACATGATTGGTCTTACATGTCATGAAATATTTCTAGATCTATTCTAGGATCACAAAATCATATCCATTTTATTGATCTTCCATGAATCTAGGTACCTTATCGAGCTTGTGTTTCCCATAAATTGTTGAACTGGGAACCATGGGGGTTCCAAAGATGAAGAAAGCGAACAATTATGGGAGAAAAGAACCAAAAACAAGGGTTTAAACAATCACCATCCAAGATTTATTGGAAAAAAATCAATAACTAGGACCAAATGTTAGAAAATATAATAAATAAATCATTGTTTTAGTTCTTGGGAACATACACAGTTTTCAACAAAGGCACAGATAAAAGAATAACTATAGATCCACTAAAACATTTAATCAAAGGAGTAATATAACCAAAGACGAGTCCTACATCTATTTTGGATCATTCACTACTGAAGAATTAATTAGAAAATGAATTTTAGAGGAGTCACTATGTTAGTTGGGCTTTTATTCATGTTGATCCAAGGATTTATCATTCTTCGAAGAGATTCACCAAAGGGAGGAGGGGAGGCGAGCTTAACCGAGGAAAGTAAACAATGATCCAACCATGGTTAAATTACCTTAGAGATATATTTATAACCAAAATTAGGTTAAAATAAATAAATAAATTAATCTATCAATTAATTAATTGATATAATTAAATTCACTTCCAAAGAGAGAGGAGTCTAAACATCCCGCACTCACTTATTTTATATCACGCCTAGGGTAAAAACCAAATTCTGGAAACAACTACGGTTTGAATATATGATATGATCAACCATTTAATATCTATACAATTTTATTTGATTGATTATTTGAGCAATATAAAATATACTTAATATTTTTATAAAATTAATTTTGGGCACAACAGGCCTCTGAATCGCAGGCCGTCTGAGTTCCTACCTCTGGAAATATATATTGAAATATTTCAAATTCATACAAAGAAAAACAAGGTCTATACATATGAATACTATTATTGGTATTTTATCTCCCTACTTTAATTGATATATATAGTTAGGTGACTACATGTACTAAGAAGAACATGAGATTTAAAAGGATAAAGAAGAATATTTTAAATAATTTTTTTGTTTTATTATATATAAGTGATGTATAGTCCTAATTTTCCCAAGATGCTAAACCTTTGGATCCTAGATTGTAAAACATTTATGCTATTTATCATAAAATTTATGTAATATTCATGTAAGAAAAAATAGGGTCTTTATAGTTGGCATTATATCATATTTTAGTTTATTTAGGAATTAGGATCACAAAACGTTAGTTAAAACCCTTTGGATAAGACTAAATATATGTAAAAATACAGGAATGTTTGTTTTAGAAAAATTATAAACATAGGGATCCCATAAGATATGCCTTTAGAGCTAATTGAACAAAATAATAAATTTTTTATTCATGACTTTTTGAATTACATTTTGTTCAAACCTTTTCTATTTTAGAAAATGGTGGGAACTTGGAGAAACCAAGAAAACAACTCGTGTGAGGGAAAATGTAAATATTTCTTGAATGATATCCATTATTCCATGGGAGGTGTATTTCAAAACATCATGGAAATTATTTCACTATTGTCTCAAGCTATGAAAAATAACCTAAAACATGAAGAACATCTGTCTTCACCTATTAACGAACAACTGGCCATTGATTCCTTTATATGGAAAAGACCTCTGACTTTTAGTGGCTCTTCTAATACACTTGGTGTGGAAAAGTGGGTTAACTCAATGGATAAGTTCTTTTTTGTTATCCACTATTATGAGAAAGAGAAGGTGAATCTGGACATGTATCATTTAGATGGAGACACTGATCAATGGTGGTTATTGATAAAGAACACCCAGATGAAGGATGAAATATAATAGATGGAGTGGGAATAATTTAGAAAAATGTTTCATAACAAATATTTCTCTAAAACTTTCATACAAATATGGAGAAAGAATTTATAAATATGAAGAAAAAGGAAGGTAAAATTTTCATGGCGTACAAAGTAAACTTCACAAGGCTTGTAATATACGCCTTGGGTTTTTTTATCAATAATGATAGAAAAACATATATATTCTTTAGTGGTTTAAAAACAAAACTTTGAAATGATCTAGCTACCTGAGACTCTGGGGGTTACAAAGAAGTGGTTTGATGTGATCTAAAAGTGGAAATGGAGTTTGGATAATGGTCCCATATTTATAGAGATAATAATAGAAGAATATAGTTTTAAGCTGGTGGGTCAAATGAAAAAGGGTGAAAGTGGATCCAACCACCCACATGTCAAAAGAGTGGGAAGAAAAATCATGGGAATTGGATCAAAGGAATGGGTAAATGTTTCAAGTGTGTGAGAGAAGGCTACCAATCTCATGAATGTCAAATAAACTTGAATAAACTGAACAACATGGTGTAGTAAAGGAAGGGACCACCTAACACACCACCCATGGTTCAATTCTTAAACTACAGGGAGAAAGGGAACTATGTAAGCTAGTACACTAAACCTCAAGTCCTTGAGGATAATCAGCATCAGAAGCCACAAAATCCAAAAGAGAAAGGGAAACATTATGCCATTACTATAACAAAAGTGGAGAAATAAAATAAAGTCATAAAAGGTACATTTTTTATTCACTCAAGAATCGAAATAGTCTTATTTGATTCTGGTTCTATGCATTCTTTTTTATCCTGAATGTTTTCTTGAACTATTGAATTGAAGCCTTGATGCCTTGAAGTAGATATATCTATAAAAACACCTAGTGGTGTGATCATTTCAACTCAAGTGTTGGAATCTTATCATGTTGGAATATGTGGGAAGATCCTTCTAGTAAATATCATAATAATTCCCTTGGTGAAATTTGATGATATACTGGGCATGGATTGGATCTCATTACATATAGAACACATCAACTGTTGGGAAAAGAAAATATATTTTCATATTTTGAATCATCCAATGTTCCTCTATAAATTAAAGGAAGATCATGAATCCCCTTTATAAAATATATCAATGGTGAGGGTGTTAATACCATTTGAAGAAGCATACCTAGACTAAATGATTACATTAAAGGAAATCATAAAAATTAAGGAAATTCCCATTGTGTGGGAATAAATTGATGTATTACCTAAAAAGTTGCCCGGACTTCCCCTAGATCGTGAGGTAGAGTTCTCAATAAAACTTATACCCAGAACCAATCCTATCTAAAAATTCCCCTACACGATATCCCCAATTAATCTAGAGTACTTAATGAATCATTTCTAAGAGAAAATGGACAAAGGGTTCATAAACCCTAGTGCATCACATTGGGGTGTTCTAGTACTATTCATCAATAAAAAGGATGTATTAATGCAGCTGTGTATTAATTACTGAGAGCTAAATAAGATCACCATAAAGAAAAAGTATCCTCTTCCATGGATTAATGACTTATTCAATCAACTATGTGGAGATCAGTACTTCTCAAAGGTGGAATTTTATTTTGGATATTATCAACTAAGTGTGATAGATGAAGATATTCATAAGAATGCTTTCTGTATAAGGTATGGGAACTATGAGTTCTTAGTGATACCCTTCAAACATACTACCTCACCTGTAATATTATTTAATTTGATGAATATAGTATTTATAAACTACATTGAAAAAATTGAGGTTGTATTTATTGATGATATTCTCATTTACTCCAAGAGAAAGTAGGAATATAAAGAACATATATAGATTTTTATGGTGATATTAAGGAAGTATAAATTTTATTCCAAGTTTATAAAGTGTGACATATGGATGAGGTTGTTCACATTCTTGATCACAACTGAGGGAGTTTCTATATACCCTTAAAAAATAAAGGTAATTGAGGAATGACCCAGACCCGCTAGTGTCATGGAAATCCATATTTTTCTTGTCTTATCAGGGTACTATTATTTTTTTTGTGAGATATTTATCACAATTGTATAGATTTATAACTAAGTTAACTAAAAAAGGGTAAAGTATGTCTGGATGGAAGAATGTGAGGAAATCTTCAAGGAGATGAAGAAGTGGCTAATCACTGCATCCGTACTCATACTACCAACAATTGGAGAAAGTGTTTTGATATTAAATGATGCTTTAAAGAAAGGATTGGGTTGTGTAATCATGTAAAATGATAAAGTGATAGCCTATTCCTCATGGAAGTTGAATATCCATGATAAGAACTACCCAACACATGACATAGATATAGAATCTATGAAATTTTCCTTGAAAATATGGTGGAACTACCTCTATGGTGATAAGTGTGACATATATACTGATCAATAGATTCTAATGAATATATTCACACAAAAGGATCTCAAAATGTGTCAAATAATATGGTTAGAGATAATTAAGGACTATGATTTCTCTATTCATTACCATATGGGAAGGGAGAAAAAGTTACCGCTCCTATAAAAAAATAACTTTCTATCTTATCCATGATGCGAATTGAGAAATACTCTATCTTCATGAATATGAAAAGAATGGATTTGTAAATAATAATGGTAGGGAATACATCTTACCTTTCCCAAATTATTTCTCAACCATTTATCCATAAGAATATCAAGTAGGGAAAAAGGGAAAATATAGAGCTTTAAAATAAGGTGAAATAAGTAAAAGATGATAAGATACAGAAGTTCCACATGTATAAGGATGATGTCATCTAATTCAGAACTTGGATTTGTGTACCTTCATCACCTGAGATAAAGAAAAGCTACTAGATAATGCACATAGCTTGTCTTTCTCTATCCATCTAGGGAGCCGACACATCAGTGTTTTTATTTTGAGGTATATCTTTGGTTATTTTTGGTCCCTTGTTTATCCATGGGTTTCCCCATGAGTTTTTGCTATAAAATAGAGATTTTGGTCTTGATATCAGGTGGAACAAGGTTAGTGAACGATTATAGGAAATTGTGCACCCTTACCCAAGAAATAGTGCAAAAAATTTCATTTTTTGGGAAGTGGTGACTGCACAATTATCACATGGCTTAGTAAACTGCATGGGATAACTGTGTGGAATGCTTATGTTGGACAATGAGGGATGAACGATTTCTGCATGGTTTGGTAAACCATGTGGGAAAACTTCACAACATGTCTATGTCATTAAAAAATTCGATTTTAATTTTCTACCATCTTTAGAATTTAACCCCAAATCAAAATATTCTTCCCCATTCATTTTATATGACCCTATGAGGCTCCTCCCTTATTCTTCACGACTCCCACCTCCTTCCTTGGTGATTATAGGGTAGTTACAAAAATATTTAAGGCTAGATATTCAAGGTGTTCTCCTCCTCTCTTCTTCCTCTTCCTCCTTCAATTTTCTCTTGAATTATTTTTCTTACTTGCTCTTTTGGATCTAGGGTTCATGTTTATTTATGTTTTAATTAGGGGTTCTATTTGGTTAAGGTTATTATTGCATGTTATTTATTTCTTGAGCCTTTGGGAGGTTGTTTTGGGCGGGCGTTGTTGAAGCACCATGAGTTTGAGGTAGGTTTCCCTTTTCATTTTCCATTTAAATTTAAGAATTATTGGTTTCTTTATTTTCACACCTTTTTATATATTAATTAGTGATGTGTGATTTTTAGAAAAAAAATTTAATGAAAAATTATGTGGTTTCCATAATTATTTTGAAATTTATGCCATTGTTTCATTGAACAATGCACACTAAGTGTTTGATAAATTTACCAATTGGATTTTTCAAATGGATAATGATTTTTGAACCACAGTTTGGATTTTTCAATGTATTTGAAGCATCCAAAATATTGGTTTAAGTTTATCAAATGGATTTTTGAATGGTTTGGATTTAAAAGTTGTGTGTGCTTAGTTATTTGAAAGTGGTTTGACATGTGATGATGGTGTGTGGCCCTTTTAGCATTTTGATTTTTTTAAGGTTGGGGATAAAGCCTCATTTATTATTTAATGTAAAGACCTATTTCTAACTGGGTAGAGGTAGACCCATTAGATAGCCTGAAGGACCAAGACCAAGTGGTCTGAATATAAGGCCCAAAATCCCATTTTTTTCCTGAAGGGCCTTTCGGTGAATAGTACTACTCCAATACCCAAGCTGCTACAATACCTGCTACAGTACCACCACCGCTATAGTCCCTACTACAATGCCTCCACTACTACAGTACCACCTCTGCTACAGTCGCCACTGCTATAGTACTACTACAATACTCCCTGCTATTGTTCTACTATAGTACCCCCAGAAAGTGGCTTTGGTTTGAAAATGTTGTGTGAGTTCTTAAAAGTAATTTTCTATTTTTTTTGAAATTAAAAATGGTTTTTTAACCTTTTTAGAAAGTTGAATTTCATTCTTTTAAAAAGGGTGGTTTCTTGAAGGGTGCTTAAGTCCTATTTAGGGCTTTTATGAAAATGATAATCTTGAAAACTCTCCTTGGATAATCATCTTTCCTTGGTTATGTTGAATTTTTTAGGAGGTCCACACTAAGATACTCCCTTTTGTTTTAATGGTTGAAAGTAAAGATATTGTTCCTTGGGGTGGCTTATGGGTGAATTTTTATGTGAGTTGCTTTTGTATGATGTATGTGCATGTGATTGGCTGCTTATTCATCATTGCTGGATAACCCCCAATTTAGTCTTGACATGGGAACCTTTCATAGCTAGTGATTTTTTAGTGAATAGTTTTTTCACTAGCTTAGGATTTATCTCTAGCTAGTGCCCCATAGTAGGGGTTTGTTTTTTTTTCTAAAGGAAAGTGCTCCTCAGTCAGACCATGCGAGGTGCAATCAAGAGTGTGGGAAAGTTGATGTCATTGGGTGAGGCATGCCTTCAGGATGAGTCAAATGTAAGTATTTTATAGATTATTTCACTAAGATCCTAGGTTCTCCCATATTCTTCAGTACTTAGTTATCTATGGTGGATGATTGAGATGCATATTTTGGTTAGTTACTCTTGTGTGACATTTTTCCATTGCCTCTATTGTTTGTTTATTTCTCTTGTTTCCTTGTGTAGTGTAACCATTTTATAAAAGTGATAAAATGTTTTCAAGTTATTTTTTAAAAAAGGGTTTGAATGTGTTTTACACTTTATTCCTCCCTTTTTAGTATAAACGTCATCTTGATCCTCAAAATAGTTATTGTATACTTCTTGGAAAAGGAAATGGACCATGTTTTTTTTAAAGTAAAAATGGGTGAAAAGTTGTGTTTTATATATTGTATTTCAAAACTATAATTTATGTATCTTTTATTTAAAATAAATTCATTTTGAATAGATTATTTGGGAACACATAAGGATTTTCAATACTCATGCCTATAGTTCTTTATTGTTTTTATATTTTTGTGTAGGTTTCAATTTGGTTTCAATCACTGTGGGTGATGGTGGGTTTTGGTAATGGAAAGTAACCTCGAGTCACATGGATACATTGTGGTCATCTGGTTCGTCTTGGGTTTTGTTGTTATTTTTTTTATTTTCAATTTTTTTATAAACTATTTTTAGTTTTGTAATTATATTCATTTATTTGGGTTGCTATGTTTGTTTTTTTGTTGTTAAGTTTATTTATATTGAGAAAAATCATTCCCTTGGTTTCTCTATTGATGCCATAACACTTTTTTTCCATCTAGTGGGGATCGAGAATCCCCTTTGGGGCCTATCTCAGTCTAAATTGGCTGGCCAGATTAGGGTTGATGCTAGTTATTTCATGACAAAACTATATTAGAGTAGGCCCTTTAGAGGACCTAGCTTTTAGAGCACCCTTTGTTATTTTGGATGTCAAGGTAAATGAAGTATAACTATCTAATCATGGAGTGTAGGTATAAGGGAGTTCCTAAAATGGTCCTTTATTAAAGGATTAGTGCCTTTGGGAATACAAACTATGTATAGGTTAAACCTCAACCTATAAAAGGGTATTATCAAATCAATAAAAATATAAAGCCTTTGGGTGTTCAGACAGACCTTATAGGGCCTGGAAAGCCATATGAAGCTGGGTACATAGAACTAAAAGACTCTTAGTGATGGTGGTGTGATTGGAATATGACCACCAACAATATTTCTAAGTCACCCATCAACACTAGTTTCCCCTTGAATTTTTTTGGGACTTCATTGATTCTGGAATTTTTTTTGAAAACCTTTTTTTTTAAATTATGTAAACTGGATTAAAAGTGTAAATGGTTTGGTTTTGGGAAGATGAAAAAAATGAGTTTTTAGATTTGTTTTGAAGAAATATTTATAAAATTATTTTTGTAAAATTATATTTTTTGGGTTTAATGATATTGGATTTCTATAATCAAAACCTAAGGTTTATCAAAATTATTTCTTTGGGAAAACGAAATTTATTTTAAAGAGGGTTTTAGAAATCCATTTTAAATGATAAGAACTTTTTTATTAAAATAGTTTTAATGGAATGATTTTTGATTGAATGCAATTTTTTTAGTTGATGGAAATGTTTTTAATGGGATGAATGAGGTTTTGGAAGGAACTCATGGGTTTTTCTTTTCTGAATGAAATCAAATGAATTGAAGTGTAGAGATTGAAAATGGTTTTTTATTTAGTGATTAGGGATATCTTGAAATTTTTTTTAAAGATAAAGTGTAAATTAATTTGAGAATGTGAAAACTTGGGTTGAATGTTTTGGAAGGTGTAAAGGTTATGATTTACCTTTGGTAACCTTTTTAGCACTAACATAAGAGGATGTGTGTGAAATTGTGGGTGGTTGATGGAATGAGTGGATGGGTGGACGGATTGGCATGGGAAAATATGTTTGTGAAGCTCTATAGAATACCATTGCTAAGGGTGAAACTTTCCAGGTTTGTTTTTCTTTTAAAAGTTGTTCTTAATAATAAAATATGTGATTTTTTAATAACTAGTGATTGTGTGGGGTACTTTCTTATGATTTGTGAATGTTGTTTATGCTATGTTTTGAGTTTGAGAATTCTTGTTGATTAATTGGTTTTGATTGAGTTCTTAGTTTTCTTTTTGCTAAGTGCATTCCCCCAACAAAGATTCCATGGATATTCAAAGTGTGACCATATGTGGTTCACCATTGGAAGACCTTATATTTGATAAACCCATATAATTGCTTCTTGAGTTTCGAAGGATGAATCATCCTCTCTTTTATGGTCTAGAAGATCCACTCAAAGAGGAAGAGTGGATGAAGAGAATTGGAATGATGTTCAGATTCCTCGAGTTTACTAATTCTATAAAGGTTATGTTCTCTACCTTAATGCTTGAAGGGTTGACATGGAAGTAGTGGAAGTTGGTCTCTTGAACCAAGACTTGAAAAGATCTCACCTGAGAGTTCATCAAGCCTTCATTCATCCAACAATATTTCCATAAGATAGTGAAGGTTATGAAGGTAATAGAGATATACTATCTATAGTAAGGTGATGGATTGGTGTTCATGTTATTTGGCCATTTTTTTAACTAGTTCCTTATCTTTAGAGTGGGTTGCAAATGATTCCTTGAAGGATTGACATTTTGAGAACATTCTTTGTCCTGATCTTCTATTGAATGTGTTAGAGTTAGGTCTAACCTCCTTTGCTGATATGGAAAGGAAAGTTGTTCGGGTTGAAGTTGTGCAAGTGAAAGTGCTTGAGGTAGTAAACATTCCTCTAGTATCTGGTACTGGTGAAAGAAATTATACTAAGGAGATAGGGAATTGGCCTAAAGTTGTTGGTGCTGATCAAGAAATTAAAAGTCCCCTAGATCTTTTTTCAGTTTCATCTAAACATCAGATCTTGGTGTGTCATCAGTTTAGAAATATAGATCATAAGAAGTATTTATGTTTGAGTGGTCTGAAGATATTATGTATATTTGGATTCCAAGTTCACATAAAATAGTTCTATTGGGGTGTTTCCAGGAAGTGACGTGGAGCTAGATCCACCCCTCTCAAAAACACCCCAGCCCGTTTTTAGGAGTAGGGCATTATTTTGTGCTTAGATTAAAGTCCCTTTCTATGTAATTATTATTTTTTTAAAATTTTATTTTGTGGATATACTAATTATTGGTCAGAGTAGATTACTCAAGAGGAAGTGAATTGAGTATCTATAAAAATTTCTGTTAGAATTGGTTTAAAAAAAATCACCCAATTAAATTACAATCAAAGTCAGTTTGTAGTGAATTTATAAATGTCCTAAATGTTCAATTAATTTCTTAGAAGATTGATTAGTTCTCAAGTTTACCAATCTAAAGATTAGTCAAACTTTTGAAACTAATCTACTGATTCAAAATAAATATAAACACTTTCTAAAATAACTATAAAAGTTCAATTTATTTTTATTTGAAATGAAATAAACACAGATCAGATTAAACTAAAAAGCAAATACACAACAGATAAAACAAGAGGTTTGGTCTCATTCTAAGACTTAGTCCTCTAAACATGGTGATCACCTGCCACCAAGCAGTTTATATTAAAAAACTTTTTTATCCACACCCTAGATTGGGGTTCACAAAAGAACACAAGGCTGTCCAGGTCACACTTGACCACTACCACCGTTATTCATGGGAAAAGCAACGAACAAATCACACTTGATCTCTTACACTATTCTACATGGGATCCCAAAGTAAAAAAAGAGCGAGTGTGAGGATATTTAGTATCGTACAGTTATGCACATGAGACATCGTGTGTGAAACAAACTGATGCACACACTTCTTGGAAAAATAAACACAAGACCACAACAGAGTTATAAAAAAAGAATAGAGTTTAGAAATCTCTGTGTGTTATGTAGTGAAGCTTTGGACTAGATTGAAGTAGATAAAATGATATTTGAGTCCTCTTCTATAATATGGATTCAGAACATAGTATCACGACCTCTCTACTCTGGTTTATAGGTTTGAAAAGTTCAGCTCTTCGATGTTAGGATGTCTAGATAAATTTAGAAGGTTATTACTTATCTTATTGAACTACTTGTGCACTCTAGCTTCGAGTTATTGGAATTTTGAACATAGATTTTTGAGTACTTCTGTTTTCACTATATTTCAAATTCACCTGGTTTGTCTCTATCTGTGTAAGGTTTAGCTTGTAATCCTTTTCTACTCCAATGTCCAGCATTCATGAAGATCTCCCCACATGAATATACCTTGTACTATCTATGGATAGCACTAAAAAGAAAATTAAATAATGTTAGAAATATAAATTTGTATAAATATTACCATTAGAAATAAATTTTAATTAATAAATTTGAAATAGTCTTTATGACTATTGGTGAGTCATAAGTATCCGTGACTCATTTGCTCCAGTCTATCATCGTCGGTCTATTCGCATCAGTCTGCATGAATCGATCTGTCAACATTGGTGAATCTGAGTATCAGTGAGTTATTTCCATCGATATTAGTGACTTAGTGTATTAGTGAGTCATTTGTGATATCGGTCTGTCATCATCGATGAGTTGTCATCGGGGACTCATGTTGTACTATCAACATGTCGTCTATCAGTGAGTCGATCATTGGTGTGTCATCCATCAGTTATTTGATAATTGGTGTGTCATCTAGTGGTGATTCGATCATCGGTGTGTCATCCATCGGTTATTCTATCATCGGTGTGTCTTCCATCGGTTAGTCGATCATCGGTGTGTCGATTTAAACTAATGGTGCCAGGGACTCTGAGAAACTTATGAAATTTCTATCTTACACAGAGCACTACTAGATTAAGTGACATCCATAAATACATGTAAATATACACTTATAAACATATTTAATCACAAATATATATTATTTAGATATTGAAATGTATTGTACAATATGGAATAATTGATTTACTTAGAGACATTAGATGGTAAGAAATAATAGAATCCGTAGATTGACATTATTTGTGATTATGAAAACCACTATATCATATAGGGTCCAACAATCTCCCCATTTTTGATAATTACAAATTATGGAATGCATGTGATGTTAAGGAATAACAATTACTTGACTTATAATTCCTCATTAATTGTGATTGTTCAATATTACTAAGGATTTCACTTGTTTGTGTTGTTAGAACAAAGCCCCCCCCCCCTAAATTATTGGATCAGAGGAAATATATGTATATATATTATATTGAGTACATGCCATGTGGCCTATGCTAGAGTTTATACCCTTGAAGTTAATAAGGTATTCCTTTACTGTTCTCCCCCTTTTGGGATTAGTAAAAAGGTAAAAGGTGAAGAGAAGGATAAATAAGAAAGAGAAATAATAGAAAGAGAAAAAAACCTAGTGAAAAAAACATTTCCATTAAGGTTAAAAAGAGTAAAATCAGAAAAATAAAGATAAAAATACCTATCAAATATGAAATCTACCACTAATGGTTTGGCTTCTGAGGTTCTTTGACTTTATTTGAAGGATCATGAGTCAGATCAGAAGGTTTTGGTTTGGCAGTGGGAAGAGGTGGTCTGATGACAACACCAGGCAATGCAACACCTATAGGGACATTTTTTTGTAAGGATAGGTCTCCTTTCTGACAACACATGGCTATGAGGTTTCTTAGTAATTATTGGTCGAATATAGAAAAGGGCTTGCGAGACACTTATCTGAGTAGGAGGCTGAGAGGTAGTTCCAATGAAAGAAGCAAGAGGAACCACAATTGCTTCATATTGAACATGTAGATACAGATTGAGGAGATTGATGAAATTGTTAATTATTTCAACACCATATTGCATGGAATTTTTCAAATCATCCTTATTCTCTAGGAATTTATTCAGTAGAGGGGTAAACTCCTTCAATTGTGCCACTTGTTTCTTGAAGGTTTCTGTCACTGGAATAATTATGAGATTTTCGGCTAAAACATAAAGCTATTAATGAGATCATAATTGGTATAGATCTTGGTAAAATACTTACCCACTTTCTATTTAATCTATTTCTGAGAAGAAAAGGCTTTATTTGTGCACTGCATTACCATTTTATAAATAAGGTTTGTATTTCTATGCAGCTTTTCAAGAGTTTCTTTATCTAAATCACTCTGAAGATTCTTAAGTTCTTCTCTTATCACAGCCTTGAAAGACTTCAACTCAACAAAAACACCTCTACCACCTCTAGAACTTGATGGACCAGTGATCATATTACCAAGATCCTCTTTGTATTTCTTCATATATACACTCAGTAGATGTGTCACTATGTTCCTAAGAACTTCCATCATACCACTAAAATATGTCTTGAAGTCAGTGGTTAGAGAATTTAACTAATTGCTAATCTTCCTTACTTATTCTCTCATAAAAGTATTATGTCTAATGATGGTTTTGTCTATAGTAATGAGATTAGGTTGAATCTATTAGATCACCATCCTTGAAATTTTTGAAGCATCAACATCTAAAATACTCATGGATATAGAGGGTTCACTTCTGGATCCAACTAAGGCTCTCACTGATGCACAAATATCACTTTTTAATTACTCTAAATCAGCCTTAGTGACATAATCAATAGGCACTAGTTGTGCTACTAGATCAACTACTGGAGGTGTAATCAGTGAAGTAGGTGTAATAGGTTCTGCTTCAGCTCAGGCTTGTGGAGCAGGAGGAGGAGGAGGAGGCCCCCTTTCCTCATTAGAATCATAATCTAGACCAAAAAGAATGAGGAATAGATTTCTGTTCCACTCACCAGTACATGTCTAGTCTCTAGGATCTACTATTTCAATCCTGATTCTTCTTCCCTAAGGGTTAGGTACAATCTCAGATTCAACTTCTTCTTCATCCTAACCTCTGGACAAAACAATATTTCTACCCACCAGTACTAGTTGAACTTGAGGTTCTACATGTAGTCCAACCACTTCAACTTCTCTAGGCACTTCCTCTATCCTAGGCACTTGAACCTAAACCTCTTCCTCATGGAAACCAGACATAATTTCTTTAAAATATTGAATTATTTCTTGATTTTCAGCATCATGATGGTGATGTATGTCCTCACTATCAGTATATCCGTGATCAACAGTTTCTTGTTCAACAGGATCAGCACCACCTGTCCATCAACTCTATCAGAAACTCCATATACAGTTTCCTCACTAGATCTGTCACCTACTTGTTGACCCACTTTCAATTAATCACTGACATTATCATCATTTCCCTCTTATTCATCATCATCATCATTAGACTCCTCATCTGACTTACTTAGACATCCTTCCACATTAATGACCTCTGTCTCTTCCTCATCCTCATCACCTAACAAAGGTTCCCTTGAGGGTAAATACAATGGTGGACTAGTAGGTCCGTAAGACATCTCTTTTGGGATTTCAACAATATCAAGATCACTCCTATCATCAATAGGAGACCCTTCTTCCCTTATAATCTCTCCCTCAGCTTTCTAACTAGAATAGATAGTTTCCTCTCCTGGTTTTAGGCCTAGATTAACTTGATCCTTTGGTATGGTATGATGGTCAATCAGATTTTAATATTTATATAGTCTTTCCTCATCTCCTACCCAGAATTTATTACAAGTGTTATAGAATGTCTTCATTCTCTTTCAAATATATTTCTGAAAGAAGAAACCACTGCAGGAACTAATCATTTCATCTCTATCTTCCACACATCCCAATTTCATTATCACAGTAGAGATCATTCAAGGATAGTACAAACAAGTTTCTTTTTTTGGATGGTTTTATCATATCAGAAATGTGCAACTTTAGATACCTACAAAGATTCACCTTTATCCCATTTTAATAGCTAAATTAAGAATACATCTTGATACTTCATAGTAGAGAAATATCCCTTCCTTGGGAAGATTTGATGTTGAATAAACTTAGAGAGTAACCTTGCCTCGCCTTTGAATTCATTGGAAGTAGCTCTCCTTGATCCTTCACTTATAGTTAGCTCTTTTAGAGCATTATCATATGAAAAAATTGGTGGAAGGTGGAATGTTACCCTAATAATCAGCATAGATACCTTCATTGGTCATTTACAAGCATTCAACCCATTCCTTAGATGAAAAAGTTATTTGTTTCCCCTTTACTACAGACTTCATCCGTGCTTCTTTAGCTCCATCCAGGAATATCTTAAAGTTGAGATAAAACTCATGCACAATCTAGGGGTAAAACAATATTTCATTGTTCGAGAACTATCTTATCCATCCTTGAGATTCTAGAACCCTTATAAAGAGTGACCTACTAGAAAAAATCCATTATGCAAAAACTTCTTCCTCGATTGTAACAACTTGGCTTCTTAAAACTAGCTTTGTAGTACCACTAGACTCACCCTTCTGACGCTTAGCTGATGGAGATTCACTTAGCTCATCCATTATATGCTTATTCCTTTCTATTTAGAGGATTCAGATTCCAAAAGAGTTGAGAGGTCGAGGGTAGAGAGGTAGAGTGTCGAAGAGAATAAGGTTCGAAGGAAGAGAAGAAGGTGAAAGGTCAAGATGGATTTAATTTATTATATCATTTAGGTATCGAAAATTGTAAAGCACAAAAAAAAATGAAAAGCGGTAAAAAGAACAAAAAACTGTGTCATTTTACTTAAAACATACAAAATTAGAAAAGGGCCTTTAAAGGCATCAGTTTCATTGGATCAGTTTTACATGATCAGATTCAAGAGATCAGTTTCATATATCGGTTTCACAAATCGGTTTCAAACCTCTATTGCCTTTTAAAAGATCTACTTATATGTGTAACCAATCTGTAAAACTGATTGGTTTCACAGATCGGTTTCAAATATCGGTTTCATAGATAAGTAGATATTTTAAAAGGCAACATAGGTTTGATAGGACTTTAGAGATTTATCATTCCTAGTTCATGTCTAATGTAGTTCATTCTCTCAGAGTTTAAGGGTTTAGTCAATATGTCAGCAATTTGATGCTCAGTCCCGATAAAATCAAGAGTTATATCACTTTTTTGATAATGGTCTCTAAAAAATTGATGTCTTACAAAAATATGTTTTGTTCTATAATGAGAAATTGTATTCTTAGAAATGTTAATGTCACTTGTGTTTTCAGAGTTTATGGGGATATGTCTGAACTGAAATCCATAGTCTAATAAGGTGTGTTTCATCCACAAAATTTGTGCATAATAATTACTAGCAACAATTTACTCTACTTCAATAGTTAATAATGCAACTGAATTTTTCTTTTTACTACACCATGATATTAGAGACTTTCCCAAAAAGTGACATGTTCCAGAGGTACTCTTTCTATCTAACTTACATCCTCCAAATTCAACATCTTAATAACTAACTAAATCAAAAGGTTGTCCTTTAGGATAAAACAATCCTAAATTATTTTTATACTTGAGGAAATTTAAAACACTTTTAACAACATTAAAATGTGACTCTTTTGGGTTTTTTTTAAAATCTTTCACACACACACACACACTAAACATAATATATGGAATACTGGTAGTTAAGTGCAACAAACTCCTAATCATTCCTATATATGAAATTTGATCAACGAATTTTCCATTTTCATCAAGATATAACTTAAATGTAAAACCCATAGGGGTTTCACTACTCTTAATGTTATCAAGGACATATCTCTTCGAAAGATCTTTAGTGTACTTATTTTGATTTAAAATAATACCGTATTTGTTTTAAAATATTTTAAATCCAAGAAAATATTTAAGTTCACCCATCAAACTCATTTAAACTCACTTTGAAATATTTTTGAAAACTCATTTTATAAAGAATTTTTAGAAGATCCAAAGATAATATCATCTACATATATTTGAGCTATTAAAACTTCTTTTGAAATTGTTTTTATAAACAAAGTAGGTTCTGCAAGTCCTTTTGTAAAGACTTTAGAAAGAAGAAAATTACTTAATCTTTCATACCAAGCTCTTGGAGCATATTTCAAACCATAAAAATCTTTAGATAATTTGAACACTTGACTTGGAAAATGTGGGTTTGTAAAACTTGGAGGTTGTTCAATAAAAACATCATTAGTTATATAACCATTTAAGAAAGCACTTTTGACATCCATTTGGTAAAGTTTAAAATCCAAGTGTGCTGCATATGAAAGTAAGATTCTAATGGCTTCAAGACTAGCTACTGGTGCAAAGGTTTCTTCATAATCAATTAATTCTTCATGATTATATCCTCCTGCAACCAACCTAGCATTGATTTTAACTATATTTCCAGCTTCATCTACTTTATTTCTAAACACCCATTTGGTTCATATGGTCAAAGTATTCTTTGGTCTATCTACAAGTTTCCAAACTTTATTTCTTTAAACTAGTTAAGTTCTTTTTGCATGTCCATTGCCTAAAATTCATCATTGATTTCATCATTGATATTTTTAGGTTCAAGTAGTGACAAGAAATCTTGATATTAAATCTGATTTCTCAAAGAAGCTCTATTTTATGTTCCTCTATCTAAATCTCAAACAACAACTTCTATGGGATGATTTTAAGGGTCCCAGTGGGTCTAGTATAGGTAGGAATTGTTATTTCAGTTTTTCATTTTGATCTGGTTCATTATGGATAAGATCTAGAGGATTTCTAGAACTGGGAGTTTTCACAGATTCATTCACTTGATGATTTGAGTTTTTATCATTAATGTTCAGATTGGACATATCCTCTTCAATATTTTCTACTGAGGTCTTAGGGTCATGTGGATCTATTTCATCAAACATGACATGTACAAATTTTTCCACACATTTGGTTTTCCTATCAAAGACTCTATAGTTATTTCTTGATGTAGAATATCCAAGAAATAGTACTTCATCACTTTTGGAGGAAAAATTATCTAAATTGTCTTTAGTGTTCAGAATATACACTTTACATCCAAACACTTTAAAATAAATTTCTTTGGGTTTCCTATTATTCTACAACTCATAAAAAGTTTTCTCAAGGATGGTTCTGATTAAGACTCAATTTATTATGTAACAAGATGTATTAAACGATTCAGCCCATAAATAAAATCAGTAGGTCATATTCAATAAGCATAGTTTAGGAAATTTCCTATAGGGTTCTATTTCTTCTTTCTACCACACCATTTTGTTGAGGTGTCCTAGGGGTAGAGAAGTTATGATTATAGCCATTTTGGGAGAAAAGAGATTCAAAATATTGATTCTCAAACTCACATCCATGATCAATTCTTAAGGATTTAATCTAAAGTCCACTAAGATTTTCTACAGTCCTAGCATACTTGGTAAAGTGAGAACAAGCTTCACTCTTGTGAGCTAAGAAAAAGTTCCAGGTATACCTACAAAAATCATCTACAAGAACATAAAAATAGTTCTTCCCATTGAGACTCAAAACTCTAGATGGTCCAAACAAATCCATGTGAACCAACTCAAGAGGTTGAGAAGTAGTCACCTTTTTATTTGGTTTGAAGGATATTTTATTTTTCTTTTCTTTTTGACAAGTATTGCACACCATATTGTCTTGAAACTATAATTTGGGTAGTTCTTTAACTAAAAATTTTCTAGTTAACTTCTTAAGATATTGTATGTTGCAATGTCCTAGTCTTCTTTTCCAGAGCCAAGACTCATTGTGAATGTTATTTAGACAAGAAACATTCTGGGAGGCTAGTGTGTCTAGATTTATAGCATATACATTATCATTTCTAAGAGTGGTAAATAATAAGTTATTCTTGGAATAAAAAACATGGCATGAATAATTTTTTTATTTTACATTAAATCTATCATCACACAATTGAGATATGCTAAGAAGGTTAAACTTTAATCCATTAACATAAAGTACTTTGGAAATTAAAATAGAGTTAGGGTTACCAATCTGGCCTAGGCTGATGATTTTTCATTTACCATTGTCACCAAGTGTATCATTTCCTCCATCAATATTTATAATACTTTTAAATCTTGAATAGTACCCTATCATATGTCTTTAACACCCACTATCCAAGTATCACATATTTCTATGGGAGCTCTTTAGGTCGTTTACCTACAAAACAGTTCATCCATGAAATGATTTTGATACCCATGTTTCTCTGGGTCCACATACATTAGTAATATAAGCTTTAAGAACCCACATTTTTCTTATGGGATTACTATATGAATAATATAGAGTGTTTGAAAAATAAACATTGTTTGGTCCTAAATAATTGGATGCAGTAAAATAATTCTTGGAACTGGAACTTGCACTAAAATTCTGGTTTAGGAAGAAAGAAGCAAATTTTCCAGATTTGGTTACAAAATGTGGTTTGGATAAATTCTATTGACCTGGTTCATATCCTATCCCAAAATTATACTTATGAGATCTTTGTTTACTAAGCATTTGAGTAAGGGTATTTTCCCTATTGGTAAACTTTTCTAAGTCATTCTTCAGTTGCTCATCAGACATTTTTAACTCATTCCCTTCCTTGAGCAGTTGAGCATTTTTCTCTTTTCCAGTTGTATGTTCAGATTTAATAGTCACAATAAGAGCATGTTGTTTCTTCAAGGATTTATATCTATCTTTTAACTTATTGCATGTTTCTTCTAGCATGTTGCAATATTCAAATAATTCATCATGTGTCATATTCTAAAACTCACTTTCTTTTTAAGAATAATAAGAATTATGTTTAGGAGAGTCTAAGGTTACCTCAATTGTGTTTTTCATAAAACACATATTATCCATATAATCCTTCGCATTATGAGAAGAAGAAGATTCAATGGAGCTATCCTCAGAGGCACTCTAGGTGGCCTTCATTGCTTTCTTATACTTTCTATCCTTATTTTCATACTTCTTCTTGTATTTCATCTTTAGAAAGTCATCCTTGACATGTAATTTCCTTTTACATTCATAGAAAATTATCTCTTCTAATTTATTATTTCTCATCCAATCCTTTTTCCGGTTGCCTTTGTTATCATAATTTCCTTTGTAATTGGGATTTCTGAAAAACTTCTTTTTCCTATAAAATTTCTTGAATCTTCTAACCATCTGGGCCATTTCTTCACCACTATCTAAATCTGATTGTTCACTACTAAAGCTTTCAACAGTAGCTTGAACCTTTTCATTTTGTTTACTTTTATAGGCAATAGTCTTGAAGGCTACAGACTTTCATTTTGGTTCATCTTAATCTTGATTTACCTTTAATTCCTCTTCATACATCAATAATTTTCCAATCAATTCCTTCACTGGAATCTTATCAATATCTCACAATTACCTAATAGATATAGATGTCCCTCACCATATTTCTGGTAATCATTGCAAAATCCTCATAATCTTCTCTTTGGATATAACTTCTCTTCCTAAAGAAATCACCGTTTTCACAATTTTATTGAACCTGAGAAAAATATCAGAAATAGATTCATTAGGCTTTATTCTCAGGTTTCCATATTTAATAGTATAAGTATTTAATCTCATTTCTTTAACATTAGATGTTCCCTCATGGTAAACTGAAAGAGTGTCCCAAATCTCATGTGCAGTTTACAAGAAGAAATATGGTTAAACACTTTATCTCTTAGTGCATAGTACATAGCATTAATTTCTTTACAATTATTGTTATAGGAAGTCTTGGTAGGTTTATCCTAAGTATTTCTAGAAGTTTCAGGAATTGTATATTTACTTTCAATACCAGTCTAGATTTCAAATGCCATGCTTTATAGATGTATTTTCATTTTAAGCTTCCACTGACCATAATTGGTTTCATTAAAGAAAGTTGATCAATTGGTAGTATCCCCTTCTAATCTATTATCCATGATATAAATTATAAAATATTTTAAAGTGATAAAAATTTAGAAATAATAAAAATTTTAAAATCTTTGAAAAACAACTACAATCATAGTTGAAAAGATTTGAAAACTGAAATTAATTTTTAACCCCTCTGATACCAAATGTTGTTCGGAGTAGATTATTCAAGAGGGGGGGGGGTGAATTGAGTATCTATAAATTTTTTTTAGAATTAGTTCTTAAAAAAATATCCCCTAATCAAAATATAATCAAAGTTAGTTTGTAGGGAATTTATAAGTGTCCTCAATGTTAAATTAATTTCTCAAAAGATTGATTAGTTCTTCGCTTTACCAATATAAATATTAGTCAAAATTTTGAAACTAATCTACTGATTCAAAATAGATATAAACACTTTCTAAAATAACTATAAAATTTCAATTTAGTTTTATTTGAAATGAAATAGACACAGATTAGATTAAACTAAAAGAAAAATACACAGTGAATAAAAACCGGAATTTCAGTCCCAATCTAAGACTTATTCCTCTCTACTTGGTGATCACCTGACACCAAGCAGTTTATATTAATAAATTTGTTGATCCACACCCTAGACCGGGGTTCACAATTGCACACAGGGCTGTCTACGTCACACTTGATCTCTACCATAGTTATTTGTGGGAAAATCAACAAATAGATCACACTTGATCTCTTCCACTGTTCTACATAGGATACCAAAGTAAAAAAGAGAGTGAGTGTGAGGATAATTAGTATCCTTAAATTATGCACAGGAGACAATGTGTGTGAAACAAACCAATGCACACACTTATTGGAAAATTAAACACAAGACTACAATCGAGTTATAAAATACGAATATAGTTTAGAAATCACTGTGTGTTATGCAGTGAAGCTCTGGACTAGATTGACGTAGAGAAAATGATATTCGAGTCCTATTCTAGAAGATGGATTCAGAACAGAGCATCATAGCCTATGTACTCTAGTTTCCAGGTGTCAAAAGTTCAGCTCTTCAATGTTAGGATGTTTAGAGAAATTCAGCAGGTTCTTTCTTGTCTTATTGAACTCATTGTGAACTCTAGCTTTGAGTTCTTGGAATTGTGAAAAAAACTTTTTGATTTCTTCTATTTTCACTATTTTTTACATTCTCTCAGTCTATATCAATCGTTGTAACGTTTATCTTGTAATCCTTTTATACTCCAAAGTCCAATAGGAATGAAGATCTCCCCATGTACATGTACCTCGTATTGTCTACAAATAGTCCTACAGACAACATTAAATAATTTCAAAAACATTAATATTTATAAATATGACTGTTATAAATACATTTGATTTAAAAAATTTGAAATAGTTTTTATGACTATCGGTGTGTCATAAGTATTAGTGATTTATTTGCATCGTTATTTCATCATTGGTATGTCATCATCGGTCTATAAGCATGAATCTTTTAGCATCCATGACTCCGAGTATCGGTGAGTTATTTCTATTGGTATCAGTGACTCAGTGTATCAGTGAGTCATTTGTGCCATCGATCTGTCAGCATCGGTGAGTTGTCATCAGTGACTCATGTTATACTATCGGTGTGTCGTCCATCAATGATTCGATCATTAGTGTGTCATCCATCAGTTAGTTGATCATCGGTGTGTCATCCATCGGTGAGTCGATCATCGGTGTGTCACCCATCTGTTAGTTGATCATCGGTGTGATGCCCATAGGTTAGTTGATCATCAGTGTGTCGATTTGAACTAATGGTAACAGGGACTATGAGAAACTTATGAAGTGTATGTCTTACACAGATCACTACTAGATTAAGTGACATACATAAATACATGTAAATATACACTTGTAGACATATTAAAGCATAATTATAGTTTATTCAGTTATTGAAATGTATTTTACAATATGGCATAAATGATTTACTTAGAGATATTAGATGGCATGAAATAATATAATATATAGATTGACATTATTTGTGATTATGAAAACCACTATATCATAGATAGTCAAACAATAATAAATTATATTTTAATGGAAGCATATTTTTCTATTGGAAACTCTAAAATTTTCCATCTTGAGTGGAGGGTTGTCCCGTTGGGTGTGTCTTTTTTCTTTTACCTATCATTTAGGGATGAAGGGGTATGATATGGGTGCATATATTTGGTATGGTGGAAGTTTCTTAGTATAGAAAAGCGAGTTTCATGGTGTGTTGTGTTCTTTTGGTTCTACATGCGGAGCGGTGTGGCCAACTGTGACACTAAAAGAAGGAGTTCTAATATAGGATTATCATCTCTTGACTATAGGGTGGTTGATGCTTCAAGACATTAGGGCTCCAACCATAGTTCCCATAGAAAATATCTTCATGCATTCAAGAAATCATTAGGGGTGTGGGGAACATTGGCTCAGCTCTTATCTCCACCATTGGGGCATAGGAAATTTTAATGGTCTTTGAAAGAGCGCTGTCGTGGGCGCCCTCAAATGATTAGTGTGATTTGGGGTACTTAAGTGCAGCAGAGTGGCTGACCAAGGTCGTCTCTCAAAGGAGGAAGTGAATTTAACAACTTATTAGAGGTATTCTAAAAAATAAAATAAAATAGAATAGAATAAAAACACTACTTTAAAGGATTGGGGTTTGTTGTAGTTTATGAATCTAGAAGAAGTTTGCTGGAAGAAGATTGTATAATTTTTTTTTGTTTTTAGTTTTGAAATGAATTTCAATTTAAATGACACAACAAGAAGATGTTTTTTTAGAAATCCATTTAAAAAGCGTAATCGATCTAACTCTACCTCTTCACTTTATTATTAATCATTATCATTTAAATTAACATTCACTTAATTATGATCCCTTAATTTGTTAAATCCCGAACCCTACGAGAATTAACTTTACCACAAAGATGATGTGAATTTAAACCTAGGCTAACTTTGGAACGTGCAATCGCAGCACCCTGCTTTGATTGATGTTCTAAGATTAGCTTATGATCAGTGGTAAATTAAGGCACATATCCATTCTGGAAATGAGGATGAATTGTGTTTAGGGATTATATTTGAACTCTACAAATTTATCCCGTGTGGTCTTGTATTACCGATTAAGATCGCGCTCTCACAATTTACACAAAATCCCGACCTCGCGTGTTTTTGTGTTAATTGTTCAATTGCTTGCTTAGTTTCTTACAATTTAAAAACACAATTCATGGATCATATTAAGTGAATTACAGTAGCTCATTGATTCAAAATAATTAAATGAAGAGGGTAGAAGATAGATCGATTACTAAAAGACTACTCTTCCATGGGTGGCGTAATCATCGTAGAAGCGTTTTGCATGTGCAAAGGTTTAAAATGGGTATAACCCAATAACGCTTCTAATCAAGAATTCCAGCCCAATTAGGAAGATTAAGAGAAGAAGAAATTTAAACAAAACAGAAGAAAAGAGAAGAAATATAAGAAGAGAAATGAAGTTTATTACACAAATGAAAACATTACAAAATGAAGAAGAGAAGGAGGCTTCGATGAGGGGATCCTTGCTTCAAGAGCTACCCCTCTTACAATGGTTGGAGAATTTGGGTGAAACAAATTCTCCTCTGCCTCCAATCTCCCAATGCACGTCCCAACCCCTCCAAATGAGAAAAACTCCAATTTATAGAGGGGAGGGGAGAAGAGGTTACAAGTGGTTTCAAGTGTGAATGTGGAAATTCGGCCAAATATTTTATGCCAACTTGAACCGCCCATTTGACCACCAAAACGCGTGAATTGGCCGGCCTTCCAGACGGATGATTTGTGCCACATCATTTCCCCGAGCTTTCATCAAATTTTGGGCTCAATCCAAGCCCGTATGTAGAATATATGGCCCAAATACAGAACCTTCTCCATTCTGGAGAGCCCAGCCCAACTTTGACTTCATGGCCCAATTTCAACAACCAAATGAACTCTTTAGCTTTAGTGTCCTGAATAAAAGTTGTATATAATTAAGTTAGGAACACTGTTACAAAATTTCAAATTCAAATAATAAATATAAAAATATTTATCTTAGAAATACTACAGTGCACTATTAAGGGTAAAACTGGAATTTTCACCAAATTTTCAAATGAATGATCAAATCCCAAATATTTTATAAATAAACATGTTTAACACAATGTGAGGAAATTATATCATTTATTATCAATAAAATATTCAATAAAATAGTGTTTTATCAACTCCCCCACTCTTACCCTTTTGCACACCTGGGAAAAACCTCATATCAAGTAAACATCAATATCAAATCAAAACCAATTTTAAAACACATATCTTTAAGATCAATCAATTTCACACCAAGAATAAAAAAGATATCATGCCTCATAAAAAACCTTATTTCAAGTTCTCTATTTATATCATTCAATATATTTCCACTTCATTTATCCACCCATGCACAAAACACTTACCTCGCTTGAATTTTCTCTCATCACTCAAATATCAATTTTTTTTTGCAATGTCTTTCTCATCCAAACTCATACAAGGGTCACCATAGGCTTGATAGATTCCTACATCGCTACCCGATGTGAGTCAAGGACATATGTTTATCATGAGGACTTTTCAGGGTTGTTCTGTGGCTTTCGGTTGGTAGGATTAAGATGTGAAAAACTCTGAGGCTGAATGAGGAGGGCTTGACTCTTTTAAAGCAAAATTGCATTAATCTAATTTCCACTTAAATATGGTCTTCTCTTCAATCCCCATAGTATCAATTCAGCTCCATCATCATGAAAAGTCATGAAAGGTTTACACCATTCATCATTTCAGCATAAAAAATGTCAATCTTCTCAAACATGATTTTCTTGAAAGCTCCAGATGGGCACAACTTTCCACCTCAATTAGAAGCTCCGGAAAAGGCACAGCTTCACTTGTCATGAAAGCTCCAGAAAAGGCACAGCTTTCAATATAATGACTTTCTTTAGCAGCAAACACATCTCTTCAGAATTTAATTTTCCACCCAAAGTATCACATAATGTGGTGGCACAACACAAGACAACTTCCCCCACACTTAAGCTCAACTAGATTATGCAATTTCACTTCAAGAGTTGGTTGGATAGGGAAAATTGGCTTGTAATGTGGCTTAACCTAACAGGCTGTGCATGGCTTCTAAGGGCTACAAGGATTAAATATTCAAGGTAGGCCATTATAAAAAAAAGGATTCTTTGAAAAGGGGGCTTTAATACCAAACAAATGCCTCAATCATTTAAACATATGTACCTCAAACCCTCAAGTTTTGACAGGAATAGATCAAATTCTGGTTAAATCAAGTATGGTTTGGTTCTCTCAAGAAGTGAGGTGAATGTAAAGAATATGAAAATAATGGTTTAGAATCCTCACAGGAAAGTGATTTCAAATATAGAGACAGTGATATTGGCATGGGATTCAAAATTCAGCGTACTTTTCATGAAATTACTAAATATTTGAACTTGAAACAAAGTCATTTCAGCATTCATTTAAGCTTAGTTTCAAGGGGTAAATTGTTTCACTTATTGATATGGATTTAAAAATGGTGATGAGAATCATTTCAGCTCAAAAGTTTCAAAAACACATAGAAAATTGTAAAATAAACACACAAAATTTGAAAAAACACACAATTTTTTTTTAAACAGGAAAACAATTGAAATTACTAAACTAAAAGGTTCCCTCCCCCACACTTAAAATATTGCATTGTCCTCAATGTGAACCCGTGAGCTGATATATGCACATGAAATTCAGAATTTTTAAATAGGACAAATAATATAAAAGTGAAAGGGTTAGGAACAGCCTGATGTGATCAAGTGATGATGGGGTCATGCAGTGTGATAAAATCCACTGCATCATTAGGATGTCCCTCAATGTATCTCTTCAAACGTTGCCCATTGACTGTAAAGCTCCTTCCAGTGTCCTCTTGTGTGATCTCCACTGCACCATAAGGAAAAACATTAGACACAATATAAGGACCTAACCATCTGGAACGCAACTTACCAGGCATCAACTTCAGTCTTGAACTATAGAGAAGGACTTTCTCTCCAACATGAAACTCCCTTTGTTGGATCATTTTGTCATGAGCTGCTTTTGATCTTTCCTTGTAGAGCCTTGAGTTCTCATATGATGACAGTCGAATCTCCTCAAGCTCTTGAATTTGCAACTTCCTTTGAATTCCAGCTTGGGCCAAATCCATGTTACATTTCTTTATAGCCCAATATGCCCGATGCTCGACTTCCACGGGGAGATGACACGCTTTCCCAAAAACAATCCGAAATGGGGACATACAAATGGGGGTCTTGTATGCTGTCCTATAAGCCCACAATGCATCATCCAAGCGCTTGCTCCAATCCTTCCTATTTGGCTGCACGATTTTCTCCAAGATTTGTTTCAACTCACGATTTGAAACCTCAGCCTGGCCATTTGTTTGGGGGTGGTATGGTGTTGATGTTTTGTGTGTCACCCCATACTTTCGAAGGAGGGAAGCAAAATTCCTATTGCAAAAGTGTGTCCCTTGGTCACTGATGATGGCCTTTGGTACTCCAATCCTGCAAAAAATTTGTGCTTTGACAAAGTCCACAACAACATGAGAATCGTCAGTCCTGGTGGCCTTGGCCTCCACCCATTTACTCACATAATCAACAGCAACCAAAATATACAAAAATCCAAATGAACTAGGAAAAGGACCCATAAAGTCGATGCCCCATACATAAAAAATCTCACAAAATAGTATGGGTTGTTGGGGCATCTCATGTCTCCTAGAAATGTTCCCAGTGTGTTGGCAACGAGAGCATGACTTACAAAACACATGGGCATCATGGAACAAGCTAGGCCAATATAATCCAGAGTCTAAAACCTTCCTAGCTGTCTGTTGGGGTCCAAAGTGTCCACCACAAGCAAGTGTATGACAGAAATGCAAAACAGACTCAAACTCATGATCGGGAACACACCTCCTAATGACTTGGTCACTACACATGCGCCATAAGTATGGATCATCCCACACATAAAACCTAGACTCACTTTTTAATTTTTGGACCTGATGTTTCTTTAAATTTGCAGGGATTTCAGAAGCAACAAGGTAGTTAACTAAATCAGCATACCAAGGATGCGTACCTGAGATGGTATAAAGATGCTCATCAGGGAAAGTGTCCCGAAGTGGTACCTGATCCAAGGTGTCACCCTCTAGTGTGTGAGTAATCCTACTCATGTGGTCCGCCACCAAGTTTTCTGACCCCTTTTTGTCCTTTATCTCGATGTCAAACTCTTGAAGAAGGAGCATCCAATGGATAAGTCGCGGCTTTGCATCTGGCTTCTTCAGGAGGTACCTCAAAGCTGCATGGTCAGAAAAAACAACTACTTTAGAGCCCAATAAATATGAACGGAATTTATCTAAAGAAAATATGACAGCAAGAAACTCTTTTTCTGTGGTTGTGTAATTTGATTGGGCTGAATCCAGTGTCCTTGATGCATAGGCGATCACATGTGAACGCCCCTCCACCCTCTGAGATAAGACAGCTCAAACCGCGAAGTTGGAGGCGTCACACATAAGATAAAATGGAAGGTCCCATCGTGGGGGCTGTATGATAGGTGGAGTGGTCAGACACTTCTTTAGCTCATCAAAGGAAGTCCTACAAGAATCATCAAACACAAATTCAGAATCTTTTTGAAGTAATCGTGACATAGGAAGAGCGATCTTACTAAAATCTTTGATGAAGCGCCTATAAAATCCTGCATGCCCTAGGAAAGATCTAACATCACGCACACATGAAGGATAGGGTAAGGATGAAATAATTTCTACTTTAGATCTATCAACCTCTATCCCATGTTTTGACACCACATGCCCTAAGACAATGCCATGCTCTACCATAAAATGACACTTTTCAAAGTTTAGGACCAGATTCTTCTCAATACAACGATTCAACACATTTCCCAAACTACTTAGACATTCATCAAATGAAGACCCATACACTGTAAAATCATCCATAAATACCTCTATGCAGGTCTCAATAAAATCAGAAAAAATACTCACCATACATCTCTGGAAGGTACCTGGGGCGTTGCAAAGTCCAAATGGCATCCTCCGGTAGGCAAATGTGCCAAAGGGACAGGTGAATGTAGTCTTCTCCTGATCCTCTGGAGCTATAGGAACCTGAAAATATCCAGAAAATCCATCCAAGAAGCAATAGTGTGTTTTCCCAGCTAGTCTCTCGAGCATTTGATCAATAAATGGGAGGGGGAAATGGTCCTTACGAGTGGATTGATTTAGTTTCCTATAATCAATACACACACGCCAACTGTTTTGCACCCTCATTGGAACTAAATCATCTTTCTCATTTTTAACAATAGTAAAACCAGTTTTCTTAGGCACAACCGGAATTGGACTTACCCACTGTGAATCTGAAATGGGAAAGATTATACCTGCCTCGAGCAATTTCTCAACTTCTTTCTTAACAACTTCTAGGAGGGTGGGATTAAGTCTCCTTTGTGGTTGTCTCACCAGTTTAGCCCCATCCTCCAAGAGAATCCTATGCATGAAAATGGAGGGGCTAATACCTGATATGTCAGCCAAGGTCCACCCAATCGCCCTGATGTTCTCCCTCAAAATATTCAAAAGCCTTTCTTCATGTTCAAAAGGGAGATTGTTAGCAATGATAACAGGTAATCTCTCACCACTCAACAAGTATGAGTATTTCAGATTTGGTGGCAATGGCTTGAGTTCTAATGAAGGAGGGTGTAGTATGGATGGAGACATTGAAGGAACTGAAATATGTGCACAAAGAGCATCAGTATCAGAATAGACATCATCAAAATCATAGAATAAAGCATCAAATCCATCAGCATACTCAACAACCATTTCATAATCAGAGTGAACATGATCAAAATCAGAATATGAATCCACATCAAAATCAAATCTTAGAGAGTCTTGTTCATTAGAAACAGGTGTGGAAGTTCTCTTAGTCATTAAACCAGAACCAATACTCATAATCTCCCTAAGCATAGGACAATCCAATTCCATGATGTTTTTACTTGGTGGTTCAAAATGGGAGATAACAAAAGCAGAATGGTCCTCTGAGGGGTACTTCATGGAATCCATAACATTAAATATCATAACTTCATCTCCAAACTCCATGGAAAGTGTACCCTCATTGAAATTTATGATAGTTTTTGCAGTTTTGAGGAAGGGTCTACCTAAGATAATGGGGGCATGAGAACTTACCTGATCATCCTCCATGTTAAGAACATAGAAATCCGCTGGAAAGATCATGTATCTTACCCGGACAAGTACATCCTCAAGGACTCCCGCTGGATATGCCGTAGCTCTATTCGCCAATTGCACCACTACTCTTGTTGGCTTCAACTCACCAACCTGCAAGGAAGAGAATACAGAGTGAGGCATCACATTTATGGAAGCTCCTAAATCACAAAGAGCATCAGAGAAGTGCAACTCCCCTATGGTACATGGGATGGTGAATGTCCCGGGATCCTTGCACTTTGTTGGCATTGCTAGAGTTGGTGTAATGAGTGCCGAGACATTCCTTCCAAGGTTGATCCTCTCATTTCCCTTAAGCCCTCTTCGATTGGTGTAGAGTTCTTTTAAGAATTTGGCATACCTTGGGATTTTCTTAATGGCTTCAAGTAGAGGAATGTTGATCTCCACACGCTTGAATGTGTCCAAAACCTCCTTTTGCATTGCTTCTTCAGCCATCTTCTTGGTTTGAACAACCCTGTTTGGAAAAGGAAGGGGTTTAGGAGGAACATCAACAATCTTTTTCTTACCTTTATCTTTCTCCTTGGATTGCTCATCAGTTGGTATGGAATGCGGCTTCTCTGAAGTTGAGGTGAATCCCGGTGGAATGGTAGGTGCAGATGTATCGTTCATTTGCTTCCCGCTTCTCAATGTGATGGCACTAACATTCCCCTTTGGATTTGGAGTGGGTTGGGAAGGTAGATTTCCATAATTCTTACTCACAAGTTCATGGAGGGCGGTGGAAATCTGGCTCATTTGAGTCTTCAACTCTCTCAGCTCCGAACCTTGACTCTTCAGCTCATTCTGTTGATTAAGAACAATTTGTTTCAAAAGATCATCAGTGTTAGAGTCTAACTTTGGTGGGGGATTCCCTTGTTGTTGGCTTGTTGATGCTTGGGCTTCAAATCTCCTTTGGGGTTGTTGGAAACCCTACTGGTAAGGCGAAGGCTGCTGGAAGTTTGGTTGAAAAGGGGGCCTTTGTTGTTATCCAGATCCATACCTCATGTCCGCTAGATCTTTCCACCCTTGGTTGTATGTTGGATCAAACTTCTTTTGGGGATATGGTAGTTGTTGTTGCTGATGAAATGGTCTCCCAGGGAACACTGCTGCACAATCTTCTGTTTCTTGGAGTTGTGGGCAACAGTCAGTTGGGTGGCTTGTCTCAGTGCAAATACCACAAGGCCTTGAAGGAGGGGGTTGGGATGTCTTTGGAGCCAATGCAATCTGCCTCACCATAGTTGTCAATTCTTCTAACTTAGTATCAATAAAATGTCTTTCAAGAGAAGAAGGACTTACTTGATGTACTCCTCGAACATGTGGTGTACCTCTATCACCGAATTGTTGAGAGTTTTGGGCCATTTTGTCGATCAATGCTCGTGCAGCTACTGGTGTCTTGTCCACCAATGCTCCTCCAGCTGCAGCATCCACCATGCTCCACTCCATGGGTGTGAGTCCTTCGTAGAAGTATTGGATGAGGAGTTGCTCACTGATTTGGTGATGTGGGCAGCTTGCACACAACTTCTTGAATCGCTCCCAGTACTCATACATTGACTCCCCTTGTGCTTGCTTGATCCCTGATATCTCCTTTCGAATGGATGTGGTCCTTGATGCTGGAAAAAATCTCTGCAAGAAAAGATGTTTCAAATCATTCCAACAAGTTACATCTTAGGGTTGTAAATAATACATCCAATCTTTCGCAGCTCCATCAAGTGAGAATGGGAATGCTCTTAGTTTGATTTGATCTTCAGAGACATTTCTAGGTTTTAGGGTTGAGCAAACCACATTAAATTCTTTCAAATGTTTATTGGGATCCTCACCAGAGAGGCCATGAAACTTTGGAAGTAAGTGAATTAACCCAGATTTCAGTTCGAAGTCCGATTCGAGATTTGGGTATGCAATACAATTTGGTTGATAGTTAATATCAGGTGCAGCCAATTCTCGAATGGTTCTATTAAGTTCATTTCCATTGTTTCCAGCCATTGGTTCTTGTTTTATGGTTGAATTTGAATTGCTTCCAATTTCAATGTTCTGATATTGGAGTAATTCTCCAACTAGTTGAATGTTGAAACTTCCTGTAGACTGAGAATGTCTGATTCGTGCCCTAAGGCTACGTTCAATCTCAGGGTCAAGATCTAAGAGATCTTCGGGATTAGTTCGTGTCATAAATCAATGAAAGATGAAAAGAAGTAATGTGGACCATAGTAAAATAAAAATTTGAAGTTTGAGTTGATGGTCCAAAAAGAAGTAGAAAGAGATAAAAGAAGAAGAAGAAGAAAAAATCAGATTGGGTAAAGACAGAAGAAAGAAGAGAGGAAGAGAATTAAAATGTAAAATAAAATAAATACCTCTAATTGGTTGAAATAATTACTTGCCTCCCCGGCAACGGCGCCAATTTGAAAGAGCGCTGTCGTGGGCGCCCTCAAATGATTAGTGTGATTTGGGGTACTTAAGTGCAGCAGAGTGGCTGACCAAGGTCGTCTCTCAAAGGAGGAAGTGAATTTAACAACTTATTAGAGGTATTCTAAAAAAATAAAATAAAATAGAATAGAATAAAAACACTACTTTAAAGGATTGGGGTTTGTTGTAGTTTATGAATCTAGAAGAAGTTTGCTGGAAGAAGATTGTATAATTTTTGTTTTGTTTTTAGTTTTGAAATGAATTTCAATTTAAATGACACAACAAGAAGATGTTTTTTTTAGAAATCTATTTAAAAAGCGTAATCGATCTAACTCTACCTCTTCACTTTATTATTAATCATTATCATTTAAATTAACATTCACTTAATTATGATCCCTTAATTTGTTAAATCCCGAACCCTATGAGAATTAACTTTACCACAAAGATGATGTGAATTTAAACCTAGGCTAACTTTGGAACGTGCAATCGCAACACCCTGCTTTGATTGATGTTCTAAGATTAGCTTATGATCAGTGATAAATTAAGGCACATATCCATTCTGGAAATGAGGATGAATTGTGTTTAGGGATTATATTTGAACTCTACAAATTTATCCCGTGTGGTCTTGTATTACCGATTAAGATCGCGCTCTCACAATTTACACAAAATCCCGACCTCGCGTGTTTTTGTGTTAATTGTTCAATTGCTTGCTTAGTTTCTTACAATTTAAAAACACAATTCATGGATCATATTAAGTGAATTACAGTATCTCATTGATTCAAAATAATTAAATGAAGAGGGTAGAAGATAGATCGATTACTAAAAGACTACTCTTCCATGGGTGGCGTAATCATCGTAGAAGCGTTTTGCATGTGCAAAGGTTTAAAATGGGTATAACCCAATAACGCTTCTACTCAAGAATTCCAGCCCAATTAGGAAGATTAAGAGAAGAAGAAATTTAAACAAAACAGAAGAAAAGAGAAGAAATATAAGAAGAGCAATGAAGTTTATTACACAAATGAAAACATTACAAAATGAAGAAGAGAAGGAGGCTTCGATGAGGGGATCCTTGCTTCAAGAGCTACCCCTCTTACAATGGTTGGAGAATTTGGGTGAAACAAATTCTCCTATGCCTCCAATCTCCCAATGCACGTCCCAACCCCTCCAAATGAGAAAAACTCCAATTTATAGAGGGGAGGGGAGAAGAGGTTACAAGTGGTTTCAAGTGTGAATGTGGAAATTCGGCCAAATATTTTATGCCAACTTGCACCGCCCATTTGACCACAAAAACGCGTGAATTGGCCGGCCTTCCAGAAGGATGATTTGTGCCACATCATTTCCCCGAGCTTTCATCAAATTTTGGGCTCAATCCAAGCCCGTATGTAGAATATATGGCCCAAATACAGAACCTTCTCCATTCTGGAGAGCCCAGCCCAACTTTGACTTCATGGCCCAATTTCAACAACCAAATGAACTCTTTAGCTTTAGTGTCCTGAATAAAAGTTGTATATAATTAAGTTAGGAACACTGTTACAAAATGTCAAACTCAAATAATAAATATAAAAATATTTATCTTTGAAATACTACAGTGCACTATTAAGGGTAAAACTGGAATTTTCACCAAATTTTCAAATGAATGATCAAATCCCAAATATTTTATAAATAAACATGTTTAACACAATATGAGGAAATTATATCATTTATTATCAATAAAATATTCAATAAAATAGTGTTTTATCAACTCCCCCACTCTTACCCTTTTGCACACCTGGGCAAAACCTCATATCAAGTAAACATCAATATCAAATCAAAACCAATTTTAAAACACATATCTTTAAGATCAATCAATTTCACACCAAGAATAAAAAAGATATCATGCCTCATAAAAAACCATATTTCAAGTTATCTATTTATATCATTCAATATATTTCCACTTCATTTATCCACCCATGCACAAAACACTTACCTCGCTTGAATTTTCTCTCATCACTCAAATATCAATTTTTTTTGCAATGTCTTTCTCATCCAAACTCATACAAGGGTCACCATAGGCTTGATAGATTCCTACATCGCTACCCGATGTGAGTCAAGGACATATGTTTATCATGAGGACTTTTCAGGGTTGTTCTGTGGCTTTCGGTTGGTAGGATTAAGATGTGAAAAACTCTGAGGCTGAATGAGGAGGGCTTGACTCTTTTAAAGCAAAATTGCATTAATCTAATTTCCACTTAAATATGGTCTTCTCTTCAATCCCCATAGTATCAATTCAGCTCCATCATCATGAAAAGTCATGAAAGGTTTACACCATTCATCATTTCAGCATAAAAAATGTCAATCTTCTCAAACATGATTTTCTTGAAAGCTCCAGATGGGCACAGCTTTCCACCTCAATTAGAAGCTCCGGAAAAGGCACAGCTTCACTTGTCATGAAAGCTCCAGAAAAGGCACAGCTTTCAATATAATGACTTTCTTTAGCAGCAAACACATCTCTTCAGAATTTAATTTTCCACCCAAAGTATCACATAATGTGGTGGCACAACACAAGACAACTTCCCCCACACTTAAGCTCAACTAGATTATGCAATTTCACTTCAAGAGTTGGTTGGATAGGGAAAATTGGCTTGTAATGTGGCTTAACCTAACAGGCTGTGCATGGCTTCTAAGGGCTACAAGGATTAAATATTCAAGGTAGGCCATTATAAAAAAAGGATTCTTTGAAAAGGGGGCTTTAATACCAAACAAATGCCTCAATCATTTAAACATATGTACCTCAAACCCTCAAGTTTTGACAGGAATAGATCAAATTCTGGTTAAATCAAGTATGGTTTGGTTCTCTCAAGAAGTGAGGTGAATGTAAAGAATATGAAAATAATGGTTTAGAATCCTCACAGTAAAGTGATTTCAAATATAAAGACAGTGATATTAGCATGGGATTCAAAATTCAGCGTACTTTTCATGAAATTACTAAATATTTGAACTTGAAACAAAGTCATTTCAGCATTCATTTAAGCTTAGTTTCAAGGGGTAAATTGTTTCACTTATTGATATGGATTTAAAAATGGTGATGAGAATCATTTCAGCTAAAAAGTTTCAAAAACACATAGAAAATTGTAAAATAAACACACAAAATTTGAAAAAACACACAATTTTTTTTTAAACAGGAAAACAATTGAAATTACTAAACTAAAAGGTTCCCTCCCCCACACTTAAAATATTGCATTGTCCTCAATGTGAACCCGTGAGCTGATATATGCACATGAAATTCAGAATTTTTAAATTGGACAAATAATATAAAAGTGAAAGGGTTAGGAACAGCCTGATGTGATCAAGTGATGATGGGGTCATGCAGTGTGATAAAATCCACTGCATCAGTAGGATGTCCCTCAATGTATCTCTTCAAACGTTGCCCATTGACTGTAAAGCTCCTTCCAGTGTCCTCTTGTGTGATCTCCACTGCACCATAAGGAAAAACATTAGACACAATATAAGGACCTAACCATCTGGAACGCAACTTACCAGGCATCAACTTCAGTCTTGAACTATAGAGAAGGACTTTCTCTCCAACATGAAACTCCCTTTGTTGGATCATTTTGTCATGAGCTGCTTTTGATCTTTCCTTGTAGAGCCTTGAGTTCTCATATGATGACAGTCAAATCTCCTCAAGCTCTTGAATTTGCAACTTCCTTTGAATTCCAGCTTGGGCCAAATCCATGTTACATTTCTTTATAGCCCAATATGCCCGATGCTCGACTTCCACGGGGAGATGACACGCTTTCCCAAAAACAATCCGAAATGGGGACATACCAATGGGGGTCTTGTATGCTGTCCTATAAGCCCACAATGCATCATCCAAGCGCTTGCTCCAATCCTTCCTATTTGGCTGCACGGTTTTCTCCAAGATTTGTTTCAACTCACGATTTGAAACCTCAGCCTGGCCATTTGTTTGGGGGTGGTATGGTGTTGATGTTTTGTGTGTCACCCCATACTTTCGAAGGAGGGAAGCAAAATTCCTATTGCAAAAGTGTGTCCCTTGGTCACTGATGATGGCCTTTGGTACTCCAATTCTGCAAAAAATTTGTGCTTTGACAAAGTCCACAACAACATGAGAATCGTCAGTCCTGGTGGCCTTGGCCTCCACCCATTTACTCACATAATCAACAGCAACCAAAATATACAAAAATCCAAATGAACTAGGAAAAGGACCCATAAAGTCGATGCCCCATACATAAAAAATCTCACAAAATAGTATGGGTTGTTGGGGCATCTCATGTCTCCTAGAAATGTTCCCAGTGTGTTGGCAATGAGAGCATGACTTACAAAACACATGGGCATCATGGAACAAGCTAGGCCAATATAATCCAGAGTCTAAAACCTTCCTAGCTGTCCGTTGGGGTCCAAAGTGTCCACCACAAGCAAGTGTATGACAGAAATGCAAAACAGACTCAAACTCATGATCGGGAACACACCTCCTAATGACTTGGTCACTACACATGCGCCATAAGTATGGATCATCCCACACATAAAACCTAGACTCACTTTTTAATTTTTGGACCTGATGTTTCTTTAAATTTGCAGGGATTTCAGAAGCAACAAGGTAGTTAACTAAATCAGCATACCAAGGATGCGTACCTGAGATGGTATAGAGATGCTCATCAGGGAAAGTGTCCCGAAGTGGTACCTGATCCAAGGTGTCACCCTCTAGTGTGTGAGTAAGCCTACTCATGTGGTCCGCCACCAAGTTTTCTGACCCCTTTTTGTCCTTTATCTCGATGTCAAACTCTTGAAGAAGGAGCATCCAACGGATAAGTCGCAGCTTTGCATCTGGCTTCTTCAGGAGGTACCTCAAAGCTGCATGGTCAGAAAAACAACTACTTTAGAGCCCAATAAATATGAACGGAATTTATCTAAAGCAAATATGACAGCAAGAAACTCTTTTTCTGTGGTTGTGTAATTTGATTGGGCTGAATCCAGTGTCCTTGATGCATAGGCGATCACATGTGAACGCCCCTCCACCCTCTGAGATAAGATAGCTCCAACCGCGAAGTTGGAGGCGTCACACATAAGCTAAAATGGAAGGTCCCATCGTGGGGGATGTATGATAGGTGGAGTGGTCAGAAACTTCTTTAGCTCATCAAAGGAAGTCCTACAAGAATCATCAAACACAAATTCAGAATCTTTTTGAAGTAATCGTGACATAGGAAGAGCGATCTTACTAAAATCATTGATGAAGCGCCTATAAAATCCTGCATGCCCTAGGAAAGATCTAACATCACGCACACATGAAGGATAGGGTAAGGATGAAATAATTTCTACTTTAGATCTATCAACCTCTATCCCATGTTTTGACACCACATGCCCTAAGACAATGCCATGCTCTACCATAAAATGACACTTTTCAAAGTTTAGGACCAGATTCTTCTCAATACAACGATTCAACACATTTCCCAAACTACTTAGACATTCATCAAATGAAGACCCATACACTGTAAAATCATCCATAAATACCTCCATGCAGGTCTCAATAAAATCAGAAAAAATACTCACCATACATCTCTGGAAGGTACCTGGGGCGTTGCAAAGTCCAAATGGCATCCTCCGGTAGGCAAATGTGCCAAAGGGACAGGTGAATGTAGTCTTCTCCTGATCCTCTGGAGCTATAGGAACCTGAAAATATCCAGAAAATCCATCCAAGAAGCAATAGTGTGTTTTCCCAGCTAGTCTCTCGAGCATTTGATCAATAAATGGGAGGGGGAAATGGTCCTTACGAGTGGATTGATTTAGTTTCCTATAATCAATACACACACGCCAACTGTTTTGCACCCTCATTGGAACTAAATCATCTTTCTCATTTTTAACAACAGTAAAACCAGTTTTCTTAGGCACAACCTGAATTGGACTTACCCACTGTGAATCTGAAATGGGAAAGATTATACCTGCCTCGAGAAATTTCTCAACTTCTTTCTTAACAACTTCTAGGAGGGTGGGATTAAGTCTCCTTTGTGATTGTCTCACCGGTTTAGCCCCATCCTTCAAGAGAATCCTATGCATGCAAATGGAGGGGCTAATACCTGATATGTTAGCCAAGGTCCACCCAATCGCCCTGATGTTCTCCCTCAAAATATTCAAAAGCCTTTCTTCATGTTCAAAAGGGAGATTGTTAGCAATGATAACAGGTAACCTCTCACCACTCAACAAGTATGAGTATTTCAGATTTGGTGGCAATGGCTTGAGTTCTAATGAAGGAGGGTGTAGTATGGATGGAGACATTGAAGGAACTGAAATATGTGCACAAAGAGCATCAGTATCGGAATAGACATCATCAAAATCATAGAATAAAGCATCAAATCCATCAGCATACTCAACAGCCATTTCATAATCAGAGTGAACATGATCAAAATCAGAATATGAATCCACATCAAAATCAAATCTTAGAGAGTCTTGTTCATTAGAAACAGGTGTGGAAGTTCTCTTAGTCATTAAACCAGAACCAATACTCATAATCTCCCTAAGCATAGGACAATCCAATTCCATGATGTTTTTACTTGGTGGTTCAAAATGGGAGATAACAAAAGCAGAATGGTCCTCTGAGGGGTACTTCATGGAATCCATAACATTAAATATCATAACTTCATCTCCAAACTCCATGGAAAGTGTACCCTCATTGAAATTTATGATAGTTTTTGCAGTTTTGAGGAAGGGTCTACCTAAGATAATGGGGGCATGAGAACTTACCTGATCATCCTCCATGTTAAGAACATAGAAATCCGCTGGAAAGATCATGTCTCTTACCCGGACAAGTACATCCTCAAGGACTCCCGCTGGATATGCCGTAGCTTTATTCGCCAATTGCACCACTACTCTTGTTGGCTTCAACTCACCAACCTGCAAGGAAGAGAATACAGAGTGAGGCATCACATTTATGGAAGCTCCTAAATCACAAAGAGCATCAGAGAAGTGCAACTCCCCTATGGTACATGGGATGGTGAATGTCCCGGGATCCTTGCACTTTGTTGGCATTGCTAGAGTTGGTGTAATGAGTGCCGAGACATTCCTTCCAAGGTTGATCCTCTCATTTACCTTGAGCCCTCTTCGATTGGTGCAGAGTTCTTTTAAGAATTTGGCATACCTTGGGATTTTCTTAATGGCTTCAAGTAGAGGAATGTTGATCTCCACACGCTTGAATGTGTCCAAAACCTCCTTTTGCATTGCTTCTTCAGCCATCTTCTTGGTTTGAACAACCCTGTTTGGAAAAGGAAGGGGTTTAGGAGGAACATCAACAATCTTTTTCTTACCTTTATCTTTCTCCTTGGATTGCTCATCAGTTGGTATGGAATGCGGCTTCTCTGAAGTTGAGGTGAATCCCGGTGGAATGGTAGGTGCAGATGTATCGTTCATTTGCTTCCCGCTTCTCAATGTGATGGCACTAACATTCCCCTTTAGATTTGGAGTGGGTTGGGAAGGTAGATTTCCATAATTCTTACTCACAAGTTCATGGAGGGCGGTGGCAATCTGGCTCATTTGAGTCTTCAACTCTCTCAGCTCCGAACCTTGACTCTTCAGCTCATTCTGTTGATTAAGAACAATTTGTTTCAAAAGATCATCAGTGTTAGAGTCTAACTTTGGTGGGGGATTGCCTTGTTGTTGGCTTGTTGATGCTTGGGCTTCAAATCTCCTTTGGGGTTGTTGGAAACCCTACTGGTAAGGCGGAGGCTGCTGGAAGTTTGGTTGAAAAGGGGGCCTTTGTTGTTGTCCAGAGCCATACCTCATGTCCGCTAGATCTTTCCACCCTTGGTTGTATGTTGGATCAAACTTCTTTTGGGGATATGGTTGTTGTTGTTGCTGATGAAATGGTCTCCCAGGGAACACTGCTGCACAATCTTCTGTTTCTTGGAGTTGTGGGCAACAGTCAGTTGGGTGGCTTGTCTCAGTGCAAATACCACAAGGCCTTGAAGGAGGGGGTTGGGATGTCTTTGGAGCCAATGCAATCTGCCTCACCATAGTTGTCAATTCTTCTAACTTAGTATCAATAAAATGACTTTCAAGAGAAGAAGGACTTACTTGATGTACTCCTCGAACATGTGGTGTACCTCTATCACCGAATTGTTGAGAGTTTTGGGCCATTTTGTCGATCAATTCTCGTGCAGCTACTGGTGTCTTGTCCACCAATTCTCCTCCAGCTGCAGCATCCACCATGCTCCTCTCCATGGGTGTGAGTCCTTCGTAGAAGTATTGGATGAGGAGTTGCTCACTGATTTGGTGATGTGGGCAGCTTGCACACAACTTCTTGAATCGCTCCCAGTACTCATACATTGACTCCCCTTGTGCTTGCTTGATCCCTGATATCTCCTTTCGAATGGATGTGGTCCTTGATGCTGGAAAAAATCTCTGCAAGAAAAGACGTTTCAAATCGTTCCAACAAGTTACATCTTAGGGTTGTAAATAATACATCCAATCTTTCGCAGCTCCATCAAGTGAGAATGGGAATGCTCTTAGTTTGATTTGATCTTCAGAGACATTTCTAGGTTTTAGGGTTGAGCAAACCACATTAAATTCTTTCAAATGTTTATTGGGATCCTCACCAGAGAGGCCATGAAACTTTGGAAGTAAGTGAATTAACCCAGATTTCAGTTCGAAGTCCGATTCAAGATTTGGGTATGCAATACAATTTGGTTGATAGTTAATATCAGGTGCAGCCAATTCTCGAATGGTTCTATTAAGTTCATTTCCATTGTTTCCAGCCATTGGTTCTTGTTTTATGGTTGAATTTGAATTGCTTCCAATTTCAATGTTCTGATATTGGAGTAATTCTCCAACTAGTTGAATGTTGAAACTTCCCGTAGACTGAGAATGTCTGATTCGTGCCCTAAGGCTACGTTCAATCTCAGGGTCAAGATCTAAGAGATCTTCGGGATTAGTTCGTGTCATCAATCAATGAAAGATGAAAAGAAGTAATGTGGACCATAGTAAAATAAAAATTTGAAGTTTGAGTTGATGGTCCAAAAAGAAGTAGAAAGAGATAAAAGAAGAAGAAGAAGAAAAAATCAGATTGGGTAAAGACAGAAGAAAGAAGAGAGGAAGAGAATTAAAATGTAAAATAAAATAAATACCTCTAATTGGTTGAAATAATTACTTGCCTCCCCGGCAACGGCGCCAATTTGAAAGAGCGCTGTCGTGGGCGCCCTCAAATGATTAGTGTGATTTGGGGTACTTAAGTGCAGCAGAGTGGCTGACCAAGGTCGTCTCTCAAAGGAGGAAGTGAATTTAACAACTTATTAGAGGTATTCTAAAAAAATAAAATAAAATAGAATAAAATAAAAACACTACTTTAAAGGATTGGGGTTTGTTGTAGTTTATGAATCTAGAAGAAGTTTGCTGGAAGAAGATTGTATAATTTTTGTTTTGTTTTTAGTTTTGAAATGAATTTCAATTTAAATGACACAACAAGAAGATGTTTTTTTTAGAAATCTATTTAAAAAGCGTAATCGATCTAACTCTACCTCTTCACTTTATTATTAATCATTATCATTTAAATTAACATTCACTTAATTATGATCCCTTAATTTGTTAAATCCCGAACCCTATGAGAATTAACTTTACCACAAAGATGATGTGAATTTAAACCTAGGCTAACTTTGGAACGTGCAATCGCAGCACCCTGCTTTGATTGATGTTCTAAGATTAGCTTATGATCAGTGATAAATTAAGTCACATATCCATTCTGGAAATGAGGATGAATTGTGTTTAGGGATTATATTTGAACTCTACAAATTTATCCCGTGTGGTCTTGTATTACCGATTAAGATCGCGCTCTCACAATTTACACAAAATCCCGACCTCGCGTGTTTTTGTGTTAATTGTTCAATTGCTTGCTTAGTTTCTTACAATTTAAAAACACAATTCATGGATCATATTAAGTGAATTACAGTAGCTCATTGATTCAAAATAATTAAATGAAGAGGGTAGAAGATAGATCGATTACTAAAAGACTACTCTTCCTTGGGTGGCGTAATCATCGTAGAAGCGTTTTGCATGTGCAAAGGTTTAAAATGGGTATAACCCAATAACGCTTCTACTCAAGAATTCCAGCCCAATTAGGAAGATTAAGAGAAGAATAAATTTAAACAAAACAGAAGAAAAGAGAAGAAATATAAGAAGAGCAATGAAGTTTATTACACAAATGAAAACATTACAAAATGAAGAAGAGAAGAAGGCTTCGATGAGGGGATCCTTGCTTCAAGAGCTACCCCTCTTACAATGGTTGGAGAATTTGGGTGAAACAAATTCTCCTCTGCCTCCAATCTCCCAATGCACGTCCCAACCCCTCCAAATGAGAAAAACTCCAATTTATAGAGGGGAGGGGAGAAGAGGTTACAAGTGGTTTCAAGTGTGAATGTGGAAATTCGGCCAAATATTTTATTCCAACTTGCACCGCCCATTTGACCACCAAAACGCGTGCATTGGCCGGCCTTCCAGAAGGATGATTTGTGCCACATCATGTCCCCGAGCTTTCATCAAATTTTGGGCTCAATCCAAGCCCGTATGTAGAATATATGGCCCAAATACAGAACCTTCTCCATTCTGGCGAGCCCAGCCCAACTTTGACTTCATGGCCCAATTTCAACATCCAAATGAACTCTTTAGCTTTAGTGTCCTGAATACAAGTTGTAGATAATTAAGTTAGGAACACTGTTACAAAATTTCAAATTCAAATAATAAATATAAAAATATTTATCTTTGAAATACTACAGTGCACTATTAAGGGTAAAACTGGAATTTTCACCAAATTTTCAAATGAATGATCAAATCCCAAATATTTTATAAATAAACGTGTTTAACACAATGTGAGGAAATTATATCATTTATTATCAATAAAATATTCAATAAAATAGTGTTTTATCAGTCTTTATTTTATTTTTCTTTTTATTGAAAAAATCTTGGCAGTCTTACCCTCGTGCAATTGCAATGGTTGTTCCTTTCAGATGAAAAACTCTAATTTTTTTTCCTTGTGTGGTTAGACCTTATGATACAGTTTTGGTTTTGTTTTTTTTATCATCTAGAGATGGTTTCATCTCATGGAGATGAAAAATCATGGATTAGTTTTCCATTTGATTTGGAGTTTCTTCTATTGAGGCCCCCATGTGGTGGGGTATTGTTCTATGTAGGGAGTTCCTGTGATTAGTTCATGTTGGGTTTCCCATGTTGATTGGTGATATATGGTTTCTAATGGTGGGGAGTCTACTATAGCCTACTATACTAGAAAACTGGTTTAGTCTCAAGTGTAGCTTGGAAATAGGTAGTTTTATTTGGGGTTGTTAGTTTTGAGTATTTCCTTCTGAGTGAATGCTGGGATGTTGGAGCATGTCCACAAGTCTTAATTGAAACAAGGTTTTAAAAGTTGTAGATTGATTTTTCCATTATTTTTAGGGATGTGGTTTCAGAGCATTTGATCAATGTAGGAAATGGGTGTATGTTCTGTTTGGCGGTGGTTGGGATGTTCTTTGATTTGAGGAGTTGAATCACATGAGCATGTGGACCTTTGTCTTTGATTAACCAACTAGATATTTTATGAATTTATGGGGGGGAAATTGTGATGGCGGAAAAAATTGTCACACTTGGATTTTTATTATCTCCCAATTTTCTGGTTTATCTTTTAGATCCTGGTTTTTCTATAAAGTTTTGGGTGTTTTAGATTTAAATTTGGAGATTCTGTGGCTTTCTAAGGGTAGACAGTTTTCACGGTGGGGAGAATTATCACATTATTATTTTTGTTTTGAGTTATTACTTTGGTTATTTTTATCCCTTTTTAATCCTTGGGATTCCCCATGATTTTTTGGTGAAAATGGGGATTTTGGTCTTGAAATCAGGTGGTGCTTGGTTGACACACGTTTAGAGAAATCTATGCACCCTTGACCATGAAACTGTGCAACCAATTTCATTTTTTGGGTAGTGGAGACTACACAGTTTTTGCATGGTTTAGAAAATCATGTGGGCTAACTATTAATCAAGCTCATATTGGATAGTGAGGGATGCACAGTTTCTACATGATTTGGTAAACCATGTAAGAAAATCATGTGACATTTCCAGGTCTTTAAAAAATGAAATTTTACTCTTATACCCTCCACACGATTTAACACAAAATCACCCTATTCTTTCCCATTAGGTTTGTAAAACCCTAGGAGGCTCCTATGTTCTTCCTCATGCCTCCCACATCATTCCTTGGTGATTCTAAGGTGATTTATTCAAGAGTTAAGGATATATATTCAAGGTATTATCCTTATTTATTATTCATCTTCCCCTTTATTCAATTTTCTCTTGAGTTATCCTTCTTCCTTGGTCTTGTGGATCTAGGGTTAATTTTTCTTTTGGTTTTAATTAGGGGTTTTGTTCAGTTATAGTTTCTATTGGATGTTCTTTATTCTTTGATCCTTTTAGAGGTTATTTCGAGTGGCCATTGTTGAAGAATTGTGTGTTTAAGGTTGGTTTACCTTTTCATTTATCCTTTAAATTTAAGAATATTTGGTTTCTTTATTTTTTAACCTTCTATATATGTTAATTAGTGATTTATGATTTTTATAAAAAAACATTATGAGAAATTAGGTTGTTTTCATAATTTCTTTGAAGTATATGAAATGGTTTCATTAATCTATGTACACCAACTATTTAATAAATTACAGGATTGGATTTTTCAAATAGATTGTGATTTTTAAAGCAAGGATTAGATTTTTAAATATATTTACGACATCTAAAATGGTGGTTTGGGTTTACCAAATAGATTTATAAATTGTTTGGATTTTATATGGGGGTTTTCTTGATTCTTTGAAAGTGGTTCAACATGTGATGATGGTGTGTGGAATATTTGTTATTTTTATAATAGTGGATTTGGTTGAAAATGTGGTGTGGGTGCTTAAATGGATTTTTATAAATGGTTGTGAAATAAAAAATGGTGTGTTTTCACCTTTTTAGAAAGGTGGATTTGGTTCTTTGAAAAACAATGCTTTCTTAATGGGTGATGGAAGCCCGTTTGGTGCTTTTGTGAAAATGATCATCATGAAAGATCTCCTTGGATAATCATCTTGCCTTGGTTATTCCAAATTTTCCAGGAGGTACACAGTGAGAGACTCTCTTATGTTCATATGGTTGAACTGCATGAGGTTATTCCTTGGAATGGCTTGTGTGTGACTTGTGTTTCTAGTTTCTTGTGCATGATGTATGTGCATGTGATTGGATTCTTATTTGGAATTGTTGGGTCACCCCCACTTTAGTCTTTACATAGTTACCTGGAATAACTATTTGATTTTTGGGGAATGGTTTCTACACTAGATTAGGATTTCTCTCTGGATAGTGTCCCATAAAGGTGTTTTGTTTTATTTTTGTTGCTATAGGAATGTTACCCTTATTCAGACCACATAGGGTGTGATCGAGCATGTAGGTGAGTTGATGTCATCGGTTGAGGCATGAATTTGAGACTAATAAAATGTAATTATGTTATAGATTATTCCACCGAGAACCCATATACTCCCATGTCATTCATCACTTAGTTATCTATGGAATATGATTGAGATTTATTTGTTGGTTAGTTACTCTTGTGTGATTTTTTTCCATTTACTATGTTATATGTTTTTTTATCTTCTTTTCTTGTGTAGTGTAACATTTTTATAAAAGTGATAAAACAGATTCAAGTGTTTTTTCAAAAGGTTTTGAAAATGTTTTACACTTTCTTCCTTTATTTTTAGTACAAAAATCATCTTTCTCCTCAAAACTGTTAATGTTTTCTTCTGGGAAAAGAATATAGATTTAAATGGAAAAAGGAAAATATACCATCTTTTTTTAAAGAGAAAATGGCTGAAAATACTAGTTTTATATATTTTATTTCAAACATAGAATTGATTTATTTTTTATTTAATGGAAATAAATTGGGACTTGATTATTTCAGGTATGCCTACTGAGTTTTAATACTCACTCCTATAGTTCTTTCTTATTTTTAGATTTTAGTGTAGGTTTCAACTTGGTTTCAAACTCTGTGGGAGACAGTTGGTTTTGGTATCATAGAGTGACCCTCAGGGCCACATGGATACATTGTGGTCATTAGGTTCAACTTGTTTTTTTTGATTTGTTGTATTTTCAATTTTGGTATAAATGATGTTCACATTAGTAATTGTATTCATTTATTTGGGCTTATCTATTTGTTTTTACACCATTCAGTTTATTTATGTTGGTAGAAATCATTCCCTTGGTTTTTATGTTAATTCCCCAACACTATTTTACATCATGAGGGGATTGAGAATGCCCTTCGGGCCTTGTATTGAGCTTGTTTAAGTGACTGGATTAGGGTTGACCTAGGTTGGTTTATGATAGGAGTAAAAAGATGTATTATGATATTAGAGATAACTTCTGGTGGGACAACATTAATAATGAGATTGTAGAGTATATCTCATGATGTTTAGTATGTTAGAAAGTTAATGTAGAGTGATAGAAGTCCAAAGGTAAGATTCAACCATTGCCTATACCCACGTAGAAATGGGATAATTTCACTATGGTCTTTGTCACCAGTCTCCTGAATACATCTAAAGGAAACAATTTGATATGGGTTGTGATGGATCGACTCACCAAGACTTATTACTTCATTTCTATTTGGGAAGATTTCATGCTTGAACAACTTTCTAAGATATATTTGAAGAAATTGGTGAGGCTCACAGGGTTCCACTTTTGATGATATTTAATAATTAACCAAGGTTCAATTCTACATTATAGAGAATTATTCAACATGATTTATGTACTGGATTGAATTTCAGTATGGACTATCACCCAAAAATTCATGGCCAATCTAAAAGAACTATTCAAACACTTGAGGACATGCTAAGAGCCTACTCAATGGAATTAAAAGGAGGATGGGATTAACATCTCCCACTGGTTGAGTTCTTATATAACAATAGTCTCTACTTGAATATTCAGTTGGATCCATATAAAGATTATTGTGGGAAGCGATGTAGAACTCCAAATTGTTGGGATGAATTTGGATAACAAAAGATACTTGGACCTAATATTGTGTAAGAGATGACCGAGAAGGTTAAATCCATACAACAACATAAGAAAGCTACTTAGAGTCTAAATAATAGCTATGCTAATAACCATAGAAGATAATTGGAGTTTGATGTTGGATAAATTTTTTTCCTTTGTATATCACTATGGAAGAGAGTCGTATGGTTTGGAAAGAACGGTAAGATTATCCCAAGGTAAATTGGTCCCTTTGAGATCCTTGATCTCATAGGTGAAGTGGCATACCAAATTGAAATTCCACCAACCATGTCTCAAGTGCATGATGTATTCCACGTATCTCTCCTGAGGAGGAACATACCAGATCCCTCACATGTACTAAACTCAAAAGTGGTATAGCTGGAAAATGATCTCTCTTTTGAGGAGCATCCAGTGAAGATTTTGGATTGTATTCACAAGGTTCTACGTAACAATACCACTAACTTGTTCAAGGTACTATGGAAAAACTATAAGTATGAAGAGACATCATCAGAGCTGAAGAAAGTAATGAAGGAAAAATACCCTCACCTTTTTTCACCTTTTTATGTAAAATAACCTTTGGGGATGAAATTTCTAAGGGAGGAAGAATGTAATGACCTAAAATTTTACCAAAAGTATTTCACTTATTATAATTATGTCAAAAAATATATAAATCACATAGAGAAACCAACAAAAAAATTATTCCAATAAATTATAAATTAGTGATAAAACAAACCAATAATAATTCCAAATAATACAATACAACTATAAATAAAAAACAAGATGATAATAATAGGGAAATTTGGATCCGCTGGAATCACTAAAAAAACTTCACTTACAAAAAAATCTGTATAAATAAAACATAATGTTAACAATATAATATTAATTTTGAATATGAATACATATAACCTAGATAGAAAATAGAATTCAATTAATAATGAATGAAATAAGAGGTATTTATAATAATTAAGGAACCTATACCATTGCAATAGTAACATGAGCGCTATAATAGTAATCTGACCGTTCAAAATAGTAAACTGGCCATTAAAATAGTAACCTCAACTATGAAAATATAATTAAAATTTAGTTATTTTTATAAATACAAATATGAAATAATTATATCATGGTGTATGTAAATAATGCTTTAAAAATGATAAATTAAGTGTTGGTTCATTTTGTGAAACGTAAATGTTTATTTATAATTTTATAGTTAATATAATTATTTAAAAGAAAATTTATTTTCTTAAAATATATTCATAAATTAATATTTTAATTTATTATAATTATAAGATAATTTTACGTGACCTTAATTAATTTTTCAAAGGGTCATAAAATCAATTATAATATAAAAATCAGTATTTTTTGAATAAATGATGATTTTATTTAAAAATTTAATTTCTCATGTTTAGAAAATTATTTTCATAAAATGGATTAAATATTTGAAATCTACATCTTGAAAAATATTTACGGTGGATTTTTGCTATTTTTCTAAAATAGTTGATTTTTGGTGAATAGTGAAATATAACCATTTTTGTTATTTAACATTATAAGAATTTTTTAGTCATGGATGAATTAAGCATGATGTAAGAACCCATTGTTTCAAATTATCTTGAAATATTTAGGATATATAGTCATATTAATCAACAATATTTATTTTCTTGATCCAAAATAATAAACTAATGAATATAATAATAAAAAACTCCCCTCCCCTATAAAGACCACCCCTCACCACCCATTATCCTCACAGATTATAAGCCGTGTATCTTTTCAATATTCATCCCAATTACCTTCCCAAGACTCTTCCCCACATCTAAGATCTAATATTATCAACAAAAGACTAAACTCAAGTGCCTTAATGTGGTTCTCAAGGAGACAACATTCAAGAGGTAAAATCCTCAATCATTTTCTTTTAATTTATTTTATTATCTTATCCTCTCCCAAACTGTATAAAAAATGGAATAATAACTCAAATATCATATATATACTGAATTTGTATTGTGTTATTGGTATATCCAACATCAAATCTCTTCTATTTTCCTTTTATTCTAAAAATGAAAACATCATCTGTGATATGTCGGTTCACCACCTTCATGGATAAAGAGTGTTCATTTTCTATTACCACCTTCAAGGATGGATATAAAACCATTATTATAGTTAAATAATATTTTAATATGTATATTATAAATTTTATCTTGTTTTGGAACTAATTTATAGACAAAATATTAAATAAACCGAAACTAGTTCGAGATGGTTGAAAAAATTTCCAAAATAAACTAAACATTTATCAATAAAATTTTATCAAATGAATAATCCTCATACCAAAAAAAGTGATATGTAGGACCATTTAGAATTATTTAGGTGAATTAATACCACTTCATTTAACTTCTGGGGAATTATTATCATTTTACAATAAATTCCATAATTATATACAACTGAGCTGATCATGAAAACCATGAAAATGAACACTCTCAAAATGATGGAATTGAACTTTATAACTCATCGAAATGGAAATAATTGAACATAATAAAATAGATAAAATAAATTTATAATAGGTTTTGAATTTATTAATTAATGAATCTAATTTTATTATCCATGATATTATGTACAAGTGAAGAATGCATTCAAACATAATATAAAGGGATTTTCGAACCCAAGTACTTTTATTTGAGTTATCCCTCCTTCAAAAAATATTAGGTATGACTATTACTCTAATATTCCTTAAATATAATTTCATTATTCTTAAATTTTTATTTTTAAGGATATACATGTTTCAAAACTTGATTTTATAACAAATATATTGATTTTCCAAAATACCTCTTCTTTCCAAAACACATCTTGATTCCTCTTGAATTGCTTCTTCTTCACTCAAAGTAAATGTTGATGGGACAACCTCTAGAACACCAGAACCTTATGGATGTGTAGGTATCTTAAGCACATATCACGTCTTTTCAAAATGATGATTTTATCATTACACTAATGTTGGGGTGTCCTATGAAGCTTAATTATGGGCTATGGATTATGCAGTCAGGTATGTTGTTCAATTTAAATGGAACTTGTTATGGATTGAATCAGATTCTCAACTTGTGGTACAGGCCTAGAAAACAAGAACCCAGAATGTGCAATGGAGAGTCTTAACTCAATGGGTTTATTGCCTCAACAAGGCCACTCAGCTCAATCTGGTAGTCTCACATGCATATAGGGAAGAAAACCAAGTTGTGGACACTTTTTCAAAGAAAGAAACCGTGGAGAATAATATGATGTGGTGTTTCACAGCCCAATCGTGGAGGAAGACATGTGTGGTGTCACATATTATATATTTCTTAATAATACCTTATATGATTTACTCATTTATCAAATTTTAATAAAACTTTTTAGGATCAGGTTTGACTAGATCTTGGACTTTTGGGTATATAAGTGATGTATGGTCCTAATTTTCCCAAGATACTAACCCTTTAGATCATGGATTATAACAATTTTATGTTGTTTATATTAAAATTGATGTAATATTCATGTAATAAAAATTAGGGTTGTTATAGTTACCTCATATGTTCTGAAAATAGTTCCTCCAAACTACCTATAATAAACTAGTCTGGGTCGTCCCTTCGAAGGATGCCCGAACCAGCCCACCACATGCTTGAAGGGCATTCTTGATCCTGATAGGCAAGTAACTAGTGACTGGGTATCACAAGAACAAACTTGGGAATGATTTCAACTAATAATTAGAGTAAAATATAGAAGTTTGAATATAATAAAAATATGTCATGACTTGTTCATACATCAGACATCTATGGAAAAGAAAACAAAAAAAAAAACATCAACCTAATATCACAACTAGGAATTAAAGTAAAAATTAGGGAGCAAAAAAATCCTACATCACATTCCAAACACCCTCTACTTCCAAGAAAATACACCCTCCTCTAATAGATTTTATTTCCCCACTGAAAGATATTTCTACCCTCTATCCGTAGAAAGAAATAAAACACCTAAGTGACCTAAGGGAAATCAAGTAAAAGGACACACACTAAACATTATAAGAAAAGTAAATGTAGGTAATATGGAATCATGGAATAAGAACCAAAGGATGAATGAAGTAAAATAAGTATCAACCTTAATAAATAAGTGGTCTCAAGAGTATCCCAATAAAGAAGAACTAGGAACCTAAAACTGAGATAATAATAGGCATGTGCACATAAGCATTCAGTAATCCACTAATAACCATTGAATCTATTGAAATCCCTTAGTAACACAAATTACAAAATTCTAGTTTGAACATAATATATAAAGTAGTTTTTCACATGATTTACAAAATAAAATCATAATAATACTTTAAAACAACTATAGTTTTTATAAAACAAAAACAAGGACAGTTATACATTTTAAATAAAACCTTTAAACTGAGGAAAAAACCAAAACACTATTTTTATCCTTCTAAACATCTCTTGAAAATCCCATTTTTAGAAACCATTTTAAATAAAACTCATTTTTTAAAAACTCTTGAAATAAAAACCCAAACCATTCCCTATTTTAAAATAATACCTTGAAATCACTTATAAAATATGGCTTTTGAATATAAGACAAAATAAATAGATAAGGGGATTTCATACAGGTCAAAAGGAGCAACAACACCATCACAAGGAAAATCGTATGATGTAAAGTCTTAATCATAAAATAACCAATATTTCAAAATATTAATAATATATTATATTAGGTTCTTGGGGGTACAATTACATTCCAACACACACACAACCCAAACACACAAGCTGAAAAGGTAGTTCATATCCTCCCAAGGGATAACCCACCCAACCATATGCTTTATTACATTGATGATTTTTGGCTTGAAGGACCATTGGGCATGAATCCCATTACATAGCATGTAGGCCCACTATTGGATGGTCCTAAGGCCCTGCCTATATCATGCCTACATTAATTCCATCCCATCATGCCTGTGTCACCACCCCTTTTGATGTCCTGAAGACCCGGTGGTCTGAATTACCATTTAAGATGAATATTACTACGGCTATAGCACCCCACTATAGTGTCTAATAAAGTCCCCACACTACTACAGTGATAGTACAATGTCTTCTATAGTACATGTGTAAATTTTCTCCCACTCAAATTTGAACCCAAGTCTGATGCAGGATTATGGGGGGAGCCTTTACCACTCAGGTAATCCCCCAACTGCACATGCAAAATATAACAAGTACAAAACTCACATGACCAATATAAAATAAATAACGCATAACATACCATACATATCATGATGAAACACCATATGGAATAATTATATAATACAAGAAACATATAGGTAGACCTACTGCTGATAGGTTAAGAATCACACATCTATTAACCGAATCACCCTAACTAGTCTATTTGATGAAAATCCCATTATCCAGGTGTTACATACAAATAGGGGGATAAACCAGTGATAAGTCTCAACTATCCTAAAAATTTACCAACACTTCCCACTTAGTATCTTTGTCTCCCAATGTAATAAACAAAATATGTGGTCTATGAACAAACAAATGTCATATCACATTAATAACAAGCCTAAAGTATAACACCACAAACACATACTTCACAACTCTTATACTACCCTTGAAAAGATCCCCAATACATAATCACAAGATGAATCATATCACAACATACATCACATAGATAAATATAAAATCATCAACAAACACAAAGGGGGCTCAATAATGGCACAAAAAATCAATCAATCAAGAATCACTTAAAAAATGGCAACTAGGCATTTTATTCATCACTTATAGTACATACATTTGAAAAAACATTTTCAAACCAAGATTTTAAAGTTCCAAGTTAACTTCAACACTTATACACATATACTCCTTGATAAAAATATATATATCTCTATGTGTGTGTATATGGATACCCATTTTCCCAATGTACATGTTCCCATCTAAATGTGTGAAGATGTACAAAGAGGAAACCTATATATATATATCTATGATTAGGCATAGAATCCACATTTACAAGAGAAGAGTATTTGGAAACCAGACACAAACCCAATGGGAAACATAATAAATTTCAAACACTAATAAAAATTTCAAAGAAATATCAACTTCATTCCAAAAAATGGGAACCTCCACTTTTTTTAAAATAACAATTTAAAAATTAATCACACAATTTTGAAAAATTAAACTAACTTCAAATATATTTTAAAATATCCAAATCCCTTTAGTAAATCCAAAAAGGCATTTAATCAAACACTTAGAATAAAATCATGGTCCATTCCAAGTAGTTTAATCTTTGGAAACCCACTTGAAAATCAAAATAGAAATAGAAGAAATTTATGATTTCACAATAAAATATTCCAAATGATTGAAAAAATTTTAAATATCCTTTTGGGAAATTTTAAAAATAATTGGAATGTGGAAAAGAACCACGAAATTTTTTAAAAACTAATATAAAGTTATTTCAAGTATACTATGACATATAATATGCTTTTAAATTTACAAAAATTATTTTAAAAGTACACAATCAATTTATAATATATAGTACAAGGGGTTTTGTAAAAACACCTACATAAAATGGTGTTTAGAAATATGAAATGGGACTAATCACTTCTCCTTCAATGGAGGATTCCAAAAAACAAAAGAAGAGGAGTCAGAAGACCCATCACATGCCCTATGTGTTTGTACATATGCCTACATGTATTTTTGTTTTAATTGATTACAACTCTTCTCACGATTTCTTACTGTTATCATATATTTAAAATTTTAATTATATTAAATTACATGTTTAAATATTATTATATATCTTATATCTTTTAATTTTGTTTTATTTAAATTATTCTTAATCTTAATCACATCATAATATTTTTACACTTAATATCTTTATATTCCACGTTTTTATTGTTCAGAACATGTTCTATAAGTTTTATTTTGAGTTCCTAGGTGAAATAAGTCATTTTGGACCTAAAAATATCATTTATACATGTTTTGTACTATTGTCATTATGAAAATGTACTATTCCCACGTATTCTTTTTGGAAATCAACATAGACAATTTAAATTCACATATCCATTTGAGAACCATGGAGCTAATTTTTCAATTTCAGTTACCCTTTGTATTTTAACCATAAAATAAGCCATAAGGCTCCAAATTGACAAATACTTTTTTTTGGAAATCTAATAAGATTTTCTAAATTTCATTAGAATACATAAATTTTTTAATCGATCTATATAATGTATTAAATTAGGTTTCAATTATCTACATATTTTTAGTCTGATTTATGCTATTTTTTAAAACTATTTTTCTTTTATTTTTTAATCATAACGTGAGTTTTATAAATCTGATTAAGGAAATTATTGATTATTTAGAAAGATAATCAAATTATATAAATATAATTAAAAATGGGTAAAATATTATTATACATATACCAATTTATTTTTTAGGTTTGAATATTAAAATTTCATTTAGTTTTCAATTTGTAGGAATACGCTTATGTGAATCGCCAACATGGGAAATTCAGATACTTGAGAAAATCTCCCATACAATGAATTGTCATATTTTATTCACTTAAGTGATTCACCTATGTCAATTTCACTTATGTGAATCACATATATAAATACCATTACATATATTTTCTATATTAATCCCTCACGTGAATTTTCCAAAATCAAAACTCCTACGTGAAATTTACCTACGTATAAATCCTATATGAAATTATACTTTATTTTTAATTTTGTTTCATATATCAATTTTCTTCAAGTTTATTTCTTATGTTTAAATTTATATAATGATTTTTTAAATTTATATTAATCATGTATAACCTATTTGAAGTGTTTCACATTATTTTATATATGTTTTTATAAATATCAAAGAGTGTTTTAGTTTGATTCATAAAATATACTGCTTGAAACTTAAAAATTACTTTGTATTATTTTATTCCATTATTTCTAAATTAATATTAGTTTATATTGAACTCATTCCAACTTATTTTATTATTTTTAATGCGGTTTTATTAGGTTTTGAATTTCTCAACATATTTACTGCATGTTTAAAAAAAATGTTTTTGAATTTGATATTTCATATTAAAACTTGATATTTTCATGTGATTTATCATTGATATATTATTATAGAGACTATTTCAAGTATTTATTGAGTTATATAATTTTATTTGAATAAATAATTATTGTTTTAAATTTCTTTCATGAGTTGAGTGATTATTATGCAATGATAATATTATTTTCTCTTTCTCTATCTTTCTTTAATAATTAAACATTATTTTATTTTATTTTTTAAATTTTCTAATGAGTTCTCATATATATAAAGTTTATTTTAAAAAAAAGGAATCATGATTTTCTACTATATAAAACTACTCAAGTGAAATAATTTTAATATGATACATCTTCGACAAGTGCTTTCTTATTTTCAAGTTGTATAGTTCAAAGAGAAAAGTGGTGTGTACATTATGCCTGTAAAAAATATTTATCACTACTATTGAATGACCTCCCAAGGTATGAAAAAAACATCTATTACCTCTCATACTACCTTGATGAAATGATCAATTTTATCAAACAGTCAAGAACCAATACCTGTGTTTTATTATTTTTTTATCTATTCAGTTTTTGTTTCTTATATCTATAACACTTATTCATATATATCACATGATTTCACTTTCTCTATGATTTTACATATAAATTTTTTTTCTATATTTTCATTATAACTCATGAATTATAAATTTAGGACCGTTAAATTTGTGACTCCCAGTATCTAAATTTAGGATTATAATTGGGTTGTGACTCCCTATACAAAAGTTAGGTGTCTCATTATTCTTCCACTAGAAAAAGTAGTTTGTAATCGGGTTATGATTCTCATTTAAAATTAAGGTAGTTCAAAAGGTATCTATCAGCGAGTACAGAGGTATGAGAGTAGATTATATTCACTTTGGACCGAAGTACTATAAAAAAATACATGTATTCTTTCTTTTATTTCCACTACTAATTAATTATGCTAATTAACTTTGATAATTAATCAATCTTCTTAAAATTTTAATATGGTATATTCACCTAAATCTAGACCTTATGTCATTATTTAATCTAACCTAAAAATTCATATTATATGGAATTTAACCTTTATTAAGGATAATTTATCTCTATCATTCTTTTTCTTGATACCAAACAATAGGTATCAAATCTTGTTTACTTTGGAATTTAGCCAATCCTTCTATAGAGTCTATTGTTTATATTTAATTATGATAACATATTCCTAGACCTCATAGTAAAAGTAAACTATCACTAATATTATAGGATTGAAAGAAAATGAGGGATTTATTCCTCAAAAACTGCCTCACTTTTATGGAAATGATAATGTTTAATGAAAATCCATAATGGAGGCTTACCTTAAACAACTAATCATGGAGCATTAGTTGGTTATGGAAAAACCTTAAAAGATACCAGAAGCAACCTAGATACCCTTATAAGAAATTATTCTACTAAATATGCCTTAAATTTAAATATTTTTAATATTTTATATTTCTATATTAACAAAACCATCTTTAGTCATGTGTCTGTATGTAAGAAAACTCACGAGATCTATAAGTTTCTACAAGTTACTCACCTTGGCTTAGACAAGATGAATAAAATAAAACATGGAATTCTTTAATAGAGCTACCAAGATTTTAGGATGAAAAAAAATGAAAGTGTAAACCCAATGTTCCACCAATTCAAAAGCATTATGAACGGAATTAAATCCTTTGGAGAATCTTTAGAGAACCCAGTACTTTTCAAAAGAGTCCTTAGAGTTCTATCCAAGAAGGGGAATGAAAATAAGGTTGTGATAGATGAAAGTAATAATTTTAAAGTATACACATTGGATGAACTCATTAGATTACTTCTTTAATATGAGTTTGAGTTAAAGAATATTGCATAAGAAGAGTCTTCAAATAAGAAAGGAATTTCATTAAAATAACATATAAATGTTACTTATAACTCTTATGAATATGAGGCTCCATAAAGTGACAAAGGAGAAATCAAACATATAATAAAAGCTATCTATAATTTATTAAAGATAAATAAAAAGTTTAAAAAGAGAGCAAGTAATGATCAAATGAATGATCAAAATGAAAATAAGGGTACCATATATGGTCCATATGTAACCTGTTATGAATTTAGAAATGAGGGACATATAAAAATTGATTCTCCAAATCCAAAACAAGAATATAAAGGTAAAAAATACAAGAAGGAATTGAGATGTGATTATCATGTTGGATAGAGTTTCTCCAAAGAATCTGATTCTAGGGATGGATTTGAAAGAAAAAAAGAAAAAGAAAACCTATGCCTGATGGAAAAAATAAAAATGAGGTTAGTAATGATTCCAAATCTAGTTATTACTATGACAGTGATGGTTATAAATTTCATCAGTTATATAATGTAAATTAAAATTTGAAAAAATATGTTCTAGGACTAACTAAATTGTATAAATAATAAAAATAAGTAAAAAAGAGGCTTATAAATGATTGTAAGAAATTAAATAAGTATAATTAGGCTATCAAGGAAGAAATAATAATTTTTTCTTCATGTTCTAGAGTAATATTTATGATTATTTTGAGTCTGACCAAAAAGAAAATTATAATATTAAAAATAATTTGTATGATTAATGGAAAGTTTTTCCAATTTTATTCAAGGAAAATTAAAATATGAAAAGTTGGTATCTATGATGAAACAAAATAAATATAAAACTAGTTTTGGTTATAATCCTTAAATCCTTATGTTATATAGGACTAGTTTTATTAAAAATCTATTGGAAAAGTTTCTTTTTTTAAATTATTTAAATTTTGTATGCAAGGTAATTAACCTAATGGATGTTATCTTATATTTCCTCAATATCTTTGTTATACCAAGAAATTTATTTAAAAAATTCATCTACTAGAGTACCTTATAATAAATGTTTAATTTTTTTGGGTACTTAATAATTCTATTGCTAACCCAGTTGGACCCAAAATAGCATGGGTACCAAATTTTTTTAAAAATTTATTTATTTTATATAAAATCCCTCGAATGTATTAAGAAATACACATGATATATGAACAGTGGTTGTTCCTAACATAGGTCCAATGATCTATCAAATTTATTCTCTTACACCAAATGAGATGGATGCTCTATCACTTTTGGATATAACTCTAAAGGAAAGGTTAAAGGATTTGGTGAAAAAGGAATGATGTTTACTAGTATATACCTCTTGATCATTCTCATTTTTGAATTATAAAAAAATTATCCAAGAATGGAAATGTTCTAGATTTACCTAAGTTGAATGGATTTTAATTTTGGTGAAGAAAAAAAATATAATGTATCTATTGAGGGGTGAAAATTTCTTCTCAATATGATCCTATATTTTAGAGGATTCATAAAGATCATCCAATTGATAATGTTATTGGTAATGTTGGTTTTTTGGTTTGAAAACCAGAATCTCTACTTAAAACTATTTTTCTAAATGATTTTGTTTCTGATTATTTTCCTAATAATGTTATTGATGCTTTAAATGATCCAAACTTGATTGTTGATATGCATTATGATCTTAATCAGTTTATTATAAATAATTTTTGGAATTTAGTTTAATTTCCTGAGGATAAGTAGGTAATTAGAACTAAATGGAACTTCTGAAACAAGCTAGATGAATCTAGATAGAAATTCAACAATAAAGCTAGATATTTTACCCAAGGATACTCTCCAAAAGAAGGTATAAAATTTGAATTTTTTCACCTATTTCCAGGGTAGAGTCTACTGGTATCTTGTTAGTTTTTTCTTTTTTTTAATGTTTTTAGTTATTTAAAATGGTTATAAGAAGTAATTTATTAAATGGTTTTATTACTGAAGAAGTTTATGTTTCTTAACCCCATGGTTTTGAAAATGAAAATCTTCCTAATCATGTTTTTAACTGATCAAGTGATTTGTATGATCTCAAATAATTACCTCATGGTTAGTATGAAAGGATTTATTTTTTTATATTGAATAATGGTTTAAATAAAGGTAATTTTGATCCTATTATTTTTGTTAAAAAAATTATAATTAAATTATAATTATACACATTTATGTTGATGACAAAGTTTTTTGTTCTACTAGTGAATTTTTTTGTAATGATTTTTCTACTATGATGTCATCTGATTTTAACATGATCCTAATGGTAGAATTAAATTTATTTATTGAAGTTCATATTTATCAAAGGAAATATGAGATATTTCTCAATCAATCTAAGTATACTAATTAGTTAGTTAAAAGGTTTGGTCTCAATTCTTGTACATCTATGAAAACTTCTATGATCACTAGTTATAAATTAGATATTGATGCATTGGGTAAATTTATTGATATTAAATTTTATAGAGACATGATATGAAGCCTAATTAGTTAATTTTCATCTTAACCCAATATCATTTTTAGTGTTCTTTGATGTGTATGTTTTCAAGCTAATGCTAAAAGAAATCATATTAAAGTTGTCTAAAGAATAATTAGACATGTTAAAGGAACTATTAACTATGGTTTGTTTTATCCTAATTATATATGATTTGATTTAATATCCTATTCTGACACTAATTTTTAAGGTTTTATAATTTAAAAAATAGATCATAATGTATGTGAAATTTTCTTGTAAAAAGTCAAATTTATTGGTCTTCTAAGAGTAATTATCTATTGTTCTATCTATTGTAAAAGTTGAGTATATCTCTGCTACTAGTTGTTGTACTCAAATTTTATGGATTAAGAATAATTTATGTAATTTTGTTATTTTTATTGACAAATTTCTTATTTATTGATACAATAAATCTATAATTTATATTTCTAAGAAACCTTTACAACATTATAGAACACATAATATTGATGTTAGATTTAATTTTATTATAGATCATGTGAATTAGGGTGATATAATTTTTTTATTTATCCCTACCAAACATAAACTTATAGATATATTTACTAAGCCTTTAGATGATGTTCAGTTTCAATGAACTAAATTTGAGCTAGGAATGTTGGAATAACAATAGTTTTATATTTTAATTTGATTTGGGGTAGTTTTAGAGTATTTATTTATTGAAATTTTTAGATATATATATGAAACATGTAAAATATGTAATTTTTTAATCAGATTACTTGTGTTTAATTTATATATATTTTTATTATATAAATATTTTTAAAATTTTTATACTTCCTTGATGATGTTAAATTATTGTTTAAACTTTCAGTTTACATAAAATTTTATTTTATAAAATTTGCCTCATTTTTTTACTCAAATAACTTTTTAAAAATTCTACTTAATGTATTTAAATCTATTTTTTTATAGTGGATGACTTTTAAATGTAACTTTAATAAATGTTTTTAAAAAAAAATTAATTTATTTTTGTTTACTTAAAAAAGGGGGAAAACTATTTTTTTATTGATGTTCATTTTTTAATCAAACAAAAAGGAGGAGATTTTTTATTTATTTGCTTGCTTCTATTCTTATTTTTATTGATTAGGACTCCTCTTATGATTGATTAATATTATCATATATTTAAATGTTTAATTGTGTTCAATTACATGTTTATATATTTTTGAATATATTGTAATTTTTAATTGTGTTTTATTTTAATTATACTTAATATTGATCACATCATAATATTTTTATACATAAAATTTATTTAGATTTTATGTTTTGATTGTTCATTATATGTTCTATAAGTTTTATCTAAATAAGAAATTTGAGACCTTAAAATATAATTTATACTTATTTTTTTACTTTTATCATATAGAAAATATAGCATTCTTAAATAGCCATTATGGAAATCCATATAGAAAAATGAAATCCACATGACATTTTGTGAAGCACATAGTTGATTTTCCAGTTTCAGTTACCCTCTATATTTTGACCGTTACTTGATATCTACAACTCAAAATTGATTGATTATTTTTTTATTGTAAATTTAAAAAATTATATACATTTAATTATAAGACATAAACTTCTCAATCAATATATATCATGTCTTAAATTTGGTTTTAATTCACTGTATAATTTCAGTCTGATTTCTATGGTTTTTGGAAACTATTTTCATCTATTTTTAATCATAACATGAGTTTTAAAAATATGATTAAGGTGATTATTATTTATTTAGAAACCTAATGAAATTATCTAAATATAATTCAAAAGTACCAAAATCTGATTATACCTTTAAAAAGGTCTGTTTTTTGGTTTGAATACTGAAAAGTCATTCATTTTTTAGTTTTCTAGAATTCCATAATGTGAATTTCCTATCTGATAAATTCAGATACATAAGAAAATTATCCACTTAAAGATTCAGCTTTCAAAAATCTCTTACATAATTATCAAATGTCGATTTACCTTATGAGAATCACCTATGCAGATTTACCTATATAAATTTTCTTATGTGAATCCCTTACATGAATTCTTCTATGTCAAAACTAGTATGTGGAACCGCCTACATCAAAAAATCCTATGTGAAATTTTTCACATATAAATCCTACACGAAATTAATCTCATTTTTTCATTTTGTTTTATATATCAATTTACTGTATGTTTATTTATTATGTGTAAATATTATAATGACTTTATAAATTCATATTAATTATATAAAACCAATTATAAGTTTTCTCCATTTTTCAAAAATGTTTTTATAAAGATAAAAGAAAGTTTTAGTTTCACCCATGAAACTTACAACTTGAAACTCAAAAATACATTTTTATTATTTTATGTTGTTTTCTTTGATTAAAATATTTATAAATTAATATTAGTTTATATTAAAATTATTCAAACTTGTTTTATTATTTTTAATATGATTTTATTAAGTTTTTAATTTTTCTACATATTTACTACTCATTTTAAACGGGATGTTTTTGAATTTCATATTTTAAATTCAAGCTTTCTATTTTCATGGGATTTATCTTTCACATATTATAATGGATAACATTTAAATTATTTAATGGGATATTTCAAATTGGTTTTAATAAATATTTATTATTTTAAATTTCAGTCATGATTTAAACTATTATTATGAAATGATAATATTATTTTCCCTTTCTCTTTCTTTTATAATCGAGTATTATTCTATTTGAATTTTAAATTTCCTAACTACTTCTTGACTATGTAAAGTTCATTTGTTTTAAAAGGGCATCTATATATGATATTGTAAAAAAGTATAAAAGTGAAATAATTCTTATATGATACATCTTTGAAGAGAAATTTTATATTTTCAAGTGATATAGTGTGAAGAGAAAAGTGGTGAGTAAATTTTGCCTTTGATGAACATTTATCACTATGGCTGGAAGATCTCTCAATGGATGAACAAAAACATATTTGACTTCCCATACTTTCTTAAAGATATGATCAATATGATCAAAAACTTGAGAACCAGTACATTCATTTTATTATTCTTCTATATATTTTGTTCTAGTTTCTTATGTCTATAACACTTATTCCCATCTATTATGTTCTTTCACCTTTTCATTATGATTTTACATTCAAATAATTTGCTATATTTGGGTTATGACTCCAAAACTTTAAATTTAAGACCTTTTGGGTTGTGACTCCCAATATTTAATGTTAGGATTTTAATTGGGTTGTGACTCCCCATAAAAAAGTCAGGTGTTTGGTTATTCTTCCACTAGAAAAATTATTTTGATATTGGGTTATGATTCTTCATTAAAAATTTGGCCGCACAAAATTTATCTCATCGATTAGATAAGTATAAGAGAGAGTACGTTCACTTTGGACCAAAAATGATAAAAAAAATCCTTGCGTTCTTTCTTTTATTTCCAATACTAATTAATTATGATAATTAACTTTGATAATTAATCTACCTCCTTAAAAAAATTTAATATAGTATATTCACCCCCTTTAGACCATATGTCATCATCTTATTTGACCTAACAATTGTTATCAAAGGGAGTTTGACCTTTCTTAATGATAGTTTAGCTATATCAATATTTTTATCTATACTAAACAATTGGTATCAAATCTTGTTCATTTTGGAATTTACCCAATCCTTATATTGAGTCTGTTGTTTATATTTTATTATGATAACATATTCTTAGACCTTACAGTTTAAGGACAAGATCTGCAAGATGGTAGGAATGAATGAAAATTATTGATGGATTCTTCACAAAACACATAATTATAACATCAATGATAATGGTTACTGTAAATCCATAATAAAGGATTACCTAAAATAACTAAGTAGAGATAATTGGTATACTATAGAAAAACCTTAAAAGATACCAGAAGCTAACATCGATACCCTTAGAGGAAACGATGCTACTAAATATGTCTTAAATTTAAAAGTTGTAAATATTTTATATTATGATAGTAATAGAAGTGAATTTATCCATGTGTCTACATTTAATAAATCTCATGAGATATGGAATATTTTATTAGTTACTCACCTTGTATTTGAAAAGTTGATTAGAACAAACGTGGAATGCTTTGAGTGGAGTACCAAGATTTCAGGATGGGTAAAGATGAAAGTGTAAAATAATTTTCCCACTGATTCATAATTATCATGAATAGAATGAAATACCTTGGAGAATCTTTGGAGAAACCCATACTTGTCAAAAGATTCCTAATATCTCTACCCAAGAAGTGTCATGAAAATATGGTTACGATAGATGAAAGTAATAATTATAAATAATACACATAAGATAAACTCATCAGTTCACTTCTTCAATACCAACTTGATTTTAAGAATATTGTAGAAGAATATACTTCAAAGAAGATAAGACTTTCTTTCAAATCACATATAAATTTTATTTCTAACTCTTCTGAATCTAATATACAAGAAAGTGATAATGGATAAATCACAAATATAATAAAAGGTATTTATAATTGGAAAAATAGAATGGAAAAGTTTAAAAAGTGACTAAGTAAAGATCAAAAGAATGATCAAAAAGAAAATAAGTGTACCTCATATAGTCTATATGTAACCTATTATGAATGTATAAATAAGGGATATATCAAACTCAATCATCCAAAGTAGAAGCAACAATGGAGGGATAAAAAATAAAAGAAGGAATTTAAATGTCCTTATAATAATGGATGGAGTTGGAATAAAGAATTTTATTCTAGTGATGAATAAAAAGTGAAAAAGAATAATAAATATTTGATTGATGGTAAAAAATTAAAATGAGGTTAGTAATGATTTTGAATCTAGTTATTACTCTAACAGTGATGATTATAGCCTTGATGAGTTATATATAGAAAATAAAAAACTAAAAAATATATTATAAGTGTTATTGAATTGTATAAATAATTAAAATATGAAAATAAGGGGCTTATAAAGTAATGTGAGAAATTAAATATGGAGAACTATTCTCTCAAAAAAGAAATATGAAAATTTCTTCACGTTCTATAGGTAAGATTTATATTTATTTCGATTCAATTCAAAAAGAAAATCATAATCTTAAAAAAGAACTTGTAAGATTAAAATAAGCATTATATAGTTTTATGAAAGGAAAAGAAAAATATTAAATGATGGTTTCTATGATGAAACCACATAAAGATAAATATGGTTTTGGTTATAATCCAAAAATTTCTATATTATATAAGTCTACTTTTATTAAAAAAAATTCTGGAAAAGTTTCTTCTATTACATGATTTAAATGTATTATACAAGGATATTACACTAATGAATGTTCTCTTAGATTTCCTCAATTTATTGCTTATAACAATAATTTTATTTCAAAAAATTTATCTACCTCAGTAACTTATAATAAATGTTTAAAATATTTTTGGGTACCTAAGAATTCTATTGCTAACCTAGTTGGACCCAAAATTGCATCGGTACCAAAAATACCAAGTAATTGAATTTTATAATAAAAATTACTTAGATGTATTAAGAATGACACATGGTATATGTATAGTGGTTGTTCCCCGCACATGACCAGTGATATATTGAATTTAATCTCTTACAAAGAAACAAAATGGAGGTTTTTTCACTTTTGTTGATAACTCTAAAGGAAAGGTTAAAGGATTTAGTGAAAAAATAATAAGGTTATCTAGAATAGAAGGCTTGATCATGATCATTTTCAAATGATACAAAAATTACCCAATCATGGACATGTTCTAGATTTTACAAAGTTAAAGGGATTTCAATTTTTTGAAGATATATACCTAGTTAATGTGTTTATTGATGTGGAGAAAAATGATTATCAATATGATCCTAGATCATGTAGGATTCATAAATATCATCCAATTGAAACTGTGATTTTTAATTTTGGTTCTGGTATGAAAACTAGAAGATCTACTTTAAACTTCTTACTAACTCGACATTCGTTTCTAATCATGTTCCTCATAATGTTTCTGATGATTTAAATAATCCAAATTGGATTGTTACTATGAAGTATGAGATTAATCAGTTATTTTAAAAATAATTTATGGCCTTTAGTTGAGTTTAAAAATGATAAGAAGGTAATCAGAACTAAATAGATATTTAGAAACAAGTTGGATGAATCTAGACAGATTTAAAAAAATAAATTCAGAATATTTCCTAAGGATACTCTCAAGAAGAGTAATAAAAATTCAAGATTCATTTGCATTGGTTTCTAGGTCAATGTATTTTAAAATCTTTTTAGTTTTTCTTGTTTTCAAGGTTTTATGTTATTTTAAATGGATGTAAAAAGTAATTTCTTAAATGGTTTTATAAATGAATAATTTTATGTTTCTCAACCCTTGGTTTTGAAAAAGAAAACTTTCCTAATCATGTTTTTAAATTACCTAAATCTTTTTATGGTCTAAAATAAGAACCCCATGCTTGGTATGAAAGGATTTATTTGTTTATATTTAATATTGGTTTTAATAAAGGTAATTTTGATAATACTATATTTTTAAAATAATTTATAATGATATTTTAATTATAATTTTTTTTGATGATATAGTTTTTTGTTCTTCTAGTAAATTTCATCATAATTATTTTTATAATTTTATGTCATCTATGTTTGACATGATCTTAATTATAGGATTAAAGTTATTTCTTGAACTTCAAATTTCTCAAAGGAAAGATAGAATCTTTCTTATTCAATCTAATCATGGTAAAGAGTTGGTTAAAAGGTTTCGTCTCGATTATTGTAAGTCTATGAAAACGCCTTTGAGTAATAGTTGTAAATTAGATGTTAATGCATCCCATAAATATATTGATATTAAAGTTTATAGAGGAATGATATATTTCCTAATTTATTTAATTTCATCTAGAACCAATATCATGTTTAGTGTTTGTTTATATGAAATATTTTAAGCTGATCCTAATCGAAGTCATATTAAAGATATCAAATTAATAATTAGATATGTTAAAGGAACTATTAAATTTGGTTTATTTTATCCTAAATATAACTATTATAATTTAATATCCTATCATGACTCTGATTTTTGTGGCTGTAGAATTGATAGAAAAATAACATAAGTTATGTGTCATTTTCTTGGAAAATTTTTAACTTCTTGGTCTTATAAGAAGCAATCACCTATTTCATTATCTATAGTAGAAGCTGAGTATATATCTACTGCTAGTTTTTGTGCTCAACGTTTATGGATTAAGAAACCTTTATGTGAATTTGATATTTCTCTTGATAAATTGAATATTTATTATGATAATACATCAAAAAAAGTCTATTTCTAGGAATATTTTATAGCATTATAGAAAAAATTATGCTGGTTTTAGATTTACTTTATTTGATATCATGTCAATAAGGGTGATATTGTTTTACAATTTAACCCTACAAAAAATAAACCTACTGATACCTTTACTAATCCTTCAGACTTTTCTTAGTTTAAAAAAAATTAAATTTGATCTTGACATGTTGGAATCATAATGTTTTTATGTATTCATGTGTTTAGGGGGAGTTTGAGTGTATTATTATACTAGAATTTTTAAATATATATGAAATTTGTAAAATTAGGAATTTGTTTTTCCGATTACTTTTGTTTAATTTCTATACATATTTGTTTATTATATAATTATTATAAACTTACCATACTTAATTAAAGATGTTAACTTACTATTCAAACATTCAGTTCAAATAAAATATTATTTTATAAAATATTTATAATTTTTTCTCATATTTTAAAAAATTATTCTCACTTATTTTAAATCAATGTTTTAATAGTGGATGAATTTACAATAGCTATTTGATAAATGTTTTTATAAAAATATTTCTTTAATTTTGTTTACTTACAAAAGGATAAGACTTATTTTGGTTATTGATGATTATTTTTGTAATCAAACAAAAAGATGTAGATTTTTGTGCATGTTCTTGCATGTATTTTTATTTTGATTGATTATAAATCCTCTCATGATTGCTTAATATTATCATAATTTTAAATTTTTAAATATGTTCAATTACATTTTTAAATCCTATTATATATATTATATCATTTAATTTTGTTTATTTAAATCATGATGAATTTTTATCACATTATAATATTTATATACTCAAAATATCTTTATATTTCATTTTTTGATTGTTCATAACAAGTTATAGAACTTTTATTTTGAGTTTATTGGTTAAATAAGTCAATTTGGACCTTAAAATATCATTTATACATTTTTACTATTCTCATACATAAAATTTACTGTTCTCACATAGCCAAATGAAATTCATGTAGCCATTTTGTGAACCACATAGTTGATTTTCCAATTTTAGTTACCCTCTATATTTTTACTATAACTTGAAATATAAAACTCAATTTTTTTTAAAAAATTTAATAAGATTTTATGAATTTCATTACAAGACATTAAATTATGAATTGATATCTTTCATTTGTTAAATTATATTTGAATTCACTATATTTTTTCAGTCTGATTTCTATAGGTTTTCAGAACTATTATTATTCTATTTCTTAACAATAACTTGAGTTTTATAAATACAATTTAGGTGATTCTTGATTCATTAGAAATATAATAAAATTAAATAAATATAACTAAAAAGGATTAAAAGATTATTATGCCTTTAACAAGGTTTTATTTAGGTTTGAATATTAATAAGTCATTCCGTTTTCAGTTTTTAAGAATTCCCTTATATAAATTGTCTACGTGAGAAATTCAGATACATGATAAAATTGTCTATGTGATGAATTCACTTATGTGAATCCATTACATTATTATCATATTCCAGTTTACATTACATGAATCAACTATGTATATTACCCTACATAGATTTTCTTATTTGAATCCCATATATGAATTCACATATTTCAAAACTCCTACATCAAATTTTCTTGCATATGAATCCTACCTAAAATTATACTATATTTTTCATTTTGTTTCATATATAAATTTGATGCAAGTCTATTTATTATTATTATATTATTTCATATTAAATTTTTAGAACCTATGACGTGTGTTTCCCATTATTTTAAACATGTTTTTATAAAGATCAAGGAACGTTCTAGTTTCATGCTTGAAAACTTCATCTTGAAAATAAAAAATTCATTTTTATTATTTTATATTATTTTAATCGATGCTATTTTTTAAAAATTAATATTAGTTGATGTTAAAATCATTAAAACATGTTTTATTATTTTTAATGTGATGTCATTATGTTTCAAATTTCTCTATATATTTATTACTCATTTTAAACAGATTTTTTTGATTTCTATATTTCAAATAAAAACTTTCTATTTTCAAAGGATTTATCATTGGAATATTATTATAGATAATATTTAAAATATTTAATAAGAAATTTCAAATTGGTTTGAATTAGTATTTATTGTTTTAAATTTTAGTCGTGAGTTGAGAGATTATTATGAAATGATAATATTATTTTATGTCTCACTCTCTCTGATAATCTTGTATTATTATATTTCAATTTTAAAATTTCTAATAATTTCTCAATTATTTAAAGTTTAATTTTTTTAAAAAATAATTGATATTTTATTTTTTAAAAAATTATGCAAGTGAAATAATTATGATATGATACATCTTTGATGAGATCTTTCATATTTTTAAGTGATATAGTGTGAAGAGAAATTTGGTGTGCACATTCTACCTGTGCTAAACATTTCTCACTACTACTGAAATATATCTCATGGGATGAAAAAAAACATATTCAAATCCTCATACTACCTTGATGTGATGATCAAGCTGATCAAACTCTCAAGGTCTAATAACTTTGTTTTATTCTTATTCTATATATTTTGTTCTGGTTTCTTATGTTTTTAACACTTCTTCTCATCTCTAATGTGATTTCACTTTATCTTTAAGTTTTTACTTACAAAATAATTTCCTATATTTGGGTAGAGACTCATGGATTATAAATTTAGGCCTGTTTGGGTTGTGACTCGTAGTATCTAAATCCAAGATTGTAATTGGGATGTAACTTACCATATAAAAATTCAAGTATCCATTTATTCTTCCACTAGAAAAAATATTTTTTAATCATGTTATGACCCCCTTTAAAAATAAGGTAGTTCACAATGTATCTCTTTTTGATTAGAGACATATAACAATAAAGTAGGTTCGCACTGTACCAGACTACTACAAAAAAGCATTGCGTTCTTTATTTTATTTCCACTGTTAATTAACTTTGATAATTAATCCATCTCCTTAAAACTTTAATAAGGTTTATTCAACCCCTTAAGACCTTACATTGTCATCTTATCCAACCTAAAAATTGGTATTAGATGGGGTTTTACCTTTATTAAAGGTATTTTATCTCTATAATTCTTTTTCCTAATACCAAACAATTAGTATCAAAGCTTGTTCCTTTTGTATTTTCATAAATCCTTCTATAGAGTCTGTTGTTTATATTTTATAATGATAACATATTCCTAGATGTCATAGTCTAAGTAAAAGATCTATAATGTGGAATTAATTAATTAAAATGAAGTGTAGATTCTATATAAACCAACTCAGTTTGAAAAAAATGATTTTGGTAACTGGAATTACTTACCTAAAATAGCTAAGCATAGAGCATTGTTCAATCACGAAAAAACCTTACAAGCTATGAGAAACTAACCTAGATACTCTTATAGTAAATGATGATACTAAATATGTCTTAAATTAAAAAGTTTTAATTATTTTATATTACGATATTAACAAAAGTGTCTTTAGTCATCTGTCTGCATGTAAGATAGCTCATGAGATCTGGAAGATTTTACAGGTTACCATCCTTGGATCAAACATCCCAATTAGAACAAAACTCAAAATTCTTAAATATAAATACCAAGATTTTATGATGGGAGAAGATGAAATTGTAAATCAAATGTTCCATCGATTCACAAGCATTGTGAATGGAATAAACTACATTGAATAATATTTGGAGAACCCCATAATTTTCAAAAGAGTCATAAGATATCTACCTAAGAAGGGGAATTTAAAGAAGGTTTCAGTCAATGAAATTAACAATTTCAAAGAATATACATTTTATGAACTCATTATATCACTTCTTCAATAAAAATTTGAGTTGAAGATTATTGTGGAAGAAGAGAAACAAAATAAGTAAGGAATTAATTTCAAATAATATATCATTGTTATTTATAAATCTTATGAATATGATTCATAGTAAAGTGACAGAGGAGTAATCACAAATATAAGAAAAGGTATTTATAATTTTAATAAGAGAAATAAAAAGGTCAAAAAGTGACCAAGTAAAGATCAAAAGAATGATCAAAAAGAAAAGAAGGGCACCACATATGGTACAAATGTAACCTATTATAAATAAAGGAATAAGGGACATATCAGAATTGATTTTCTAAAGGGTAAACAAGACTGGAGAGATAAAAAATATAATAAGTAATTGAAATGTGATTATCATGATAGATAGATTTTCTCTGAAGAATCTAATTCTAGTGATGAATCTAAAATTGAAAACTAATTAGAAAACCAATGCTTGATGGAAAAACAAAAAAATGAGGTCAGTAATGATTCTAACTCTACTCATTACTCTGACTGTGATGGTTATAAATTTTATTATTTATATAAAGAAAATGAAAAACAACTAAAATATGTTCTAAGAGTTACTGAGTTATATAAATAATTAAAATAAAAAATAAGATTCTTATAAAGAAGTGAAATAAATTCAATAAGAAAAATTATTCTCTCAAGAAAGAAATAATAAATTATGATTCATTTTCTAAAGGTAAGATTTATGATGATTTTGAGTATGTTCAAAAAGAAAATGATAATATTAAAAAAGAAGTTGTAAACTTAAATGAAACATTATATACATTTATTCAAGTAAAATATATATATGAAAAGATGGAATCAATGATGAAACAAAATAAAGTTAAAACTAGTTTTGGTTACAATCCTCAAATTCCTATGTTATATAAGACAACTTTTTTTTAAATTTAAGCTGGAAAAGTTTCTTTTGTTACATTTTTTAAATTTTTTGTGCAAGGAAACTACGCTAATGAATGTTCTATTCGATTTCCTCAATCTCTTGGTTATACCATTACTTTTATTTTAAAAAATTGATCTACTAGAGTACCTTATAATAAATTTTTGTTTGGGAACCTAATAATTCTATTACTAATGCAGTTGGACCCAAAATTCCATGGCTACCAAAAACGTCAAGTAATTTATTTTTTTTGAAAAAATGACTTAAATGTATCAAGAACAACACATGGTATATGGATAGTGGTTTTTCCCTGCACATTGGTGGTGATATATCAAATTTCATTTCTTACACCAAATTTTATGGAGTCTTCTGTAACTTTTGTAGATAAATATAAAGGAAAGGTTAAATGATTTTATTAAAAATAGATGATGTTCTCTACAATACGAGGCTTGTTCATGATCATTTTTGAATGATACATAAATAATCCAAGTATGGACATGTTCTATATTTACCCAAGTTGAAGGGATTTTAATTTTTATGAAGAAAAACCTCTATATAATGTATTAGTTAATGTGAAGAAAAATGATTATTAATGATCATATATCATGTGGGATTAATAAAGATCATCTAATTTACAATGTGATTGGTAATTATGGCACTAGTACGAAAGTTAGAAGCTCTACTTTAAACTTATTTTTTAACTCTTATTTTGTTTCTGATCATGTTCATGATAATGTTAATGATACTTTAAATGATCCAAATTGTATTTTTTGTATTCAAGAAGATATTAATGAATTTATTAGAAATAATTTTTGGTATTTAGTTTAATTTTTTGAGGATAATAAGGTAATACAAACTAAATGGATCTTTAGAAACATGAAGGATAAATTCGGATAGATTATAAAAAATAAAGAAAGACTTTTTTCCCAAGGATACTCTAAAGAAGATAACATTGACTTTGAATATTCATTTACACATATTTCTTGGTTAGAGTCTATTAGAATATTGTAGGTTTTTTGCATGTTTTTATGTTATTCATAATGGATGTAATTTTTTTTATTAAATGGTTTTATAACTAAATAAGTTTATTTTTCTCAACCCATGGTTTTAAAAATGAAAATTTTCCTAATAATGTTTTTAAACTATCTAAATATTTTTATGGTCTCAAACAAGAACCTTTTTCTTAGTATGAAATTATTTCCTTGTTTAAATTGAATAATAGTTTCAAGAAAGGTAATCTTGATCCTACTCTTTTTATTATGAAAATTTCTAATGATATTTTAATTTTAAAATTGTTGGTTTTTGGTTCTTCTAGTGAATTTATTTGTAATGATTTTTCTACTTTGATGTTATCTGAGTTTGACGTAAGCTTAATGGTAGAATTAAAATTATTTATTGGACTTAAAATTACTCAAGGTAAAGATGAGATATTTCTCAATCGATATAATTATGATAAAGAGTTGGTTAAAAGGACTGGTCTCAATTCTTGTACGTCTGTGAAGACTCCTATGAGTATTAGTTGCAAATTAGATGTTGAAGCATCTAGAAGATCTGTTGGTATTAAATTTTATAGAGGAATTATATTTATCCCTCTTTATTTAAGTGAATTTAGACATGATAGTATATTTAGTGTATATTTATGTGAAAAATTTCAAGATGGTCTAATAGAAAGTCATATTAAAGCCATGAAAAGAATAATTAGATATGTTAAAGTAATTATTAACTATGTTTTATTTTATCCTAAATAAAACTATTTTGATTTTATTTCCAATTCCAACTCTGATTTTGGAGGCTCTATAATTTATAGAAAAATAATATAAGGTATGTTTTATTTTCTTGGAAAAAGTTTAATTTCTTGGTCTTCTAAGAATCAATTATCTTTTGCTCTATCTACTCTAGAACCTCAGCATATCTATGCTACTAGTTTTAGTGCTCAGAGTTTATGGATTAATAAAACTTTATGTGTTTTTTGTATTTATATTTTTTTAAATAGGTTGGGGACAAGATTCCATTTATTATCAAAAATAAATCCTCTTTTAATTGGAAGAGGAAACCCTTACGTGACCCAAAGGTCCATATTCCCAATGACCTGATGAATTATGTGTATTTATTGTGATAATATATCTATAATTTCTTTTTCTAATAATCAATTACTATATTCTAGAACAATGTATATTTATATTAGATTTCATATTGTTAGAGATCATATGAATATGAGTGATATTTTTTTGGAATTTATTTATAATGAAAATCAACATGCAGATATATTTACTAAGAATTTCAAATTTTCTCAATTTTAAAATAATAAAATTTGATCTTGGCATGTTTTAATCTTAATAATTTTATATTTTCATTTTTTTAGTGAGAGTTTGAGTGTATTTATATACTATATTTTTTCGATATATATGAAATCTATAAAATCTATATTTTTCATATTACTTGTGTTTAATTTCTATAAATATTTTTCTATTATATAACTGTTTTTAATCATCTCATACTTACTTGATGATGTTAAATTACTTTTTAAACTTTCAGTTTACATAAAATATTATTTTTTAAAATATTTCTCATTATTTTATCTATCTTTTTTTTATTTTTTTCCTTACTACATTTAAATCATGTTTTAATAGTTCTTTCCTTTACAATGGTTCTTAGATATATGTTCAATTTTTTAGTTCTTTTTTTACTTACAAAAAGGGTGAGAATTATTTTGGTTATTGATGTTTGGTTTTGTAATAAAAAACAGGGTTAGATTATTTGTTCATGTTCTTTTATGTTTTTTGATTGATTATAACTCCTCTAATGATTTCTTAACAATATAATATATTTTAATGTTTAATTGGTTTCAATTATATGTCTAAATCTTATTATATATCTTATATCTTATAATTATGTTTTATTTAAAGTATACTTAATATTTATCACATCATAATATTTATATACTTAAAATATCTTTATATTTTATGTTTTTATTATTCATAACAAGTTCTAGAAGTTTTATTTTTAGTTACTAGGATAAATAAGTCATTTGGGACCTTAAAATATCATTTATACTTGTTTGTTTACTATTATTAGGTATCAAATGTACTATTCCCCCATAGCCATTTTTGAAATCTACATTGCTAAATGAAATGCACATAGCTGTTTTATGAACCACACAACAGATTTTCCAGTTTCAGTTACCCTCAAAATTTTGACCAAAACTTAAGATAAAAAACTTCCAATTGATTGAATATTTTTTTGTTAGAAATATAATTATATTATATACATTTCATTATAATAAATAAACTTTTTAATATATCTATATCATGTATTAAATTTGGTTTTTATTCACTATAAAATTTTTAGTCTGTTTTTTGATATTTTTTAGAATTATTTTTATGTTTTTTAATCATAACTTCAGTTTTATAAGTTTGATTACACTTATTATTAATTAATTATAAATAAAATGAAATTATCCAAATATAAGTCAAAATAAAAAAGATGATTTTACCTTTAATAAGTACTATTTTATTGTTATAAAATTTAAATATTGTTCAATTTTTAATTTTCAAGAATTCCATTATGTGAATTGCATATGTGAAAAATTCGGATACATGGGAAAATTTACTACATGATGAATTCAATTATGTGAATCCATTACATTATTATCATATATCAATTTTTCTTACACGAATAACCTATGTATATTCCCTTATGTACATTTTATTACATGAATCTTCTATGTGAATTCTCCATCAAAACTCATATGTGAACTTTTCCTACATATAAATACTAAAAGAAATTATACGATGTTTTCATTTTGTTTCACATATCAGTTTTATTAAACTGTATTTCTTATGTTTAAATTATTTTAATGAATTTATAAACTCATATCAATTATTTAGAACCTATGTGAAGTGTTTCCCATTGTTTTAAATATGTTTTATAAAGAACAAAGTGTGTTTTAGTTTCATACCTGAAACTTATATCTTGAAACTCAAAGATTAATTTTTATTATTTTATGTTGTTTTATTAAATTATATTGTGTCTAAATTAATATTAATTGATATTAAACTCATTAAAAATTGTTTTATTTTTTTAATATACTATTATTTTTTTTAATTTCTATGCATATTTAGTATTAATTTTAAATGGAATCTTTTTGAATTTTTTTATCTTAAATCCAAACTTTCCATTTTTATGGGATTTATCATTGAACTATTATTATTGAGTCTATTTTAGGTATTTAATGGGTGATTTAATTTTTTTGAATAAATCTTCATTATTTTAAATTTTGGTCATGAGTTGAGCGATTATTATGCAATGATAATATTATTTTATATTTCTCTCGAAATCTGATAATCTAGTATTATTTTTTTTGAATTTTAAATTGTCTAAAGAATACTAATCTATGTAAATTTATTTTTTTAAAAATGGAATCAGTATTTTATCTTTTAAAAAATAATTCAAGATAAATACCTATGATACAATACATCTTTGATGAGAAATTTTATATTTTCAAGTGATACCGTGTGAAGATAAAAGAGGCATGTATATTCTGCCTATGATGAACATTTATTGCTACCGCTGAAAGATATCTCAATTGATGATAAAAATTTATTTGACTTCTTATACTTATCTGATGAGAGGATCACGTTGATGAATCACTGATAAACTAGTACCTACATTTTATTCTTCTTTTATCTATTTCATTATGGTTTCTTATGTCTGTAACACTTCTTCCCATATCTCACATTCTTTAACTCTCCCTTTATGCTATTATATATAAAATAATATTTTCTCTTTGGGTTGTGACTCTCATATTCTAAATTCAATGTTTTTGGGGTTGTGATTCCTAGTATCTAATGTTAGGATTGTAATTGAGTTTTTACTCCCCATACAAAATTCCAATGTTTGGTTATTCTTCAATTAGAAAAAGTAGTTTCTAATTTAGTAATAAAACTCATTTAAAAATTAGTTAGTTTATAATGTATCTATCTCTAAGTAGATAGGTATAAGAGTAGAATAAGTTCACTTTGGACCTTACTACTATAAAAATCATTATTGCATTATTTTATTTATGTCCACTGATAATTAATTATGATAATTAACTTTAATAATTAATCCATAACCTTAAATTTTTTATGTAGTCTATTCACCCCCTTTAGACCTTTTATAATCATCATATCAGACTTAACACTACAAATAGAATAAATTATAAAAATAAGGTGAAGCCTTTATCATGGGGTTCGACCGATCAAAGAAGGTGATGGGTAGAAGAGAAAACACCCAAAAAAGGAAGTAAAAGGGATATAGAGTACTTACCTTAGAGAATTGACACTAAATACAAAAGAAATCTAGTGAAAAAGGAAAGATAATAGGTGGTTGATAGAGGTATAGGTGCACATGACATGGATAGGAGAAGGGGCTAGTTGCACGACACTAGGAAAGGGAAGGGGAGAAAAGAAATAAAATAGGGAGGAAAAGGGGAAAAAGAAATATTTTTTTAAAGAAATTATGGACATGGTCCTTGGTTTAGGGGAAGGGTTTACCAAACTATGTGCTAATTGTTCACTAACCATGATGTACCTACTATAAAATCACAAACATCTTCCATGTTTACCCATATTTAAGTCACATGGTTGATCTATCCATGCTTAATCCCTATAAATCAACACTATACTGATGAAACCCCCATGCATGGTTGGCGTACGGTTACTCCTAAACGTAAAAAAACTTGAACAACACTATTTCCCTTATAAAATTTCAAATTCAACCCAAAATTTTAAAAATTAAACCATGGATCAAAATTACTTATATAAATTAATTATTTAAAACCACCATGACATAGAGGGTGTCAAAAACACTGCACCATACCAACTTCCACCCCTATAAAGTCTCAAGTCTAAGTGGATGTCGAACAAGGGAATGGATTATAATAAAATTACCATGAAATAAATCATTAATCAACCAAGCTTCCTTAAACATACTCAAACAAAACATGAACTAAGAAAAACCTTAAGGAAATGAAGACCAAATATATATCTCCACACTATTTATAATTAATCTTAAATGGTGGAAGAAATGAAAAACTATTACCTCCAAACAAAATAAAATCATCAAGAAACCACATTTCAAAAATCTACAAAGGCAATTCACAAAACTATACTGATCAAATTCAACCAACCGAAACCACAAGGAGAGAACAAACATTGAACTTCTTAAAGGACCTAAAACTATATCATCAAAAATCAAGGTGTCCAACAATTAGGGAGATCAAGAACAGAAGATGTGTCTTGTTAATAAACTACATGGAACTAACCTTTGGTTCACCTCTATCATATAAGGATGTTCACATCCAGCTCCCCAAAACAATGTCATAGGGTAATTTTGAAAAAGCATAGCCTGATAGAATCCAAAACCCAATAAAAAATAAACAACACCCAAGTATCCAATCATGCACTATAGGTCACACCCATATCCAAAACAACACACACAAAACTACCCATGGTCTAAAACACATAATATAACAAAAACCTTCATGCATTAAGAAAAAAACAAATATCCCAAACTAGGTCTCATATGAGAGGTTCCAAAATGAAAATAATCCCTACTGACTCAACAATCAACCAAAATTCATGGTTCTAAACTACTGTGTTGTAATAGTGGGTTCCCTAGACCCAACTATGTAGTACGTTTGATTACCATATCACGTGTATAATTAGATATACATGATGATAACTTACCATTATAGTGTAGATATTTCTTCTTCTACTATCTAATGGCAATTTCCATAGATTAATTATCATACCAAAGTTTATTTCAGATCCCAGGCTATAATTACAATCATGATATACTATGATTTTAATATTAAACAAAGGTCCTATGGTCCAGATACATATTACTGAATGGACACAGTAGATGTTTAACTATCAGGTTTTGAGGGTTCAAAATCATTGAGACTTGTTCTAATGAAGTTCTCACTTAGTGATCTATTGTAATGAGATCATGAAGAAAGACCCGCCAATAGGAACACCACAAGTTTTGGGTTTCATTAGATGTTCCTTTATACAGACGTGTGTAATGGTCTCTTGACTTGAGATCATTGCAATTGTGTTCCATTTGATCACGTACTTTGATGCTAGGAAAAAACATTAATAATGAAATCATGGTGAGGTATCTTGTATTGGGTGCATCATTGGTGAAATGACATTGGTTGAATGGTTAATAAAGGATTTTTTTACTTCTAGGTTAAGGAAGTTGTATATATCTCATGCAATGTTGATCAAGATGGTAGTACCTTGATATATCCATGTCCATGGTAGTCTAAGGTAAATCCGTCTAGTTATATCAATTATAGAACTAATATTTTCCACATTTTTTTATATGAATTGTAATTTTTTAACCCTCCAAATTTAAAATTTTAAGATTATATAGATCAATTTTGGATTTATGTTATGTTTTGAGCAAAATGGTAAAAAGTGATTAATTCTGTATTTTTAACAAATTTTTAAATCATGGGTATTTTGGTCATTTACTTAAAAATTCAATTCAAAATTGAGATTTTTTTGAAATCCTTATTTTATTTCCTTCAACTTTTTCTTCTGGACCAAGGGCTTATTCTAGTATTTAAAGGCCTTAAAAAATCAATGAAGTTGAAGAATTTTTCAGGCAAACAACATGGACCCCACCATTGTAACAGAAGCCCATATTGACCTACACACCTCCAATTTAAGTGTTTCCATATAGATATGAAAGGAGACTCAATAGATCATTCACCCATTAATGTACCTAAAGTTTGATATCCATTAATGTGGCTTTTGACCAAACTCAATTGAAGGAAGATTCTTAAAAATTTCATCTAGAAAAAGAAACTACAAATAAAAAATTTATAAATCATAAATGAGGAAGAAAATTACACTTAATTTTGGAGGGTGTATTAGAAATAAAATGATAAACAACTTTCATGAAGGCACAAATGTGTGAAGAGACCATTTTCATTGTCATTAATGCATGGTATGTGAAATGTGGAGAGTCTTCCTGGACAGAATAAATACATGGAGTAAAAAGGACATAAATCTCTCACAAAGAATCCAAATATGATGAAATTTTTATGGTGGAAGTCCAAGTAAATTTTAAATAACTTTCATGAAGGGATTAATTCATAATTATATCATTAATGGGGGATGAAACACACCAACTTGGGGATTACAAATTCTCCCAATAAATGGAGAGGATCTCCTAACTCTCAAAGCATTCAATTTTCCATCCCATTAATTAAAGGAAATAAGGAGGAGATCTCCATCAAGGAAGTCCAGATGAAAATCTTCCCATTTTATTGTTAATTTTTTTATTTGTGTTTTCTTTTTCAATTATAATTTATATTTTTAATAAAATTCATGCATGGTTTTTATTTTTGTGTTTTCTTACACCCAACCACCCTCCATTCTTCTCCATATTTTCATATTCTTTTATTCTTTTCTTCTTATCATAATACCCACCATGACCTCTTACCCTAAAAAATGAGGGACTAACTCGAGGCTTGTCCTTGTGGAGGTATGTGAAAATTTAATTTATTCTGCACTGAAATTTGTAAGTTTTATTATGTTTTTGATGAGCAAGAGTTACGCGCATAGGTGTGGTGATCATCCACCATGTAACTGAAATAAAACTAATTTATATTATTTTATTAAACCTTTCCATCCCTTCTAATGGATACAAGATCTTTATACAATGGAGTTAAGCCATTTTGTGGTTGAAATGACATATGATGAAGCCATGTATTGGAAGATGTCACACTCTCAATCTAGGTGTGTCATCAACCTTGATTATAGGATGAGGTGAAGTTAAGATTGATAAATGAATTCAATATTTCACACCAACAAAAAAAAGAATAGTAATTCATGAATGATATCTTAGAATTGAATTATAAAACTTAATTTAAACACCAATAAGGAGAATGGTGGAACCCATAAAGGACAAGTTATTTCTTCATTAATTGAATTTTTTAATTGCATGTCAGTTTTATATATTTTTTAAATTAAATTAAATTAAATTCATAGATTAAATGAAAATAAAAAACAATAAGTAGTTTAGGTGAATTAGATTAAGTGAGTGAATGACTAAAAAATCTCCTCAAGAGAGATGACCCCGATTAGGCACTACGATGCACTAAGAAAATTAAATTGATTTTTCTAAGCCCTATAATAGGCATGCATCAAAAATGGTACCATTTTTGGGGAGATAAATAGTTATTTCGATCACTTTTTCAAAATTCACATTTTTTTAAATATATTTTTTTTGTTTTCTTTAAAAAAATATAAAAAAATTCTTTTCACACAATGTTTTCAAATGACTATTTTTTCAATTCATGGAACAATTACCTTTGAGGTGTAAGAACCAATTATTTAATAACACTTGTTTATGATGGATGGTGTTTTTGTTATTGTTAGATAGGTGAGTTAATTTTGAAAATCAAATAATGGGGAGGAGGTATTTAAAGAATTCATAGTCGGCCTGAGGGAGGACATGAACCAATAAATTTTTGAAGTGATGGATCGAGATCTAAGAGAGTTATCCCGTTAATTTCTAGAATTTTATCAAGTGGTAAAGGTCCCATAATAGTCACCCTTAGTCTTCCCAGATTTTTCAGAGGAGATCCATGAAATGGAGGAGCCTGACTACCTAACTCCATTTGCTATTTCTCAACTCCAAGAGGCACTTATCAATGAAAAACTGATTAAACTAGAACAAAATCAGGGAGACGATCCTTTCTTGAACTCTATTTTTTATGATTTCATTCAATATGATTTGATTATCACTTCTTATGATTTTAAATTTTCATATTCGATCAATCCTTGCATCACCCTGGAGGAAGATGATGAAAATTTAATTGCACCTATTGAAGAACACATAGAGCTCCCTGACATTATGGAACTTGAATTTGAGGATCCACATTAGAATATCTATGTAGCTCAACCTGAGGAAAATAGAACAACAACTGATCTTATTAAATCCCCTATAAAGCCAACACTGGAAGAGAAGAAGGTTTCACAAATAACAACTAAGGAATTGGATGGTCCATAATTCATCCTACCCCACCATGAAAGCTACACCTCATTGTGAAGGGGGATGATATGGTGTACTCTATCCATGGATATTCCCTCAAGAACAAGGATTAAGTAAAGATTAAGAAAAGACACATGTGGTGGTTCATGCCAAAGAAGCCCCAAACAACATCAGACTTTGTATAACAGCTAGTACTTCCCTCTAGAGGTAGTAAAAATTCATGGCCCACTTGGGGGATCATACCAAGAATAATCCTTTAATTTATTTTTAATACTTTCATTTTCAATATTAGGAATTTATATTTCAAATTCAGTATTAGAAATTTGTCCAGCATACATCCCACTCCCACTTTTCATTTTGAGCTAAAATGAAATGATCCTTGTGATTAATTGAGTAATTTTTCTTTTGTAGGATCATGATGGCAGAAGGAATCCCTAAGAAATTAGAGAAAGAGGACCAAAGATTTATTTTAAAATGGAGTTCAATTTTTATAATTATCTTTTAAACTCCTTACATTCTTTGGTCCAAAACATGTTTTGAGATTTAATGATAAGAATTGCATGCCCACACTTGAATTAATACTCAACTTGAATTATTTAGGATAAATTAGTTTCTTAGGAATCCTGTGATGATATGTTTTAGATTCCAATGTTAATGATATTGAATGAGTAAAATGGATAATCAAATTATTGAATTGAAGCATGGATATTGAAATGATGAATCATGATTTGAGGGAATTTATTGATTTATGTAAATGAAAATTCCCACCCATTTTTCATGCTTTGAAATTCTAAAGTTTATGTGAAATGATTTTTTATTATTGATCATTCCTTGAGTGATTGTTCCAAATATCATATGTCTCATTCTTGAGAGTATTTATAGACCAAATAATTCATATTTATTCCTGATCATATTTCTTGAGTGATCTTGGGACATGTCACCTACTAGAACTTTCATTTGAACTTGTCAAAGATATGATGGTACAAAAATACATTTAAAATTATTGAGGCATCTTTTGAAAAGACATTATCCTTAAATAACACCTTTACATCAATTCTTCTTTTATCCCATAGAGAACATGAATGACCTTTATAGGGATGAGCCATGTTTTAAGACATTTTTATCTATTACTACCCTACTCTTGGTATTTGTATGGTATTTTAATGTTATAGTGTGAGGGTGAAGAGAGTCATGGTGGAAGGGATTATTTATAATGTAAGGGAAAAGTGCAGGGATTCTATTGTGAGAATTGTAAAAGGTTGTGGAATAATTCATTGTACTTCATTGTTTTCCTCTATTGAATAAAAAAATGAAAAAGGACAAAAAAACCAAAAATGGGAAAATGGGTTGTGATTTGGGAAAAATAATCAACATTTTTTAGACTGATGATATTCTGATCGAATATGGTTAGGTGATGGATGTGAGGTTTGATCTAATCATAAATTTAGAAAAAAAGAAAAAATACTACAAAATAAAAAAATTCAAGAGGGTGCAAAAAACATTCATTATGCTTACTTGATCATGACCGTACTTTGAGTTTTGGGGGAAGTAGGTGTTTCTACATCAAATAGGAGATATTCATTACACTTTTAATTTTAATATCATGAATTTTACTTAAGAGATTATCCTCATCCTTGAGCATTAATTTTTAATGAATCAAATCCTACTTACCTTAAGCCTTAGAGTTGTTTGAACCTTTATTACAAGTCCTCATGATTTTATGTGCCTTTTGTCTTTAAAAAGTGGAGAATGTAGTTCTTTTACAAGATTATGGATAAGAATTATGTTCTCATGATATGATCATAACTCTACTTGATTTTTATCATGATATATGAGATGAACGATTCAAAGGCGAGGTAAATCATGATTTGGCATGTTTAATAATAACGAATTAAGGATCTTGAATGTATTAAATGAGAAGTTTCATCAATCTTCAAAGTGAAAAAGTAAAATGCATGATTTGATTACTTCTTTAAAAAATGGGAAATTAAATTGATATTTTATGTGGATTTTTTAATGTTTTATTTGAAATTGAAAATTGTTAAATTTTACTACTTTGGAATTTGAATATTGGTAACATTGGTGTCCTCTGAATTCCATGTTGATATTTTATTCTTGAGGACAATCACGGTTTAAGTGCGGGGGAATTAATAGAGGTAATATTTTCCACATTTTTTGTATGAAGTGTAATTGTTTGAACCCTACCAATTTATCAATTTGATCTTATATGGATCAATTTTTTATTTATGATGTCTTTTGAGAAAAATTGTGAAAAGTGTTTAATTCTGGATTTTTGACAAATTTTTACACCAAGGGTATTTTGGTCATTTACATAAAAATATAATTCCAATTTGAGATATTTTTTTTTGAAATCTATATTTTATTTCAATAAAATTTTTCTTATATACCAGGGGATGATTTGAGCATTAATAGGCCTTAAAAAATGAATGAAGTTGAAGAATTTTTCGGATGGACAACGTGGACCCCACCACTATTACAAAAGCACATATCAGCCTACACACCTACAATTGAAGTGATAACAAATGAGTATGAAAGGGTGCTAAATGGATAGTTCAACCATTACTTCCATGAAGTTTTTAATCCATTTAGGTGGCTTTTGAACGAATTCAATTGAAGGAAGCTTCTTGGGAATTTCATCCAAAAAAAGAAACCACCAATAAAAAATTCATAACTCGTACACGAGGAGGCCTATTACACTAAAATATCTAGGGTGTCCAAGAAAGACAATTATAAAAAAATTTAATGAAGGAACCAATGCATGAAGATTTTGTTTTGATGGTCATTAATGCATGATATGTGAAATGTGGAGAGTCTTCCGGGATAGAATAAATTCTTGGAGTAAAAAGGACATAACTCTCTCACCAACCATCAAAATACTCTGAAAATTTGAGGGTGTACTTCCAAGGAAATTTTAAATAAGTTTCATGAAGAGATAAACATATTATTATAAAATTAATTAGGGATGAAATGCACCAACTTAGGGAGTACAGATTCTGTCTATAAAAGGAGAGGAGCTCCTACCTCTCAATGCATCCCATTTTTCATCCCATTAGTTCAAGGCACCAAGGAAGAGATCACCATTGAGGGAGGATGAAATAAAATATTACCCTTTTATTCCTAATTTTTTTTTATTTTTGTTTTAGTTTTCAATTATAATTTATATTTCTAATAAAATTCATGCATGAATTTTATTTTTGCGTTTTCTTCCACCCAACCACCCTCATTTCTTCTCTATATTTTATTCTTATTTTATTCTTTTATTTTTATCATATTATCCACTGTGATCTATTAAAATAAAACAATTAGGGGCTAAATCAAGGCTTATCCCAGGGAGGTATGTTGCAATTTCATTTATTATGGGCTTAAATTTATAAGTTTTATTAAGTTTGTGATAAGTAAGAGTGATGTGCATGGGTGTTGCGATCCTCCACCATGACACTAAACTCAAAGTCATTTCTATTATTTTGTTAAACATTTTACCTCCCTTATACTAGATACAATCTCTTTATACAATGGATTTGATCCATTCAGTGGTTAAAATAACATATGATGGAGCCAAGTCTTGGAAGATGTCACACTCTCGATTGAGGTGTGCCATCAACCTTGATTATAGGAGGAGGTGAAGTTAAGATTGCTAAATGCATTCAATATTTCACACCAATAAAAAAAAGAATAGTAATTCATGAATGAGATCTCTGAATTAAATTATCAAACTTAATTGAAACACCAATAAGGAGAATGATGGAACCCATAAACCAACCCATAAAGGCCAAGTTATTTCTTCATTAATTACATTTTTCCATTTCATGTTAGTTTTATCTTTTATTTAAATTAAATTATATTCTATTCCTAGATTAAATAAAGACAACCAAAAAGAATTATTTTATGTGAATTATATTAAGTGAGTGAATGATTGAAAAATATACTTAAGAGAGACGACCCTAATCAGCCACTATGCTGCATTAGGAAAATTAAATTACTTTTTCTATGCCCTATGACATGCGTGTGTCAATCAACAAACAATAAAGCAAGAAAGGGTCATTTCATAGGCGTTTGTCCTACTTTTTGAGATATTAAATATAAAGGGATTATATTACACAGTGTGTGATTGTAGGTTGGTTGTCGCTGCTATGATAATCCTCATATCTTTAGGGGCCATGATGGGTTTCTAGATCTCGCTCTTAGTCTGTGAATATTATTAAATGCTATTGAGATAAGGTCTTAGAGGGTCACACACAATAGCATATTCAACAATCTTCCTTATTATTTTGAATAGGATTTTTAGACATGGTGGGCCCCACTACTAGGGTTCGGGTTTTTTCCAAGGAGATACGATCACCAAAGTAATAAAAAATTCATTTTATTCAAGTTAAGTATAATTGGTATTGAATTTATTTATTAAATGTATTTACAAGTTTATGAGTAAATACATGAAAAATATTAATTGAATGAATATTACTATTCAAGGTTCATTTAATATTTGTTGGAATGTGCAGTCAAGTTAATGAATCAATTATTATCAAGTAATATATTTATTATATTAAAGGTAACTGATAATAATAAAAAATGATATTTATGGATTAGTATAGTAGTCTTAATAAAATTTGTATAGAGTGTAAATTATTTAGGGACCGGGAATGCATTACCGGGTATTTTCAAAACAACTTGTAAATAGAAGAAGAGAAGAATTCACATGGGAATATTCATTGGATTTATCTCTCTTCTTACCACTCCCATGTTCTAGAGAGAGAGAAAGGATTTAGATCCATGAACTTGGACTGATCTCTTTCTTAGTCATCACAAGCTAGGTGATGTGGTGATCATCAAAGCATCAAAGTCATCATCAAAACTCTACACTAGCAACCGAATTTCAATGATCAACACACCCACATATTTTTGATGTGCGTGTGGACAATATAGAGGAATTAATCTTTGGATTATTCCAGTAGCGATCACCAACGACAGATAGTCATCAATCACAACATCAGATTTAAACTAGGTATTTACGATTTCAATTTTGGGCTTAATCTTCTTCACACAAGATCCTCGGTATAAACTGGACAACGATTCTCCAATGACGATGAGTTCATGTCATTCGTTAGTGAATTTTGTTAAATTCCCATAATTTAGGGAATCATGCCCTATAACATCAATTGGTATCAGAGGGATACATGATGTTTTTAATCCAATGGAAAAAAATTAATATTGCATTTAACATAAAAGAGGGTGTCGTTATGGTTCCAACATCATAGACAGATTGTGAATCTGATGTCAAATGGCCAGTCTATGACCATCCAATGTTTTCAAATCAGATCGACCTAGTTTTTTGGGGAAGTTATTATTGGCCGTAATAGTGTTTTTTGGTAAAATAATAATTACACCAAACTATTTAAATAATAAATTTTATTAATTAACTTAATCCATTACTTAATTAAATTAACTAATGGATAGTCTAGAGGGATTGGTTGGGTCAAGTATATCAAACAAAAAAAGGGAGAAGAAAATATCTAGAAGGAATGACTTAGAATTTTTCTGGTTGTATTATCAGCTATATTCCAATTGTAGAAAAAATTATAGTGAGTTTAGCTTTTACGGGCCAAAAAAAGTTAAACAATTTTAAATTGTTTTTTAAAATAATGGGTCAACCAAAGGGGCCAACCGTGTTGCACCCATCCCTGCTCGATCGACCACCCCACAACGCTGCCACTCGGTTGGTTGTCTACCTTCCTTTCTCACCAGAAACAGGTCGCACACCTTCCCCCTAGTCTTCCTCCCACACAAATCTCAGACGAAAACTCCTCCGATGCACTCCCCTTACAGGCGCTGTCCCCTACCGGCGACTCCACCCACATACCCCTCACAGCCTCCTCATGTTGATGGATCCTCCGGTCATGCGTCCCCATTATGCTAATTCCTCGGCCCCTATTTCAACTAAGATATTACACCAGAGACTACTTGTACTTCCCTCTTATGCCCTTCCACGACTGACTCTCCCTCCAACAGTGCCACCACCAGATCCTTCTCCTCTGGTGAGCTTCACCACATGGGTAAGCACCCTACCCAATGTGCCATGCCTAACCCATGACTCTCACTACCACGGTACCCTTTTGTGGACACCACTACTCAGACACACTGCCATCGAGAATAAATCTGGTAGGCCTCCATCAGACTCCACCTCCCAGTGCTCTAGATTTTCTAGTCAGTTATGTTGTTGGCTTCATCCCATTTGGCAAGAGCCAGACACCACCAGTCCATGCCTCATCTTTCTCTTCTCATCCTCCAGCAAGTGAAACTACCTCACCATCCTGTAGTCCTATGGGAAATCAACACTAGGCTTCCTCATCCATGTGTAGGAACATCGCCCATATAGGATAGATCTGGTGACCCGAGTGAGGAAACCCCTGTTACAAGTCTGGTTGGACCAAGACCACCCCCAAACAGGCTCGGGTGGCCCGTCCCATCCTAAAACAAGCTTGGGTGGGCTGACCCAGCCCAGGATGCCCTTACACAGGGTCTATATAGTCCGAAGTGGGCCTTTACCGGTTCTTCTTGACCAGAATAGGCCTTGCTCAGGTTTATGGGGCTCAATTAATTTTGTAATAATCAAAAATTAATTAAATATTATTTTTTTGGTTTAAAAATTAATTTTCTATACTGTTGATCAAATTAATTTAATTTGGTTTTAAAATTAATTTAATTAATTAATTTTACTTGATTTTAAAATTAATTTAATTCTTTTGAAAAAATTAAATTAATCAGTGGGGTCGAATAATGAAAACTATTGAATTAAAATAAGAGTGAAATTTTAATTCAATAAAATACCCTATGTAATGTTTTAATGTTAGTTTAATTTTTATTTTCGACATTTATTTTCAATATGCATGTTTAAAGAATATTATACTGATCATGAAACCTTGGACCAACCAATGAATGTTCGGTGCATATTTAATTTATTTATTTAATTATTGCATGGTTTGTAATAAGTTGTTAAATAAAAGGTGATCAACATATAATCTTAGTGTCATTATATGTATAAGGGCCTATAGGTAAAATTCATAGTTGTATTTAATAATACCACGTTCCATCACCTAGTAGTGAGAGTATTATATAATGAAAATATGACCAATGACACACTTCGCGCTAAGTTATGACAACACACCAGACACAAGCTTGATGCATTGGATGAGAGGTGTTGCAACTCAAGTCGCAAGTGACGCGACTCAAGGTATATCCCTTAGGGTCTAGATTAACCCATAATTCACTCAATATATCAACCATTATAATCATCTCATGATCATGTAATAATTTTATTTCTTATTGATTTATTATTATTTTTATGTGTAGTTTACAAGAGAACACATAGAATAATAAAAAATCATGCACAGATAAAATGAACATGTGATGTGATGGGTTTTTCTTTTTATTGCATAGTTAGTTGTGAGTGCGATCACATAGAACATGCTTAAAAAATATAAAATTATTTATTTCATCATTTTAAAATTTAAAAACCATCAAAGAAATATTAAGTCGTAACCACATTTCATCATTCAAGTTTGGAAAAAACAAGTTGTTCGAGGTGCTCATGATGCCAAATCTGAGGGTGCCTCTTACTACTAGTGAGTTCTTATGAGAGTGGGGGGTTTAATTAACTAAAGTGGTAGTAATGATTAGCCAAAAATAATTTTATATCACCTTAGAGAAAAGCATTGAGAAAATAAAGTTACGATTTTAGAAGCTGGGACTTCACTCAACTGATCAAGGAATCACAAGTTCATGCGGTTGGCTAGCCAAATGCCTACCTTGAACCCTCCAAGTAGTGGTGTAGCCAAAGCTTATAGATTATGAGGGGTGGTTCAAGGATCCTTTCCACTAGAATACTCAAGCGATAGAGTATTTTGATTCTAGCATAGAGGGTTCCTAGAATTCAATAAAACAATGGGTGACATTTAATGATTTAATTAATTAATCAAAATGTCTAAAATAGTAATCAAATGAAAAGAACTAATATTCTAACTTTAATTTTGTAGAAAATTTAATGTTATACCACATTAAATAATTGTGATAAATAATGGCGACAAATAATGGAAAAAGTAAATGTCCACACCGGCATGTGTATCCAAGAATAGTACAGCCGCTTGCGCATAGTACTATGATATAGGAAACTCAAGGTTCCAGTGTCCCCAATGACATTAATGTCACCTCAAGAAGAAAGGGTGAAATATTTCTTACATGAGACTCATGTATAGAGCATATGGTGGTTATGTAATTATTCCATCATCAAATTCTGATGTTAGTTGTGGTCGTTACATTAGAATATATATGATATGACATGCAGTCTCATCTCTAAGAAGTTTTAAAGGAGAAAGTATAGCAAGATATGAATAAGGTGATAACTAAACTGGCATGTGTAAATTTAAAGATGGATCAAGATCTTTAAATGGATCACTTTATCATAAAATTTTCACCTATTTACTTATGTTTTGTATGAGGTTACAAAATGAATTTTATAGAGTAAATTATTTATTACCTATTTAGGTAAGGATCTCCAAGTAAATAAGAATATAAAAGACATATTAATATTTAGTTTTTATGGAGAACTAATTGAATGGAAGGGAAAAAAGGTCAATGGAAATAAATTCTAGAAGAAAATTTGAAACATACTTCAATGAAAGGGGTATTAACAGTGGTTATTTTCTTTTTATATCGTAAAATAAAACAATGGAAGTTTAAATGTAATTAACCGAATTAAAGAAGAAAGTTACCATTTTTTATTTGGGTTTATTTATCAAAGTAAATCATAATGTTTCAGTTTTACTTCTTGGGTATTTAATAAAATATGCCTATCACATATGTGTATTGAAATACAATAACCAATAGAGTGTAGAAATATTACTACAAGTCAGACGTATTCTTCAAGTGACTAAGAAAGGGTGATTCCTAAGTCAGCGGTGAGAAGTAAATGACTACTATATTGACAAGTGAATGATTCCTGTAGAAATTTTATTGAGTATGACCAAAAAATTTGTCTCACATGTCATTTATACATAGAGATCAATTATTTGAGGTTCTGGAATTAATGTTGTTTATGGTATTCAATACTCAAGTAACAGTTCATGTGATACATGAATCATGGGAAATATGTGATGAATATAAATGTAAGACTCATTTAGCCAGTTGTGGCAAGATAAATATTTGTCAAAAAAAACATAAAAGTGGATTCTAAGTTTATAAACAGTTTGGTATTTAGGATAAGTAAAGATAAATACCTTTGGTATTATTGACGTCTTTAGTTTGGACAAAGAAACCATTAAAAATAAAGGTATTCCCCAAATAATTCAGAATTAGTTCAGCAAGATAGCATAAACTATTCAAAGAATAAGCTAGAGGTATATATATACTTCATAAAATCCCTTTAACTAATCAAGTAATGGAAAAGTAAAGTATATGCATAGTCTAAAGATATGATTTGCTTCAAACCAACATGTTGAAGAATATCTTGACTTTGCAATCATCGATCATTATAATGTAGCATGGAGTAATTCCTAAATACACATTACCTTATATAGATCAAGATAATGATGTTAATAAAAATGACCAATGATATAGTCTTACATTTTAAAATTGGTCAACAAAATGTAGCATGGATCAATTCCTAAATGCACATTTTATACATCAGAGTTTTAATGTAAGTAGTATCAATGTTGCAACTAGCATAAACATTCATTATATTTCATGACGTGCTTAGAAAATAACGGTGATATCCTATAACCATATTTTAACTATAATGAATAATGGATATCATAACAGTTTTATTATGATGTAAATCCATTATGTCATAAAAAACATGTGTTTAGATGCCAAGAGTTTGTTAGGATATAAACAAACTTTTACCAAGTACAAGTACATTGTGCATCTATTGTAATTTTCCTAATGGTTGCTTAGGATATTATATAAATACATAAGATAAAAAAGTGGTATTCATGTGATTGAATACATTTCTATAAGGGTTCTCATCTCTTTAGAGATAATTGGAGCAAGATTGAATCGATTTTAGTCAATGCCATAGATATACAAGTAGTTGGCATAGGAACTAGTTCCACAAGCATATGTGGAAAAAAATAATGTTCCAGAGACACATACAATATAGGAAGGTTAAACCCATGGTGATGGTTTTGAATTTACCATCTTCGGTGATAAATTATTCATTGGAAATAATTTTTCCTACAATTAAGAAATATATGGAAATTAGCTAAGATTGAAAATATCAATTAAAATTCATTAATGGATTCCATGTATCATAATTCAAAGGGGACTATAATTTTTAATACTATGGTGGGTATTCAATTGAGATGGTAAACGAATGGTATAGGCATACAAACATTACTACTCGATTGGTTATACCAAGTTGGTTTTCCTAAATCCGTTAGAATTTAACTACTCATGGTTACCTTTTATGTTCATATTATATTGAGAATTAGATGTCATGGCCATAAAACATGGAAGGTGTCTATAAAATAAAACTAGAAAGGGATGGTACCATCACATAATACTAACAAAGGTTGAAAGTTACCGAAGTCTTCTTTAAGGTTAAAGTAAGCAATGAGATCATAGAATGTACATTTGAAATAAACTTTTTCCATGTGTCTACTAGAGGTTAGTAAGAGTTATTGGGTTTTATATGTAAAATATGTTTGAAAAAATATGGAAAACATGTTGTTCTTCAATTTAGCGAAGATCATAATGATAATTATTCTCGATTTATTGAATTAAAGCAGTAACCTAAGTTCTAGGGAATATGATCTTCTAAGGTAGATCTAAACATTGCTTGGACCTAGTCAATCATACATATAGTGACATGGTATAGAAAAATACAAGTTGGGAAAATTCAAGATAAGAATTTTTTCCAATGTCACATGGAATAATATCTCCAGGTTAACATGTACAGGGATTGAAGGACACTAGGTCACCCTCAGGGGGGGGGTGTGAATCTGGGTGTCAACTTTTTCTCTAGTTTATTGGATCTTGTTCCCAAATTGGTAGAAACCTAATTAAAACTGTATGATGAATATGTGCAATAATTAAAAAATTCACTTTCAAAAGGACAACACAACACTTTTACTTGGTTCATCACTAAGGGCTATGTCCAAGGAGAATACACCAATAGGTTTCCGATCATACATAATTCCACTATTCTTCACTAGGTGTGGATTAAAAGGTTCGGGTACAGTTAGTTTTTCCTAGGCACACTGCCTTTACAAAAGTTCAGGGATAGCTCACTGCATCCCTTGGATCACTTCCATTGACTCCCCCTGGCTCACTACCTTGGAGAGGTCACACTCAGTTTATGGATGTGAAGATCCATTCAATATATAGGCATGGAAGTCTTTGCCTCCTGTTTAGTATGATGCTTTTCTTTCATCGAGGTCTAGAGTGGATGCTCTTTGAGGTTCAGTCTTTTTCTCCAGTGCAAAAACCAGATGTACTAAGACTTCTTATTCTTCTAGGCCAGTATCACAAATTCTTTTGTGATTGTTCAAATACTGAAAACCATTTCACTAGAAATAATCAGAATCAGTCCTCTTTCTTACATGTGTGCATGTGACCATACATATGAAAATTTAGATAGGCTCTTCCTCTTCACTTCTTTACACATGTGCACCCTCGGTTTAGGATGCTTCTCTTCAAAATATTCACGTATACATGTGCATGCATGAATGGATTCACTTTATCTTCATCTATCTTGTGTGAAGGCCCAAATGGGTATGGTTCCTTTAAGTACACACATGGCCTCTTCTCTCCTTTTCTTTTCACTTGATTTAGATATTCTTGGGCTTCAATTGTGTTCTTCTTCAAATCATGCATATGAACACATTTCCCATCACTACGCACAATCTTCCCTCTCCCTTCCTCAACACACACTTTTTCATTTTGATTTTCTTATATTTATATGTATGAAATTATATTGAAGGATAAATGTGTGTATTTTGGCATTGAATGGTGTTTCTTGTTTTACTTTTACACACCATAGGTAAGGAGTTCTCTTATTTACTATGTCTCCTATGCAAACTAGGATGATTCATGACCTCTCCTTGCGCAAGGGATGCACATGCTTCTTTTGCGTACTAAGTGGTATGCGGTTCCCCCGAATGGTTCTCGGTTCTCTTCTTCACTGACCATAGTGGTATGCAAAACTTCTCTTCTTCAGGAACCGGAACAGTACACGATACAATTACCTCACAAACCCAAAATGTTTTGCGAGACCTATGCCTCATGTACCAAAGACGTATACGGTTCCTTGCTTCATGAACTGGTGTGGTATGTGGAACTCTTTCTCTTCACGAACCAGAAGTGGTTCTTGGATCTTCTTCATGACGAATGAAAGTGTTACGTGGTTCACCACTTTTTGAACTAGATCGGTACATGAAAAAAAATTCATGAACCTAGAATGGTCCGCAGTTCATGCATGCCCATTCTTGAACTTTAAATATAGTAGAAACTCAGTTTCTCATAATATGATCTCTCAAAAGGTTTGGATATAGAAAAACTTTCTCAAATAGGTGGGTCTCTTTTTATAAGTACAAATCAGAACTTTCTGTATCCAAAAATCCACACGATACTCTCTTCAAGATTCTTCATTGAATAACCAAGATCTTCAGTTCTTTAATACCTTGCAACCTGCACGGAGATATGCCAAAATCACATGGCCTAAGCATCTTAGTTTTCCTAAACCATTATCTTTCTCTTCGATTCATTCACATGCATGAAAATGTAATTGCATGCATGTGATCGTAGAATCTAGATGATCACTATGGTCTTGAACTGTGCTCAAATGATTACTGGAGTGGTGAGATCGTTGTTTATCTTGATCACTGGTTTGCAGGTGCATGCGGGTGTCCATAGGTTGAAGACAACCTCAATGGAAGAGATCAGACATCCCTGCTTCAATAGAAAACCACAGATATCAGATGGATGACTTGAATGTGCAGGATGAATCTCACGATTGATCAGACCATAGACCGTGTGTTGCTAAGGGATCAATGGTCGAGATTAGTTCCACATCTTTAAAACCTTGTCCCACATCGAAACACCGCTATGTTTTCTCATGGTTTATCAATGAAGATGTAGCAGCAGTGGCTCAGAATACTCCTCCTCACTCCACAGTACCACCCTGTACTGTGTTCACCCTACGGTTGTGCTCTTAGTGCCCACTTTTCTCCACAGGTGCGCTCTTAGCACCCACAATGCACAACGTCACCACCATGTGGCACCTACGGGCTTATACACAGCCCATGAACACCCTGCCTCATGCAAGGCTAGCCTTGAGGGCTTCCCACGAGCATGGTTGACCCCTCAGGTCCCACATGTTCTTGAGGCGAGGACCTCAGATGGACTCTATGGATGACCCCTTTCTTTTTGGTAAAGGAATATAAAATAACTACTTAGTGTAAAACTATGTGTTTACAAATATAAAATGCTCAAACACCTCAACAACCTCAACAACCTCTTCTTCTGTCTTTCTTTTACTCCCTCCAAAGAACACTCCAACTATCCATAATTATTATAGAAAATGTATCACTCTTGATACACATATATGAAACTTTGGATTAAGCTCAACTAACGTCTTGTTTCTATTCTCCATTTTACTTAGGAGAGTTCCTTCCTTCATTCTGACCATCATTGAAATTAATTTCCACTCATTGACAAAAAATACTATAGTCACATACGAAGTGTTCCCAAAAATCTCCCCCTTTGTTTTTTTGTCAATACTTCAACTTTCTTTAAAATGAGCATGTCAATGTCAAAATGAGAGTCTTCTATCGTCTCTATCCCTTTCACCTTTTCAACTATCATCTCACTTTCTCTCCCCCTTATTAAAAATAAATAAAAAGTTCCAGGTAGATTAGGTATCAGTACATACATAAGAAATTGTGCCATCAATCATTTATCTCTAAGTCTACTAGAGCAATGCTCTATGTAGAAAAAAAGAGGATTTGATCTAGACAACAAAGCTGTCCATTATCCCCTGATCATGATACCTCATGTGATGAGAACTCATTTAATTGTCTTCAAGGACTTTTCCACTTTCATTCAGGATGAGGATAATAAATTTAATATGAAATTATCAACCTGAAACTCCTATGAACACTTCAATGAAAATATAAAAACATTCAAGTGCAATGGGAAGGATAAGTGGCCTTGGGGAACTTTAATTTTTCTTATGTCCCTAATTAACATTGTTACTCCCCCTTTGTAAAATTACTTTATTTAGAGTAACCAAGGTTGAGAGATGAAATACCATTTCCAATTTTATGATCCTCAAACAATATTTAGAGTAGTTGAATTTAATACCAACTAAAGTTGATACTTATTGAGATAATAACTCTAACAGCTTCTTTATGTGTCTCCCCCTCAAGGGAAAACTTCTCAGGTTCCCCCCCTAATTTCTTGCATCACCTTCAATTCCCTGTAAGATTAGTATACTACATAAAGTGATAGGGGAATAAGGTGGATCCTCCTTGATTCTTTAATATGAGCTGGAAGGCTGAGATGATTTTCTCAACCAAGATGCTCCATTTTCTCCACTCCTCACAATTGAAACTTTGATTTTAAGTTCTAACTTTGGTAGTGTGGATCTCAATATTTCTTCCATTTCTTTGTTTGTGAGCCTTCTTTCTTCAAGAGATTTCAAAGAACTAGAATCTCCCAATGAAACTTTTATCTTCTTGAGGATTTCATCTTAGGTTGGAATAAATGCACTACAATTCTTAAAAGTGTGTCCAAACTTGTTACACCTCACACATAATACTTTTCTATCATTATGTGGAATATTCCTATTTCCTATTGCACTAGCCTTATCCTATCAATCTCCTTTCATTCTCATTCTTTACAAGTCCTTAAGCCAGATAACCAATATTTCTCTGGGAACAGTGGTAGTAAGTTTAGATTTTCCCCATGGACTCTTCATAGTGTCATCATTTTTAGAAATTCTTTTGGATGTACCACTCTTCAACTTCTTGGATTTTGAATCCAAGGACTTCTCACCTTTCCTTATTGGAGTCTTCTTGGGAGACTTTTCTTTTTCATCATTCCTATGATTTCATCCTAAGGTAGATTCTTCTTTCTTAGTTGGATTTTGTGGTCTTTCGTTTAAAGGATTGTACCGACAATCTAGTGCACAATGCCCAAATATGTTGTAGCACCAACATTGAACCATAAATCTTATCTTCTTGATATCTTCGGTATAATGTTGTGGGGAATTTTTCTTAATGTGTTGTGCTCTACCAAGGGAACCATTTTTTAGCCTCTTCTTCCTATCCACCCTACACATGATGGTAGGTTTCTTCTCCTCACCTTTTCTCATCTATACTTGTTAGGAATTTTTCTTCCAACCTGTACTTTTAGTAGGAACATTTTTAGAAATAATAGTACAATTTGGTATGGATGGTACCTTCACTTTCTCAGATTCTTGTGATGGATTAATGAGTGAGTTCATTATCTTCTTATCACATTTTGGTGGTCTTTTGGATTTATAATCCTCCAGTGAGAATTGAGTAGAAATAGCCACTGTTTCATGATATGGATAATCAAGAGTTGTCATAATATTATTTTCATATGTTGGAGGTATTTCATATTTAGAATCCTCCAATGATCATTGAGTACTGAAATCAACTATTTCATTATTTTTTGAAGTCTCAATATGTGTCTTCTCAAGATTGGTCAACTAGGCTTCCAATTTTAGAAATTCCATATTGAGTATGATCTCAAGATCTTCAACCATGATCATTTTCTCATCACAAGTCTTTTCAATATTTCAACCCCATCTTCATGCAACTTGACATTGGTTTGTAACAATGAGTCAAGATCCTTTAAATAATTGGAAGTTTATTCCAAATTTATAACCTTGAATTCAGTGATCTTTTTTAGATCAATTTTTAAATGCATGGATCTTTTATTCTAGAGTCTTATTTACTCCCTCTTTCTCTTCAAAGGCTTTGACTTTTTGGGTGAGATTAAAACATTCCAAAACTTACTTTTCCAAGCCTTCCTCCATATTATCAGCTTCTCTTCCTAGTCGAGAAATCTCATCCTGCATACATTGAAATGTTCTACCAATAGCATCAACTATTTATTTAGGAATATCATGCAGATAGGTTCTTAATTTCTCATGATCACCTGAGAATGAGATAGAAGTGTCTTCTTTTTCTCTGGTAGATACCTGAGTCACCTGACCTTTACTTCCCAAGACTGATATTTCTTTGTTATTATAAGGGCATAGAGAACCATACACTGTATATTATTAGGTCATGAGAGACTTCTTCAACTACTTCTTACCTTTCTTTTTCCTATTCATCATGGTCTTGTTGGGTATAGATTTTTTCTCAGAGATAAATGAATATTAATCAAGAATACTCTTCATTGTTGACTCAGGAAACACAATTCAAATAATCTTATGAATATAAATACTATAGTGTATCCAATATATGTAAATCCTTGGCTCTGATACCAATTGAAGGACCCTAGGTCACCCTGAGTGGGGGGTGAATCAGGGTGTCAAATTTTTCTCTTGTTTATTATATCTTGTTCCCACATTGGTAGGAACTTAATTAAACCTGTATGATGGATATGTGTAGTAATTAAAACATTCACATGCAAAAGGACAAAACATCACATTTACTTGGTTCACTACTAAGGGCTACGTCCAATGACCATACACTGACAGGTTGCCGATCGTACCTAATTCCACAATTTTCACTAGGTGTAGATTACAAGGTTCGGGTATAGTCACTCTGTCCCAAGAAAACTACCTTTACAAAAGTTCAAGAACAACTCACTATTTCCCCCAAATCACTTCTGTTGACTCCCCCTAGATCACTGCATTAGAGAGGTCACACTCAGTTTATGGATGTGAAGGTCCCTTCAATGGATAGGCATGGAAGTCTTTGTCTTCTGTTCAACATGAGACTTTTCTTGCATCGAGGTCTAGAGTTGATGCTCTTTTCCATTTAGTCTTATTCTCAAGTGAAACAACAAGATGTACTAAGACTTCTTATTCTTCTTGGATAGTATCACAAATTCTTTTATGATTGTTCAAACACTAAAAATCAGTTCACTAGGCATCATCAGAATCCACCCTCCTTTTTCCTTGTGTTCATGTGACCATGCATGTGACAATTTAGACAGTCTCTTTCTCTTCACCTATTTACAAACGTGCACCATCAGTTAAGGATTCTTCTCTTCAAAGTATTCACGTATTCATGTGCATTCATGAATGCATTCACTTTCTCTTCTTCTTTCTTGTGTGAAGGCCTGAATGGGTATGGTTCTTTTAAGTACACACATGGCCTCCTCTCTCCTTTTCTTAGCACTTGATTCGGGTATTCTTGGGCTTTAATTGTGTTCTTCTTCAAATCATGCATATTAATGCATTTCCTATGCCCAGACACATCTTCCTTCTCCTTTCCTCAACACACACTTGTTCACTTTTATTTTCATATATTTATATGTATGTGATTTTATTCAAGAATTAATGTGTTTATTTTGGAATGGCATGGTGTTTACTTTTTTTTACACACCATTTGTAAGGAGTTATATTATTCAATTTGTCTCTTCCATGAACTAGGATGATTCTTGGCCACACCTTGCGTAAGGGATGCACATGCTTACTTCACGTACCAAGTGGTACATGGTTCCAACGAATGATTCTCAGTTCTCTACTTCACCAACCAAAGCGATATGTGAAACTTATCTTCTTCAAAAACCCAAATGGTACACAATACCATTACCTCACGAATCCAAAATGGTTCGCAGGACCTCTACCTTGTGTACTAAAGCAGTATGTGGTTCCTTGCTTTACGAACTAGAGAGGTGCACAAAAATCCTTCTCTTCACGAACTAGAAGTGGTTCACTACTCTTATTACTCATGAACCAAAGTGGTTCATGACTCTTTTTCCTCATGAACCAAAGTGGTACACAGTTCACCTCTTCATGAACCAAATCTATACGTGGAAAAATCTTCAAAAACCTAGAATGGTTCACAGTTCATGCATTCCCCTTCTTGAACTTAAAATACAGTAGAAAATCTATTTCTCAGAATATGAGATCTAAAAAGGTTTGGAAGCAGCAGTTATTTCTCGAATTAGTGGGTCTCTTTTTATAAGTATAAATTAGATATTTTCAAATCCAAAATCCGTGCGATATGATCTTCATGATTTTTCCTTGAATAACCGTGATCTTCAGTTCTTTAATACCTTCAAACCTGCATGGAGATATGCCGAAACTCACATGTCATTGGAAACATCATTTACCTCGACCATTCTCTCACTCTTTATTTCATTCCCATACATGAAAATGTAATTTCATTCATGTGATCATAGCATCTAGATGATAACTGTGGGATTTAACTGATCTCAATTAATGATTAGAGTGGTGAGATTGTCGTTCATCTCGAGCATTGGTTCGCGGGTGCATGCGGGTGTCTGAAGATTGAAGATAACCTCAAAGGAGGACATTAGACATCCCTACTTCAATTGAGAACTGCGGAGATAAGATGGATGACTTTGATGTGTGGGATCAATCTCACGATTTATCAGACAATAGACCACATGTCGATGAGGGATCAATGGTCGATATTAGTTCCTAATTTTTAAAACCTTGTCCCACATCGAAACATTGAAATGTTTTCTCGCGGTTTATCCATCAAGCTACAGAAAAAACGACTCATAATACTCCTCCTCCCTCCACAACACCAATCCCTGCAATATTCACCCTGTAGGCACACTCTTATCACCCACTCTGCTCCTTGGGTTCACTTCTAGCACCCACTCTGCATGGGTTCACCACCGTGCGACACCTGTGGGCTTATACATGGCCCGCGCACACCCTACCTCATGTGCGGATGACCTTGAGGGATTCCCTCAAGAGTGGTTGACCCCTGGAGTCCCACATGTTCTTAAGGTGAGGACCTCAGCTGGCCTCCATGGATAGCCCCTTTCTTTTTGGTAAAGGCATATAAAATAACTACTTAGTGTAAAACTAAGTTTTTACAAATATAAAATGCCAAACCACCTCCACAACCCCTTCTTATCCTTTTCTTTTACTCCTTCCAAAGAACACTCCAACCATCCTTAATTATTTTAGACAATGTATCCCTCCTGATACACATACATGAAACTTAGGATCACGCTCAACCAATGTCTAGTTTCCATTCTCCATTTTACTTAAGAGAGTTATTTCCTTTATTTTAACCATCATTGACATTCATTGACACTTATTGAAATCAAATAAAATCTTTACATACTAAGTGGTCACAACAAGGATATTGATGTGATAATTTGAAATACATATGCTTAAGAAATGTATTAATCACGCATGCCATAATATGTACAGAATTTATATTTCTAGGATATACTTTATAGAAGGAAAATATCAGTTATATATAAGAGCACTACAAGTGAAGCAATCAGAACTATTTAATTGTACTTTGGAAAGTACAATGAATATGTACCTAGTAAGTGGAGAAGGATACTAGTTTTTAGGGGACAAAAAATATTATTCCTTAGATCCATGTGATTTTATATCACAATTTGGATAATATGATGAGTGAGACAAGATCATATAAGCTAGTGGTAACCATACGTACAAACACCAAGTATGTTGTATCTTCATAGGTAGCTAAGATATAGATAAATGAAAATATTTGTTCTAGTTCTTGGAATCTCACCTAGTAAGAAAATTATTATCAAAATATAAATTATGTTATTCTTTCTAGCTAAGATATAAAGTTATGATAGTGGGAAAATGGGATATACTTATGTATACAATCTCTTAAGAAGTTTTACTTAAGGAGATGAGGTCACAAATAGTAGAATAACCATGCAGTGTAATCGTGGAAGGCCCAATAGATAAATCTGTGACTCATTAGAAACATGATTTTGATCATGTGAGAGCTAACAAGTCTGGTTAACAAGTAGGCTCTAGTGAAACTGGGAGTGTTTTAATAGTGGGTTCCCAAGACCCAACTATGAAGTAATTCTTATTACCATATCATGTGTATAGTTAGATATACATGATGATAAATTACCATTATAGTGTAGATATTTCTCCATCCACCATTTAATGGTAATTTCCATAGATTAATTATCATATAAAAAGGTTATAATAGATCTTAGGATATAATGAGAACCTCGAGATAATATGAAATTAATCTTAAGTAATGTTCCTATAGTCTAGATACATATTACTGACTGTACATAGAAGATGTTTAACTATCAGGTTCTAGGGCATCATAATCATTGAGACTTTTTCTCTTGAATTTCATTCTTGGTGATCTCTAGTAGTGAGATCGTGAGAACATACCATCTAATAGAAACACAAAATGTTTTGGGTGTCATTGGATGTTCCAATTTATGGACATGTGTGATGGTCTCCTGACTTGAGATCATTTATAATGTGTGCCATTTGATCATATACATTGATGCAAGGGAAAAACCATGATAATGAAATCATGGTGACATATCTTATGTTGGGTGCATCATTGGTGGATTGACATTGGTTGAATAGTAAAGAAATGATTTTCACTTCTAGGTTAATGAAGTTATATATATCTCAGGCCATGTTGACCAGAATGGTAGTACCTTGATAAATCCATGGCCATGGTAGTCCAAGGTAAATCTATCCAATTAGATCAACAAATAGTAAATCAATAAAGGGAAATGTCATGGTTGTGCATCCACTTTATGAGATATTAAAGAATGCGTGTTCATAGGTTAGTTGTCACTCCCATGACACTCCTTATCTCTTTAGGGGTTATGATGGGTTGCTAGATCCCACTCTTGGTATGTAAATAATATTTACTACTATCGAGACAGGGTCCTAGAGAGTCACACACAGTAAAGTATTCAAGAATCTTCCCTATTTAGTTGAATAAGAGTTTTGGACATAGTGGGACCCACTATTGGGGCCGGGGTTTTTTCCAAGGAGATACGATCACCAAAGTAATGCATAAATTCATATTATTCAATTTAAGGATAATTTTCATTGAATTTATTTATTATATTTATTTACTTGTTTATGAGTAAATGCATTAAATATATTTATTTAATGAATATTAATATTCAAGGTTCATTTAATATTTGGGGGAAAAAAAGTCAAGTCAACGACTCAATTATTATCACGTAATATATTTATTATATTAAAGGTAAGTGATAATAATAAAAAAATGATATTTATGGCTTAGTAAAGTAGTCATAATTTCATTTGTATAGAGTGTTAATTATTCAAGGGCTCGGAAGGCATTATCAAGTATTTTCTTAACACCTTATAAATAGAAGAATAGAGGAATTCACTTAGGAATATTCATTGTCTTTCTCTCTCTTATTCTCTCTCCCATGTTCTAAAGAGAGAAGCTCCACATCCAGGAACTTGGATCAAGCTCTCTCTCAGGAATCGCAAGCTATGCATTGCGGTGATCATCAGAGCATCAAAGTAATCCTTAGAACTCCATTCTAGCATCTTAATTTTGATGATCAACACACCCACGTATTTTTTAAAGCACATGTGGATGATCTATAGGAATTCAAATTTAGTTTCCTTGACCAATGATCTCCAACAATGAGAATACATTGAGCACAACATCAGATTTAAACCAGGTATTTTATGGTTTTAATTTTTGTGATTAATATTCTTCACATGAGATCCTTGGTATAAACTGGGTAGTGATTCACCAATGATGATGAGTTTATGTCTTTCATCGGTGAAAACATTTAAAATCCTGTATTTCTGGTTTTTTCTATGTTCTCGGTACCTTCTTAATGAACCCAAAATTCTCTAAAGAAACCACTAGAGAAGTACTAAATCATGTAAACCCAAATTTAAAAACTTAAAAAAGTAAAAGACACATGATACTATATTAGGATCCTGAGAAGTGTCTAAGAAAGGAGGAAATATGCATAAATAAAACTCTTTACTTTTATACTAGACATTCACGGGGGAGGAGTGGGGCCCAAATAAAGCAATTTGAGACATAAACCCTTGAGTGTTCATGTATCCAAAAGGACACAAAGTTGTCCCAATCCACATAAGAGACTATAAAAAAGAAAAAACTTACTAAAACAAGAAGGAATTATCTAAAAATCCAGTTTTCAAAACCAAGACACCATTAAAATTGGGCCTTCTTTATTTCAAAATGAAATAAAAACCATTTTACAAATTAAATCCCCAAGTCCTAACCCAACTTGGTTGATTTTAAAATCTTCAAAAAAATAATTTCAAAACATCCACCACTTATTTTAAAACCAAAACACTGTTTTAAGTTTCAAAATAAATCAAACACTTTCCTTTTTGAAATTGTTTTCAAACCACTTACCCTTTTGTAAAACAAATCCACCCAGGTAAAATCTAATTTGGAAAACACCAGTTTCCCTTAAAGATGAAACTCATTATTTAAAACACTATTTGATTGATTAGAAAAAATAATCACACATAATTTATTTTTCAATTTTCCAAACAAAAACAAAAATTTCAAAATATTTTATAAAATCAATATAATTTTACAAACAATCCATAAGGACTTATTTTTAAAAAACACATTCTCATGAAATCCAGTTTTAACACCCAAAAATGAATTTCACATCAAATGAAAAATAAAATAAATAAAATATTTACATAATATTCAATTTTTTTTTCAATTTTTCCAGCATATCAAAATACTGACCCTGAATCTTATTCAACTACCTAAATACCCCAGTTAATCGAAGAGTAAAGTGGTTTAAGTAACAAAAGAAACAGATATTTTGAACCATGGGCATCTTATACACATGGTTTATGACCTCATTCCAATCACGAATTGGTTCCTAGAGTGTTTCTAGAATTGAGTGTTTGATTTTCACATGTTTTTTAGTCCCTACAAACCAACAGCACGTCATTACTTCCTTCTTTGTCACAATAAAACATCACATATGACCTAAAAGAAAAGTAATCATGACTGTGATGATTAAAATGGCACTTCTATAGACATAAAAACAAAATATAAAAAAAGATATGTTTAAAACTCAAACCCACTTCCCATGGAAGCATGAGTCCTGAGTAAGGTAAGATCTAGCTCGACCTCCATGCACCTAAATCTTGAGTTCCAATGAAAAACACTATCTTGATCTTACCTTGGAACAAAAAATAATGAAGGGAACTCCAAAGTCTTAGGGTCTTATGGAAAAAATAAACTATCTCTGATATCATTTTGTAACAAACTAGTCTGGTTCATCCCACTAACGGATGCTCAAACCAGACTTCCACATTCTCAATGGGTGTTCTTGATCCCCACAATTTGGAAAATAGTTCTTAGGCATCATAAGAACACACTTGGGAAGAGTTTCACCCAATAATTAGAGTAAAATATAGTAACAAGAATGTAATAAAAATCTGGCATAACCCATTTATACATCGATCATCTACACCAGATAAAAAAACAAAACAACAACCTAATATCAAAACTATAAAACACAATAAACATCAATGAGAACCAGAAACATCCCTCACCCTCCGAAAACTATCTTCTGAATGGAAAAAACTCCCCCATACAATGGATATTATTCTCCCACCAAAAGATATTTCTACCCTCCATCCATAGAAAGAAATAAAAGGCCTAAGTTTCCCAAGGGAAATCAAGTAAAGGGAAACATGTAGAGCATTATATGAAAATAAAGTGTGGTTCTTGATAAATCATGGAATGGGAACCATAGGTCGAATGCAGTAAAATAAATAATTACCTCAATAAATGAATGCTCACAAGAGGGGTCTGATGAAAAAGAACTAGTAACCTTCAACTGTAATAATTGATAAAAGTTTTCCATAGTAGGCATGATTATAATAATTGGAAAAAACAACTGCATTTAATAACTGCTTCTTAGCTACCTCAGAATCTCTAACGTACTCATTATTTGTAGGTATGTCTACCACTATCTTGTATGATCTTTTCTCACTCAACAAATAATTCTAACGACTATATTAGATCACATTGATATAAGGAAGACTATTTTTCATCCCCTCAAAACTAGTATCCCATATTATCCACATACCAGGTACATATTCTTTGTACTTATTCAAGTGAAATTTTATTGTTATGATTAATTCCCTTGCAGTTATCCAAGATATAACTTATATTTTCCTATTATAAAGTATATGTTGGTAATATCATTCTTTGTACATGTCATGGAATATGTAATTGATCCATTACAAAAAAGTATAGAATTAAAATCAACACATTAATCTACTCCTATACCCATGCATGTCTACTTGGAGAGATTTATTCCATATGAAAATGGAAACAGTTCTCCCTCGAATTATTCCAACTTGTATTTTACAATACTATTTTGGTTTATGTACTATTGACTAGGTCCAAGAAATCATTAGATCTAACTAAATAGATCATTTTCTCTAGAACATAGGTTGCTACTTTATGTTAATATCTGGAGAGTTACTTTCATCCTGGTCCTAACTAACTATACGAACAATATCAGTTTTCCATATTTTACCCAAGATATTTCACTTAGAAAACAATGACACTCCAACTAAACTTTAGCATACATATGGAAAAGATTAATTTCAAATGAGTGATCTAAGATCTTGTTTCTTAATTTTAATATGGAGTTAGATTTTAGTAACTTGAAATCCTTATTGGAATTTTATGATGTCATTATCCATTTCTAGTTGCATCATATTGAAACCTTCCACAATTGGTGGTCTTGAAATCCAATGCTCAATAAATGATCATAGAAGATAGATTCTATAGTTTAAATTATAATTGATTTAGTTATAACGACTTAGTGTTACCAATCAAGCATTATTAGTACCACATTTTTACCATCCATGTATTGTGTAAAATGAATACCCACTAAAATATTCAATAGAATAATACACTACTCTTTGATAAATGGAATCCATTATTTAATTTTAATCATTATTATAAATTTATTTTAATTTCCATCTATTGGTTACTTATAGGAATTATTATTCCCAATGAATAATGTATCACAAGACGTAGTGAATACAAAACCATTATTATGGATTTATCCATTCTATGTTGTATTTATCTCTATAACATTCATTCCACATGGTCTTGTAGAATTTGTTCCTATTCCAACTATTTTTGTATCTCCAGCACTGAATAAACCCAATTCAATATTTCTCTCACTATCTCTAATAGAGAGGTTTACCCTTTTATAGAAATATAGTCTATCACTTGACTATAAGTTTTATACCATAGGGATTTCTGTAATATCCTATGAAACTTTTAGGACAATTACTTTAGATACACATTGTTTTTACTTGATACAAATTTGTTTATATCCTTAAAAATTCTTTGCATTGAAACACATGTTATTATGACATAATGGATTTCTATCTTACAATAGATCATATGACATCTATTTTTCATTATAGTTGGGATGTAGTTAAGGTATATCGATGTTATTTTTGAATCACAACTTGAAATATAATGGAAGTTTCTATAATATATATCAACATTAATGCTGCTTATACTTACATCATGACTCTGATGTGTAAAAGGAAATTTGAATTTAGGAATTTCTCTATGCTACATTTTATTGATCAATTTTGACATCTAATAATCATCACCAATCCTTATTATAAGAATCATAAACCTGATGTAGATAAGGTAATGTTCATTTTAGAATTAATCCACACTACATTATAATGATCGATGAATGCTTGGTCAATATATTATTCGGCATGCCAGCCCGAAGAAAATAATATCTTCTAACTATTAATACTTCACTTTCACATTGCTTCATAAACACCTAAATGAATATAACGAAGTATATTTACCACTATCTTACTAAAAGGCACTGTCGTGGGCACCCTCAAATGATTTGTGGTTTTTGGGTACTTAGGTGTAATAGAGTGGCTGACCAAGGTCATCTCTCAAAGGAGAAAGTAAATTTGAAAACTTATTAAAGGTATTTTGAAAATAACATAAAATGGAATAATAACAATACTTGAAAGTATGTAGGGGATTTTTACCATTCATAAATCTAGAATAATTTTTCTAGAATAAGATTGTATAATTTTTTTTGTTTTTATTTTTTTGATATAATGTTTGGTTAAAAAGACAGAATAAGAAGATGTTTTTTTAGAAAATATTTTAAAAGGAATAATAGATATAACTATAACTCTTCAATAATTTATTAATAATTATCATTTATATTAACATCCACTTAATTATGATCCCTTAATTTGTTAAATCCTAAATACTATGAGAATTAACTTTACCACAAAAATGAAGTGAATTTAACCCTAGGCTAACTTCATAACATGCGACCACAACACCCTACTTTGATTGATGTTCTAAGGTTAGCTTATGTTCAGTGGTAAATTAAGGAACATATCCTCTCTGGAAATTAGAATTAATTAGTTTTAGGGATTATATATCAACACTAGAAATTGATCCTGTGTTGTTTTGAATTACCAATTAAGTTTGCGCTCTTACAATTCACACAATTCTCGACCACGTGTGATTTGTGTTTATTGTTCATTGCTTGCTTAGTTTCATTTAAATGAAAACAAATCAATTAATAGATCCTATTATGTGAATAACAGTATCTCATTGATTCAAAATAAATGAATGAAGTAGGTGATATGTAGATCTATTACTAAAAAGAACTATTATTCCATGGGCGGTGTAGTCATTGTAGAAACGTTTTCATTTGCAAAGGTTTAGAGAGGGAAGAACCCAATAGCATTTCTACTATTGATTCTAGACCAATTAGGAAGATTAATAGAAGAATAAATTTGAACAAAACCGAAGAAAATAGAATAAATAAAAGAATAACAAATAAGTTTATTACAAAAACAAAAGATTTACAACACGAAAAAGAAGAAGGCTTTGTTAAAGGGATCCTTACTTCAAGAGATACCCTTATTGAAATGGTTGGATAAGTGGAGTGGATCCAATTATCCTCTGCCCTCAACTTTCTAATGCACGTACCAACCCATCCAAATGATAAAAATACTAATTTATAGAGTGTAGGGGAGTCTAGGTTTAAAGAGGTTTTAAGGGCGAATGGGGAATCTCAGCCAAATAATATAAGCCAACCTGCACCGCCCATTTGACCACCAAAACGCGTGAACCAGCTATTATTCTAGAAGATTGATTTGTGAACACTTGGTTTGGAGAACTTCCCTCAAAATTTGGCCCCAATCCAAGCTCATATTAAGAGGTTATAACCCAAATACAAAACCAATGTCCAATCTTGTGGGCCCAGCCCACCATTGATTTAATGGTCTATTTAGTCCAACCAAATGCACGATTTAGCTCCAATTTCCTGAATAAACGTTCTATACCATTAAGTAAGAAACATATTTAAAAAGGTTAATGTTTTAAATAATAAATATAAAATATTTATCGTTGAAATACAGCAGTGCATTATAAAGGGTGGAACTGGAATTTCCATCAAATTTTCAAATGAAGGATCTAATCCCAAATATTTTATAAATAAATATATTTAACATAATTTGAGAAAAATTTATCATTTATTATCAGTAAAATATTTAATAAAAATGCGTTTTATCAACTCCCCCACACTTACCCTTTTGCACTCCAGGGAAAAGCCTCATATCTTTTATTCGAAAAAACTGTGACAAGATATGCACATTAAAATTTCTCAATCCACAGTGAAAATATAGACAAAATAAGAATCAAATAAAGAGTCAATATCAAAAATTTATAAAGACATTGTCTCATTAATGGTGTCAAAACAAAATCCAGTGAGATTCATAACACCAATCATAGCGAAACAAGTCATGGGTCTTCTATGCCACTAATTATCCACATGTGTGTGTGCCAACCATTCCAAGATTGTATCTCCACACTTTATCTAATATATTCAGGTCAATAAAACTTTTTTTCTTAATTGATTCTATTCCACCGAACTTATTCAACATCCTTTTCAATAAAATTCTAAAAACCACTCATTTAAGCATTCCCAGAAGTCAAACCAAGAGCTCCTGACCTTAATACCCCCACATGTTCTACATTTATTCACTCCCCTCTTTATTGACTATTTTTTTTTGATTTTTTTGATTTTTTTAGAGGGCGTACAAAAGTTCGATATTAGGTGTAGACGCATAGGTCAATCTGTTATAGTGATGGAAATGATTTAAAGTGAAACAAACGTATGGAAAGACTATGTTATAAGCTGAAAATGATTACATGCCCTTAATATGAATTTAATTGGGTAAGAGAAACTAAGAAGTCATGATTTTGTGAAAATTTGTGTAGAGAAATAAATGAAACAATTTACCGTGAACAAATATCACAAATAATGATGTAAAAATATAAAAGGTTTTTTAATGACACAACCATTCATATAATCGATGAATTCAATTTTTATAAAAGTCAACCCTTGATGATGAAATATTACTCATGCTTATATTTCATACAATGAATTTTAAAAACATGTATTTTTCATATGTTCCACATGAGAATGTTACATGATATATTTGTTTATTTTTTATTGATTTTTTTTTGTTTTTTTGAAAATTTTAACCAAAATTTAAAAGAAAATACACTTAAAACACACAAATGAAAATCATAAATAACTACCCCAAAATGTTGTCCCCTCCCCCACACTTAAAATATTTCATTGTCCTAAATTTGAACCTATGATATGATATATTCACATGAAATTTATAATTTTAATTAGGACAAATAATATAAAAGTGAAAGGGTTAGGAACAACCTGATATGCTCAACTGATGATGGGGTCATGCAGTGTGATGAAATCCAATGCATCAGTAGGAAGTCCCTCAATGTATTTCTTCAAACATTTCCCATTGACTGTAAAGCTACTTACAGTGTCCTATTGTGTGATCTCCACTACACTATAAGGAAAAACATCAGTCACAACATAAGGACCTAACCACCTGGAACGCAACTTACCAAGCATCAGCTTCAGTCATTAACTATAGAGCAAGATTTTCTCTCCAACTTGAAATTCTCTTTTCTGGATCATTTTGTCCAGATCTGATTTTCATATTTCCTTGTAGATCCTTGAGTTCTCATATGAAGACAATCTAATCTCCTCAATCTCTAGAATTTACATCTTCATTTGGATTCCAGCTTGGGCGAAATCCATGTTACATTTCTTTATAGCCCAATATTCACGATGCTCAACTTCCATGGGTAGATGACAAGATTTCCCAAAGAACAATCCGAAATGGGGACATACCAATGTGGGTCTTGTTTTTTAACCTATAATCCCACAATGCATCATCCAATCGCTTTATATAATCCTTCTTATTTGGATAGATAGTTTTCAATAAAATTTGTTTTAACTGCCTATTTGAAACCTCAACCTAGCCATTTGTTTGGGGGTGGTGTGGTGTTGATGTTTTGTGTGCACTGCATACTTCCAAAGGAGGGAAGCAATCTCCCAATTGCAGAAGTGTGTCCCTTGGTCACTGATGATGGCCTTTGGTACTCCAAAACTACAAAACCTATGTGTCTTGACAAAGTCCACTACAACATGAGAATCATCTGTCCTGGTGGCCTTAGCCTCCACCCATTTACTCACATAATCAACAATAACCAAAATATACAAAAACCCAAATGAAATAAGAAAAGGACCCATAAAATTGATTCCCCATATATAAAAACCTCACAGAATAATATGTGTTGTTGGGGAATCTCGTGTCTCTTAGAAAGATTACCAGCGTGTTGGCAATGTGATCATGACTTTCAAAACACATAAGAATCCTGAAATAAACTATTCCAATACAATATAGAGTCCAAAAATTTTCTAGCTATCCATTGGGGTCTAAACCTTCCACCACAAGCAAGTATATGACATAATTGCAAAACAGACTCAAAATCATGATCAGGAACACACCTCGTATTAACTTGATCACTACACATGAACCAGAGGTATAGATCATCCCACACAAAATACTAATACTCAATTTTTATTTTTTGGACTTGACGTTTCTTTAAATTTGTTGTAATTTTAGAGGCCACGAGGTAGTTCACTAAATTATCATACCAAGGATGCATACCTGAGATGGAATAAAGATACTCTTTGGGGAAAGTGTCTAGAAGTGGTACCTAGTCCAAGGTGTCATCCTTTAGTGTGTGAGTGAGCCTAATCATGTTGTCTGCCACTAGGATTTCTGACCCATTCTTGTCCTTTATCTCAATATCAAATTCTTGAAAAAGGAGAATCCATTGGATAAGTCAGGGCATTGCATCTGGCTTCTTCAAGAGGTAACTCAGAGCTGTATAGTAAAAAAAACAACAACTAATTTTGAGCCCAATAAACATGAAATGAGTTTATCTAAAGCAAATATGACAGTAAGTGACTCTCTTTTCATGGTTGTGTAATTTTATTGGGCTAAATCCAGTGTCCTTGATGCATATGAAATCACATGTGAACGTCCCTCCACCCTCTAAGATAAGACATCTCTAACTACAAAGTTGGATGCATCACACATAAGCTCAAAAGGAAGCTTCCACCATGGGGGATGTATGATAGGTGGAGTGGGCAGACACTTCTTTGTCTCATCAAAGGAAGTCCTACAAGAATCATTAAACACAAAATCAGAATCCTTTTGAAGTAATCGTGACATAGGAAGAGCAATCTTACTAAAATCTTTGATGAAGCACTGATAAAATCCTTTATTCCCTAGGAAAGATCTAACATCATGCACAAACAAGGTATAGGGTAAGTATGAAATGATATCTACCATAGATATATAGAACTCTTTCCCATGTTTTGACACGACATTCCCTAAGGCAATGCCATGCTCTACCATGAAATATAACTTTTCAATGTTCAAGAATAGATTCTTCTCAATACAATGATTCAACACCTTTTCTAAACTACTTAGAAATTCATCAAATGAGGATCCATACACTATAAAATCATCCATAAATTCCTCTAAGTAGGTCTCAATAAAATCAGAAAAAATTCTCACCATGAATCTCTAGAAGGTACCTGGGGAATTGCAAAGTCCAAATGGCATCCTCTGGTAGGAAAATGTGCCTAAGGGATAGGTTAATGTAGATTTATCCTAATCGTAAAGAGTAATAGAAACCTGAAAATATCCAAAAAAATCCTTCCAAGAAACAATAGTGTGTATTCCCAACTAGTCTCTCAAGCATTTGATAAATAAATTGGAGGGGGAAATGGTCCTTACGAGTTGTTTGATTTAGTTTCCTATAATCAATACACACACGCCAACTATTTTTCAACATAAGTGGAACTAACTCACCTTTATAATTTTTAACAATTTTAATACCACTTTTATTATGCACAACCTGAATAGGACTCACACATTGAGAATCTGAAATGAGATAGATTATACCTTCCTCGAGCATTTTTTCAACCTCGTTTTTAACAACTTCTAGAAGGGTTGGATTGATTCTCCTTTGTGTCTACCTAACTGGTTTAGCCCCATTCTCCAAAAGAATCCTAAGCATGCAAATGGAGGGAACAATACCTAATATGTTAGCCAAGGTCCAACCAATTTACCTTATGTTCTCCCTCAAAATCTTCAGAAGTTTTTCTTCATGTTCAAAAGGGATATTGTTAGCAATGATAAAAGGTAATTTCTCACCACTCAACAAGTATGAGTATTTGAGATTTGGTGGAAATGGATTGAGTTCCAATGTAAGGGGGGTGGTTTATGGATGGATAAATTGAAGGAACTAAAATATGTGCACAATGAAAATTAGTATCAGAATATACATCATAAAAATTAGAGAATAAAGCATCAAATCCATCAACATACAAAAACCATGTCATAATCAGAGTTCACATGTTCAAAATCAGAATATGAATCCATTTCAAAATCATATATAAGAGAGTCTTGTGCATTAGAAACATGTTTGGAAGTACACTTAGACATCAAATTAGAACCAATACTCATAATCTACCTAAGAATAGGATAATCAAATTCCATGGGGTTTTTCTTTTGTGATTGAAAATGGGAGATAACAAATGCAGAATGGTCCTCTAAGGGGTACTTCCTGAAGTCCATAACATTAAATATCACATCTTTACCCCCAAAATCCATGGGGAGTGTACCCTAATTGACATTTATGATAGTTTTTTCATTTTTGAGGAAGGTTCTAACTATGATAATGGGACAATGAGAACTTACCTGATCATACTCCATGTTAATCACATAGAAATATACTAGAAATATCATGTCCCTTACCCAGAAAAGAACATCCTTAAGGACTCCCACTGGATATGTTGTAGCTCTATTTTCCAATAGCACCACTCCTCTTGTCGGCTTCAACTCACCAACTTGAAAAGAAGAGAATACAGAGTGAGACATCACATTTATGGAATCTCCTAAATCAAAAAGTGAATCAGAAAATTGTAACTCTCCTATAGTGCATGGGATGGTGAATGTCATGGGATCCTTGCACTTTTTTGGAATTTATAGAGTTAGTGTAATGAGTGCCAACACATTCCTTCCATGATTGATCCTCTCATTTTCCATGAAACCTCTTCGATTGGTAAAACATTCTTTTAAGAATCTTGCATACCTTGGGATTTTCTTGATGACTTCAAGTAGAGGTATGTTGATCTCCACATGCTTGAATGTGTCCAAAACCTCCTTATGAATCACCTCCTCAGAAATATTCTTAGTTTGAACAACCCTGTTTGGAAAGGGAAGGGGTTTTTGAGGAACATCATCAATCTTTTTCTTACCTTTATCCTTATCCTTTGGTTGCTCTTCAACTGGTTTTGAATGGAGCCTCTCTGGAGTTGAGATGAATCCTGGTGGAATGGTGGGTGAAGAAGTATCATTCATTTTCTTCCCACTTCTCAATAATATGGAATAGAAATTTCCCTTTGGATTTGGATTAGGTTTGGAAGGTAGATTTTTGGAATTCTTACTTACATGTTCATGGAGGGAAGTGGAAATCTGGATCATTTGAGTCTTCAACTCCCTCAGCTTAGAACCCTGACTCTTCATCTCATTCTATTGATTAAGAACAATTTGTTTCAAAAGATCATCAATATTAGAATCTATATTTGATTTATAATCCCCTTTTTGTTGGATTGATGATTCTTGAACTTCAAATCACCTTTGGGGTTATTGGAAACCATGTTGGTAAGGTGGAGGCTGCATGGAGTTTTGTAGAAAGGGGGGCCTTTTTTGTTGTCTAGAGACATTACCCATGTACAATTGATCCTTAAAACCTTGGTTGTGTGCTTGTAAAAAGGAATAAAACTTATTTTGGGCATGTGGCTTTTGTTGTTGCTGATATGGTCTCCAAGGGAATACTGCTGCACAATCCTCTGACTCTTGTAACTAGGGGAAATAGTCAGTTGGGTGGTCTATTTCAGTGCAAATGCCACATAGCCTCATAAGAGCAGGTTGGGATGTTTTTTAGCCAATGATATATGCCTCAACATAGTGGTAAATTATTCTAACTTAGTATCAATCAAATGACTTTCAAGAGAAGAAGGAATTACCTGATGTACTCCTTAGACATGCGGTGTACCTAGATCACCAAATTGTTTGGAGTTTTGGGCCATTTTTTGAATCAATGAAAGTGCAGCTACTGGTGTCTTGTCCACCAATTCTCTTTTAGCCACGACATCCACCATGCTTCTCCCCATAGGTGTAAGTCCTCCATAGAAGTATTGGATGAGGAGTTTGTCACTGATTTGGTGATTTTGGCAGCTTGTGCACAACTTCTTGAATCGCTCATAATAATCATACATTGACCCCCCTTAGGCTTTCTTTATCCTAAAGATATCCTTTAGAATTGATGTGGTCCTTGAAGCTTAAAAAAATATATGTAAGAAAAGTCATTTCAAATCGTTTCAACAAGTTGCATATTCATGCTGTAAATAATACATCCAATCCTCTACAGCTTCATCATGTGAGAATGGGAATGATCTTAGTTTGATTTGATCTTTAGATACATTTCTTGGTTTCAGGGTTAAGAAAACCACATTAAATTCTATAAGGTGTTTTTTGGGTCCTCAGTAGATAAGCCATGAAACTTTGGATGAAGGTGAATTAAACCAGATTTCAGTTCAAAGTCTTATTCGAGATTTGGGTATGTAATATAATTTGGTTGATAATTAATATCAGGTTCAACCAATTATCGAATGGTTATATTAGGTTAATTTACATTATTTTCAGAAATTGTTTCATGTTTTATTGTTGAATTTGAATTTATTCTAACTTCAATGATCTGAGAGTGGAGGAATTCTCCAACTGGCTAAATGTTGAAACTTCCCGTTGATTGAGAATTTATGATTTGATCCTGAAGGCTACGTTCAATCTCAGGATTAAGATCTAAGAGATTTTCTTGATTTTTTCATGTCTTAAATCAAATAAAAATTAAAAGAAGAAAAGTGTACCATAATAAAATAAAAGATAATAAGTTTGAGTTGATGGTCCAAAAAGATGAAGAAGAAAATAAAAGAAGAAGGAAAAATAAATTCAGATTGGGTAAAGAAAGAAGGAAGAAGATAAGAAGAGAATAAAATGTGAAATAAAATAAATACCTCTATTTTCGTGAAATAATTACTTTCCTCCCTAGAAACGATGCCAATTTTAAAGGTGATATCATGGGCGCCCTCAAATGATTAGTGGTTTTTGGGTACTTAGGTGCAGTAGAGTGGCTGACCATGGTCGTCTCTTAAAGGAGGAAGTAAATTTGACAACTTATTAAAGGTATTTTGAAAATAACATAAAATGGAATAATAACACTACTTGAAATAATGTTGGAATTTGTTTACCATTCATAAATCTAGAAGATGTTTTTGGGAAGAATATTGTATAATTGTTTTTGGTTTTTATTTTTTTAAAATAATGTTTGATTAAAAAGACACAACAAGAAGAAGTTTTTTTATAAAATATTTTAAAATAAATAATCGATCTAACTATACCTTTTCAATAATTTATTAATCATTATCATTTAAATTAATATTCACTTAATTATGATCCATTAATTTTTTAAATCTTGAACCCTACGAGAATTAACTTTTCCACAAATATGAAGTGAATTTAACCCTAGGCTAACTTCAGAACATGAAATCAAAGCACCCTGCTTTGATGGATGTTCCAAGGATGGCTTATGGTCAGTGGAAAATTAAGGCACATATCCTCTCTAGAAATTAGAATTAATTGATTTTATGGATTATATTTGAACACTACAAAATAATCAAATGTGTTTTTGAATTACCAATTAAGTTCACACTCTCACGATTCACACAATTCTCAACCTCACGTGATTTGTGTTTATTGTTCAATTACTTTATTAGTTTCATTTAAATTAAAAAATAAATTAATAGATCATATTATGTGAGTTACATTAGATCATTTATTCAAAATAAATGAATTAAGGAGGCGATAGGTAGATCAATTACTAAAAAGAACTACTCTTCCATGGGTGGTGTAGTCATCGTAGAAACGTTTTTCATTTGCAAAGGTTTAGAGAGGGTAGAACCCAATATCGTTTATACTCTTGATTCCATCCCAATTAGGAAGATTAATAGAAGAATTAATTTTTTCAAAACTGAAGAAAAGAGAATAAATAAAAGAATAACAAAGATGTTTATTAAATAAACAAATGCATTACAACACGAAGAAGAAGAAGAAGGTTTCGTCGAAGGGATCCTTGCTTTAAGTGCTACCCTTGTTGAAATGGTTGGATAATTGAGTGAATTCACTTATCCTCTTCCCTTAACTTACTAACGCACATCCCAACCCCTCCAAATGAGGAAAAAATAATTTATATAGTGGAGGGGAGGCTACGTTTAATGAGGTTTCAAGTGTGAATGGGGAATTTCAGCCAAATATTTTAAGCCAACTTAAACCACCCATTGGACCTCCAAAACTCATGAAACAGTGGTTATTCTATAATAATTATTTGTGAACAATTGGTTTGGAGATATCCTCTCAAAATTTGGTCCCAAACCAAGCTCGGATGAAGATGTTATGGCCCAAATACAGAACCAATGTCCAATCTAGGGGCCCTACCCACCTTTGACTTCATAGTCTATTTAGTCCAAACAAATGCATGATTTAGCTCCAATTTCATGAATAAAAGTTTTATACCATTATTTTAGGAACACAATTACAAAACTTAAAGTTTAAATAATAAATTTTTAAATATTTATCTTTGAAATACTACATTGCACTATAAAGGTTAAAACTGTAATTTCAATAAAATTTTCAAATGGATGTTCTAATCCCAAATGTTTTATAAATAAACATATTTAACACAATTTGAGGAAATATTATCATTTATTATCAATAAAATATTCAATAAAAATGTGTTTTATCAACTCCCCAACACTTACCCTTTTGCACTCCTGGGAAAAACCTCATATCATGTATTCAAAAAAATTGTGATAAGATATGCATATTCAAATTTGTCAATCCAAAGTTAAAATATAGTCAAAGTAATATTCAAATCAAGAGTCAATATCAATAAATTTTAAATTCATTGTCTCATAAATTGTGTCAAAACAAAATCTAGTGATATTCATCACACAAATCATAGTGAAACAAGTCATGGGTCTACCATGCCACTATGTGTGTGTGGGCCAACCATTACATGCTTGTCTCTCCACCCTTTATCTAGTATATTCAGGTCAATAAAAACTTTTATTCATACCTGATTCTATTCCACTGAACTTATTCAACATTATTTGGAATCAAATTCCAAAACTCACTCATTTAATAATTCCGAAAAGTAAAACCATGAGCTCTAGAGCTAAATATCCCCACATGTTTTACATTTCTTCACTACCCTCTTTATTTACTGTTTTATTTATTTTTTGATTTTTTTGAATTTTTTTAGAGGGCATGCAATAGTCAGATATTAGGTGCACAGGCATATGTCAATCTGGTACAGTGATGGAAACTATCGGAAGAGAAACAAATGTATATAAAGACAATGTTATAAGCTGAAAAGGATTACTTACCCTAAATATATATTTAATTGGGTAAGAGAAACTCACAAGTCATGATTGTATGAAAAATTGTGTGGAAAAATCAATGACACAATTTACCATGAAAAAATATCAAAAATAATGATGTAAAAATTTAAAAGTTTTTATAATGACAGAACCATTCATATCATCAATGACTTAAATTTTTATAAAATTCAACCCTTGATGATGAAATATTATTCATGCTTATATTTCTACCAATAAATTTTGAAAACATGCATTTCGCATATGTTCCACATGATAATGTTACATGATATATTTGTTTTTTTATTGTTTTTATTGTTTTCTTGAAAATTATAACCCAAAACTTAATATAAAATACACATAAAACAGACAAATGAAAATCCTAAATATCTACTCCAAAATGTTGTCCCCTCCCCCACACTAAAAATATTGCATTTTCCTCAATGTGAACCTATGAGATGATATATGAATAAGAAATTTAAAATTTTAATTAGGAAAAAAAATATAAAAATTAAAGGGTTTGGAACAGCCTGATATGTTCAAGTGATGATGGGGTCATGTAGTGTGATGAAATCCACTACATTAGTAGGAAGTCCATCAATGTATTTCTTCAAACATTTCCCATTGACTGTAAAGCTCCTTCCAATGTCCTCTTGTGTGATCTCCACTACGCCATAAGGAAAAACATCGGTCACAACATAAGGACCTAACCACATTGAACGCAACTTACTTGGCGTCAACTTCAGTTGTGAACTATAGAAAAATACTTTCTCTCCAACTTGAAATTATTTTTTATGGATCATTTTGTCATGAGTTTCTTTTGATATTTCCTTGTAGAGCCTTGAGTTCTCATATGAACACAATCAAATATCCTCAAGCTCTTGAATTTGCAGCTTCCTTTGGATTCTTTCTTGCGCTAAATCCATGTTACATTTCTTTATAGACTAGTAATCCTGGTGCTCAACTTCCATGGGTAGATGAAAAGATTTACCAAAAACAATCTGAAATGGGGACATACTGATTGGGGTATTGTATGCTATCCTATAAGCCCATAATGCATCATCCAAGCACTTGCTTCAATCCTTCCTATTTGGCTGCTTGGTTTTATCCAAAAAAAATGAACTCCCTATTTGAAGCCATATCCTGGCCATTTTTTTGGGGGTGGTATGGTGTTATTGTTTTGTGTTTCCCCCCATGCATATGAAGGGTGGAAGAAAAATTCTAACTGTAGAAGTGTGTCTCTTGGTCAATGATTATGGACTTTGGTACTCGAAACCTAATAAAATCTGTGTCTAGACAAAGTCCACTAAAACATGAGAATCATCAATCCTGGTGGCCTTAGCCTCCACCCATTTACTCAAATAATGAACATCAACTAAAATATACAAAAACCAAAATGAACTAAGAAAAGTAACCATAAAATCGATGCACCATACATCAAAAATCTTATAGAATAATATGGGTTGTTGGGGAATCTTGTGTCTCCTATAAATATTACCAGTGTGTTGGAAAACTGAACACAACTTACAAAACACTTGAACATCATGGAATAAACTAGGACAATACAATCCAGAGTCCAAAACTTTCCTAGCTATCTGTTGGGGTCCAAAGTGTCCACCACAAGCAAGTGTATGACTTAATTGTAAAATAGACTCAAAATCCAGATCATGAACAAACATCCTAATAACATGATCATGATAGATGTTCTAGAGGTATGGATCATCGCACACATAATAACGAGACTCAATTTTTAATTTTTGGACTTGATGTTTCTTTAAATTTGTTGGAATTTTAGAGGCCACAAGGTAATTCACTGAATCAATATACCAAGGATGCATACCTGAGATGGAATAAACATTCTCATTAGGGAAAGTGTTCAGAAGTGTTACCTGGTCCAAGGTGTTATCCTCTAGTGTTTGAGTGATCCTACTCATGTGGTCCACCACTAGGTTTTTTGAAAAATTCATTTCCTTTATCTAAATATCAAATTAACAAAGAAGGAGAAGCCATAAGATAAGTCTGGGCCTTGCATCTGGCTTCTTTAAGAGGTAACTCAGAGATGCATGGTTAGAAAAAAAAATACTTTAGAGACGAATAAATATGAATGGAATTTATCTAAAGAGAATACGACAGCAAGAAACTCTTTTTCTGTGGTTGTGTAATTTTATTAGGCTGAATCTAGTGTCCTTGATGCATATGAAATCACATGTGGACGTCCCTACACTCTCTGAGATACGACATCCCCAAATGCAAAGTTGGAGGCGTCACACATAAGCTCAAAAGGAAGCTCCCACCATGGGGTCTGTATAATAGGTGGAGTGGTCAGACACTTCTTTAGCTCATCAAAGGAAGTCCTAAAATAATCATCAATCAAAAAATCAGAATCCTTTTGAAGTAATCATGACATAGGAAGAGAAATATTACTAAATTCTTTGATGAAGTGCCAATAAAATCCTGCATGCCCCAAGAAAAAATCTAAAATCACACACACACATGGGATAGGGTAAGAATGAAATGATATCTACCTTATATCTATCAACCTCTATCCCATGTTTTGAAATTACATGCCCTAAGACAATGCCATTATCTACCATGAAATGACACTTTTCAAAGTTCAAGACTAGATTCTTCTTAATACAATGATTCAAAATCTTTCCTAAACTACTTAGACATTCATCAAATGAGGATCCATACACTGTAAAATCGTCCATAAATCACTCCACGAAGGTCTTATTAAAATTAGAAAAAATACTCACCATGAATCTCTGGAAGGTACCTGGGGCGTTGCGAAGTACAAATGGAATCCTCCGGTAGGAAAATGTGCCAAAGGTACAGGTGAATGCAGTTTTCTCTAGATCCTTCAAAGAAATAGGAACCCGAAAATATCCATAAAATCCATCCAAGATACAATAGTGTGTTTTCCCAACTAGTCTCTCAATCATTTGATCAATAAATGGGAGTGGGAAATGGTCCTTGAGATTTGTTTGATTTAGTTTCCTATAATCAATACACATATGCTAACAGTTTTTCACCCTCATTGGAACTAAATCACCTTTCTCATTTTTAACAACTGTAATAACAATTTTCTTAGGCACAACTTGAATAGGACTCACCCATTGGGAATCTTAAATGGGATATATTATAGCTTCCTTGAGCAAATTTTCAACCTCTTTTTTAACAACTTCTAGAAGGGTTGGATTGAGTCTCCTTTATGGATTCCAAACTGGTTTATCAAAATCCTCCAAAAGAATCCTATTCATGCAAATGGAAAGTCTAATACCCGATATGTCAGCCAAGGTCCACCCAATTGCCTTGATTTTCTTCCTCAAAATATTCATATGTTTTTATTCATGTTCAAAAGGGAGATTGTTAGCAATGATAATAGTTAATTTATCACTTCTCAACAAGTATGATTATTTGAGATTTGATGGAAATGGATTGAGTTACAGTGTAGGGGGTGGTGTATGGATGGATAAATTAAAGGAACTAAAATATGTGCACAATGAACATCAGTATAAGAATATACATCATAAAAATATGAGAATAAAGCATCAAATCCATTAGCATACTCAACACCCTTGTCATAATCAGAGTTCACATGATCAAAATCAGAATATGAATCCATTTGAAAATCAAATCTACGAGAGTCTTGTGCATCATAAATAGCTGGGTAAGTACTCTTAGACATCAAACTAGAACCAATACTCAAAATCTCTTTAAGCATAGAACAATCAAATTCCATGGGGTTTTTATTTTGTGGTTCAAAATGGGAGATAACAAATGATGAATGGTCCTCTGAGGGGTACTTCATGGAGTCTATAACATTAAATATCACAACTTCATCCCCAAACTCCATTTAAAGTGTACCCTCATTGACATTTATGATAGGTTTTGTAGTTTTGAAGAAGGGTCAACCTAAGATAATGGGAGCATGAGAACTTACCTGATCATCCTCCTTGTTAAGCATGTAGAACTCAACTAGAAAGATTATGTCTCTTACCCAAACAAGTACATCCTCAAGGACTCCCACTAGATATGCTGTAGCTCTATTCTCTAACTGTACCACTAATTTTTTCGGCATCAACTCACCAACCTGCAAAGAATAGAATATAGAGTGAGCCATCACATTTATAGAAGCTCCAAAATCATAAAGTTCATCAAAAAAGTGTAACTCCCATATGGTTCATGGGATAGTGAATGTCATGGGATTCTTGCACTTTTTTGGCATTTCTAGAGTTGGTGTAATGAGTGCTAACACATTCCTTCCAAGATTGATCCTCTCATTTACCTCTATCCCTCTTTAATTGGTAAAAAGTTCATTTAAGAATTTTTCATACCTTGGGATTTTCTTGAAGGATTAAAGTAGAGGGTTGTTGATCTCCAAACACTTGAATGTGTCCAAAACCTCCATTTGAATCGCCTCCTCAAACATCTTCTTGGTTTGAAAAACCCTATTTGGAAAGGGAAGGGGTTTAGGAGGTACATCATCAATCTTTTGAAAAACTTTATCTTTCTCTTTTGGTTTCTCTTCAGTTGGTCTTGAATAAAGCTTCTCTAGAGTTGGGGTGAATCCCAGTGGAATGGTGGGTTGAAATGTTTCATTCATTTTCTTCCCACATCTCAATGTGATGGCACTAACATTTCCCTTTGTGTTTGGAGTAGTTTGGGAAGGAAGCTTTCCATAATTCTTACTTACAAGTTCATGGAGGGCAGCAATAATCTAGCTCACATGAGTCTTCAAATCCCTCAGCTCATAACCTTGACTCTTTAGCCCATTCTATTGATTAAGAAAAATTTGTTTCAAAAGATCATCAGTATTAGAATATACCTTTTATTGAGAAGCCCCTTGTTGTTGTATTGATGATGCTTGAGATACAAATCGCATTTGGGGTTGTTGGAAACCCTGTTGGTAAGGTGGAGGCTGCTGAAAGTTTTGTTGAAAAGGAGGACGTTGTAGTTTTCCAGAGTCATACCTCATGCCCAATTGATACTTCCAACATTGGTTGTATGATGGTGCAAAATAATCAAACTTCTTTTGGGGATGTGGCTATTTTTGTTGCTAATATGGTCTCCTAGGGAATATCACTGCACAATCCTCTGACTCTTGTAACTAGGGGCTATAGTCTGTTGGGTGGTCTATTTCAGTGAAAATGCCACATCACCTCATAGGAGTGGGTTAGGATGTTTTTTGAGAAAATGTAATCTTCCTCACCATAGTGGTTAATTACTCTAATTTAGTGTCAATAAATTAAATTTCAAGAGAAGAAGGACTTTCCTGATGTACTCCTCTGACATGCGGTGTACCTCGATCACAAAAATTGTTGGGAGTTTTTGGCCATTTTGTCATTCAATGCACGCGCAGCTACTAGTTTCTTGTCCACCAATGATCCTCCAGCCGCATCATCTACCATGATTCTTTCCATAGGTGAGAGTCCTTCATAGAAGTATTGGATGTGGAGTTTCTCACTGATTTGGTAATGTGGGCAGCTTGCACACAACTTCTTTAATCACTCCCAATACTCAAACATTGACTCCCCTTGGGCATGCCTGATCCCTGAGATCTCCTTTTTAATTAATGTGGTCCTGGAAGCTGGAAAAAATTTCTATAAGAAAATATGTTTCAAATCATTCCAATAAGTTACATCTTCAGGTTGTAAATAATACATCCAATCTTTTACAGCTCCATTAAGTGAGAATGGGAATGCTCTTAGCTTGATTTGACCTTCAGATTCATTTCATGGTTTCTGGGTTGATCAAACCACATTATATTCTTTAAGGTGTTTTTTTGGGTCCTCACCAGATAATCCATGAAACTTTTGAAGAAGGTGAATTAACCTAGATTTTAGTTCAAAGTCTGATTCGAGATTTGGGTATGAAATACAATTTGGTTGATAATTAATATCAGGTGCAGCCAATTATTCAATGGTTATATTAATTTCATTTGAATTATTTTCAGACATTGGTTCTTATTTTATGGTTGGATTTTAATTACTTCCAATTTCAATTCTATGAGAGTGGATAAATTTTCCAACTGGTTGAATGTTGAAACTTTCCATAGAATGAGAATGTCTGATTCGATCCTGAAGGCTACGTTCAATCTCAGGATCAATATATAAGTGATCTTCCAGATTAGTTAATGTCATAAATAAAATAAAAATTAAATGAAGAAAAGTGTACCATAATAAAATATAAGATAATAAGTTTGAGTTGATTGTCCAAAAAGAAGAAGAAGAAAATAAAATAAGAAGGAAAAAAATTTAGATTGGGTAAAGAAGGAAGAAAGAAGAAAAGAAGAGAGTAAACTGTAAAATAAAATAAATAACTCTAATTGGTTGAAATAATTACTTACCTCCTTGGAAATGATGACTATTTGAAAGATGTTGTCGTGGGATCCCTCAAATGATTAATGGTTTTTGGGTAATTAGGTGCAGTAGAGGGGCTGACCAAGGTTGTCTCTCAAAGGAGGAAGTACATTTGACAACTTATTAAAGGTATTTTGAAAATAACATAAAATGGAATAATAAAACTACTTGAAAGGATATGGGGGTTTTTTACCATTCATAAATATATAATAAGTTTTCTGGAAGAATATTGAATAATTTTTTTTGTTTTTATTTTTTTGAAAAAATGTTCGATTAAAAAGACACAACAAGAAGATGTTCTTTTAGAAAATATTTTAAAAGGAAAAATAGATCTAACTCTAACTATTCAATAATTTATTAATCATTATAATTTAAATAAATTTCCACTTAATTATGATCCCTTAATTTGTTAAATCCCAAACCCTATAAGAATTAACTTTACCACAAAGATGAAGTGAGTTTAACCCTAGGATAACTTCTGAACACGCAATCACATCACCCTACTTTGATTGATGTTCTAAGGTTTGGTTATGGTTAATGGAAAATTAAGGCACATATCCTCTTTAGAAATTAGAATTAATTGATTTTATATATTATATTTTAACATTACAAATTGATCACCTGTGGCTTTGAATTACCAATTATGTTCGTGCTCTCACAATTCACACAATTCCTGACCTCGCGTGATTTGTGCTTATTGTTCAATTGGTTGATTAGTTTCATTTAAATTAAAAAATCGATTAATAGATCATATTATTTGAATTAAATTATCTCATTTATTCAAAATAAATTAATTAAATAGGTGAGAGATAGATCAATTACTAAAAATAACTACTCTTCCGTGGGTGGTGTAGTCATCGTAGAAATGTTTTGCATTTGAAAAGGTTTAGAGAGGGTAGAACCCAATATAGTTTCTACTATTAATTCCAGAACAATTAAGAATATTAATATAATAATAAATTTGAAAAAAATATAAGAAAAGATAATAAATAAAAGAATAACAAAGATGTTTATTATACAAACAAAAGCATTACAACACGAAGAAGAAGAAGAAGAAGAAGGCTTCGTCGAAGGGATCCTTTATTCAAGATATACCATTGTTGAAATGGTTATATAATTGGAGTGGATGCACTTATCCTATGACCTAAACTTTCTAATTCACTTCCAAACACATATAAATGATAAAACCTTTAATTTATAGAGTGGAGGGGATTCTAGGTTTAAAGAGGTTTCAAGTTTGAATGGAGAATCTCAGCCAAATATTTTAAGCCAACTTGGACCGCCCATTTGACCTCCAAAATGTGTGAACCATCTATTATTATAGAAGAAGAATTTGTGTAAAATTTGGTTTTAGATACCCTCTCAAAATTTGGGTCCAATCCAAGCTCTGATGAAGACATTATGGCTCAAATACAGAACCAATTTCCAATCTGGCGGGCCCATCCCACCTTTGACTTCATGGTCTATTTAGTCCAACCAAATACATGGTTTAGATTCAATTTAATGAACAAAAGTTATATCCAATTATGTTAGGAACAGAGTTACAAAATTTAACATTCAAATAATAAATATTAAAATATTTATCTTTGAAATACTACAGTTCACTATAAAGGGTAAAACTAGAATTTATATCAAATTTTCAAATGAATGATATAATCCCAAATATTTTATAAATAAACATATTTAACACAATGTGAGGAAATTTTATCATTTATTTTCAATAAAATATTAAATAAAAATTCATTTTATCACTTACCCTTTGAATAGTTCGTGCTATCTAGCTAAACTAATCCCAAAATATTTGTGGATTACCTTTATATCTAAAGGTATCTTTGTCAAAAAAAAGTATTTATATTGATAATACCTAAGGTGTTTAGCTCTAATGAGTTTAAATACCATATAGGGTATATCCATGATGTTAAATTTTAGTTTTTCTTGACCAATTATTGTCTTTCCACAACTGGATATATAAGTTTTACATTTTATATTCATCATGTATGGCCTGTGATTCAAGTATCACTGAACTATTGGTTGATTATGTGACACCACAAACAACATCCATTACCAAACTTGGAATAATTTCTCTTTGTGTACAAAGGACACATGAGATAAATTTTTTTGTTATAATCAATAATATTTTGAATTGAATCATTAACTTATCAAATATAATTTATGTGTTTCGCACCACTAACTTAAGAATAACCCTTTCTCAGTAGCTTGGAGAATACACCTTACTTTTTGTAATGTTTATATAATTACTTGGTTACTGTATTTTGATACACATATTTGATAAACATATTGTATTTAATACCCAATAAGTATGTTAAAACAATAATTATAATCGATGAATATACATGAAGAAGTGATTACTTGATTCTTTAATTTATATCATTACTTAAAGATCCATAGATTTATTTCATGATATGTGAAGTAAACAACCACTTGTTTATTACCAATATTTTAATGATGCTGTGATTTTGCCTTTCGTATTGCTCCTACCATTGAAATTTTATCCTTTTATTTTAACTTGATCACCATAAGAATTAGAGAATATATTTTCTTTAAATTATTATTTTCTTGGAGAACCTTACCCAAAAGGTAATGGATTTTTTTCTCTATAATGATCATTTTATAACATTAAAAGAAACTATATTAATGGGTAAAAATTATATGAGAATGGGGTGTTTTGAAATATTTTTATCATCCTTCAAATTTACACATAGCCAGTGTAATCATCACATTAATATATTGCTCCACTTTCTCCTCATAATCTTCTCAGAGATGAGACTACATGCAATATCATCCATGTCCTATTGTATTATCCATAACTCACATTGTACTTTTATGATAAAATTATTGCATAAACATCACATGTATGATACATGAGTCTCCCATAATAATTTTTTAACACTCTCTCTTCTTAAGGTGGATTAATAGGTATTTGGTACACCAACACCTTGAATTTACAATATCTTAGTATTATGTGAAAGTGCCTATACTACATTTCGAAATTTGTGCTATTTTGGACATTTACTTTATCCAAAATTTATCACAATGTGTCTTGTGGTATTAACCTCCATTTTTATGAAAATAAAATCTAGCAGATTAGTGATTTTTATCTTGATTATTGATTTAGACACAACCAATTATTTAAATCACTAAATGTCTCATACTATTTTATCAAATTCTAAGAATCCTATGTGATAGAATAAGAATAGTCCATAATTTGAGTATTCTAGTGGAAATGAGACTTGAACAACCACTCATAGTTTAAAAGATTTGGATATTCCACTACAAAGAGAGTTCAAGGTAGGCATTTGTCTAGAAAACCACATTAAATCAATGTTCCATGATTTGGTGGGTGAATTCCCATATTCTAAAATCATATACTTGATTTTTATCAACGCTTTTCTCTAAAGCTACAACAAACAAGATTTGGATACTTATTTGCTGCAAAATTCAATTAAGTCAAACCATCACTCTCATAAAAACTACCCCATAGTAAGATACACCCTCAAATTTGTTTGATGGTCACCTTGAACATGTGATTTTGTTCAAATTCGAATGGTGGAAGGAAATTAATGACTTAATATTTTTTTGAGTGTTTTTTTGTTCTTCTCGATCGATGTAATCCATTTCTATTAATATTTTCAATCCATGTTGTCATGCTCACAACTACACTTTAATAGAACAAACATACATCTATTATTTATGAATTTTATTGTTTATTATTTTATATATTTCCCATTATCATGAAAATGCATAAAATAATAAAAAATTCATAAAGGAAAAAAACTACCTGACTGGTCTTGAGAATCTAAAACTTGTTGATCTATTTAAACTCAATGGATCAAACATCACTTAGGGGTATTATACCTTAGTCATAGACTGACTCACGATGTAGCTCGTCCCTATCTAGTGCATCCAAATCTTGTCTGGATTTCACCTTGTCATGATAGGCTCCATGTCGTACAACATCTTTGTCAAGGTACAAATATACTAATTCGCAAGTGAAGGGGGCTAGGGAACAATATACAATAGATGAATTTAGGCACACATGCCCTTATAAACATTAACCAAAAAATGACGATGCACAAACCATCTTAATTATTTACAATCATCACACATAATTATAAATAATTAAATAAAACACCCAAAAAAACACATATTTGGTTGGTTATTAAGACCATTTATCAGGTAAATAAATGCATGATAAATGATAAATTTCAGTTAATTATAGTAAGAGGGTATTTATTTAAATTAAATGAATTTAATAAATTCAAATAACATAATTATCTTCGGTCCCTTAATTAATTTAATTTTAGTAACCAAAATTAAATTGATTAATTAATTTAATTAAATACTTAAATTAAATTAATTTTATACCTGGTTATTAAAATTAATATTTTTAAACAAAAAAATTAATATTTTAATTAATTATGGTAAGCTCGGGGCTTAAAACCCCGCACAGGGCCTGTGCTGGTTGGGTCGACCCCGCGCATGCCTGCTTTGGGCCATACAAAGCCCATATAAGGCTACGTTAGGACATACAGACCCACCATTACCCATTCCAGGTCAGGATAATCCACCTCCAACTATTGTATGGATGATTGGGTCAATCAAGGCCCATTAACTAATAGAAACCTAAGGCAAGGTACTCAAGTTCAGTAGGAGGAAAAAGAAAAGCATGGGTGCATGTTGGTTTCTGACCGATGACGATGGGTCCGAACCAAACCTTCCTAGAAAATTGAAGCCATAGAAGCTGAGAGAGGTGACCGTCTTGATTGCAAATAATGGATGTGGAGAATTCTAAGATGTGGTGCCACTGAAGCCAAAACATATGCACTTATGGTGACTAAATTTAGAGAGCTCGTTGGATGGAGGGACATGATGAGATGGCATCCCGATGGAGAGAGGTGTGGCACCAATGGCCAAATTAGCTATGATCAAAGGCTATATTGGCCTAGATGGCTATAGTTGGAGGAGCATGGGGAATCCATCTTGAGCAGGAGGGGTGCTTGACGTAGTCATTACAGTTGGATCCGTATCAGTCCGGATGGAGGAAATGACTCTCGTGGTCATCGGAGGTGGGGCATACCAGTTCCTATAGTTCGAACCACTGAGGGGTTCATAAAAGATAAATATGGTAGGGTTTCGATGCCAATCGAGAGAGGGTATCTCAATGGGGCATGGCTTGGAGTGCAAGAGGTCCGACCATCTTGTGGGTGGTGGCCTGAGTTGGTTGGGGTGTGGCCAATACTGACCTGGTCAGAGAAACCCAGTGTGGTAGAAGGGGAGGAGAATATCCAACAAATAGGTTCTCTTGTGGGTGTTAGTGGGATAAGTTCTTCACACGGTGGCTAAGAAACTTTTAAAATTATCAATTTTTTTGTCTTTCCCACTTGAATCGATGGTCTTATTTTTTAAAATAATGTCTACCAAAATTATTACAAAATCCACTTTTTTAATATGTTTTTATTTTATTTAGTCATGTGGAATCCCTTCCCACACCATATAATATTTACACACCCACCAAAAGAAATATACTCTTAGATATAAATATTTTAAATTCAAATAATATTTTTTTTATTTTTTTATTTTTTTCTGGTGAAAAAAATCGGTCACCGGTTGTACTGTTTCAGTGACCAGATTCCATCCAAACATGGATGAAATATATCTAGGTCTCAAAAATAATTATTTTAAAACCCAAAAATAATTTCAAAAAATTTGTATTTATTTTTTTGGAAGTCCATAACCTGGTCACCCATGGTTAGATTGATGTTTATCCAGAGCCATTAGGAATGAATTAATACCCTCTACTTTATTTTAATGAAACTTATTTTTTCATGGATCAGATAATTTATGCCACCTCCCTTTGATACCAATTAGAGGTATCAGAGCATGCAGTGTAAGCTAGTAGGCTAGAGTTTTAAAAATTTATCATCATCGGGATGACGACACTCATTTTCTCTGATGATTTGAGCCTTGGTACGGTCCCAAGGATCTTGTGTGAATTAAACAGAGCAAAGAAACTAGAAATTACCTCTTTGAATCTGAATATGTTCTCAATATCTTATTATCATTGGTGATCACTGCATGAAATATCCAAAGAAGAATCCATCTAGATTATCCTCACATTCTTCAAACATATACAAGATCATTGATCATCAAATTTTCGGTGTTAGCGCAGCGATCTAGAAATGCCTTCAACATCCTGATGATCACCACATCAATGTTCCTTTAATGCATATAGATGAGATCAATCAAATAGTTTGGTATGAGAGCTTCCCTCTCTAGGAATTTAGAGAGGAGAGAGAGGGTTTGATGAACTCATAGTGAATAGTCATTATGCAAGATCCTATCTCCACCTATTTATAGTGGATTCTCTAAATACCCATAAGGGTTCCATAGCCCTCGTAAATTTAACATCCACTAAATAAATAATTCTGTAAAAATAAAATTCATCATAAATATTATTTATATTTTATAAAATACCTATAATATATATTAAATATATTACATGATAAAACTGGGCCATTTGACTTGATGCTTAATTTCCACTAATATTAAACAAACCCATTCTATTAAAATAATATTTTTTCGAATAATATTATTTATCATATTAACTTAAACACTTATAAATACTTTTAATAACTAAATTCTACCCAATTATTATTTACATGAATAGTAATTAATTAATTTATTATTTGGTGATCGATGACTTGAGCAACACTCAGACCCCATGGTGGGGCCCACCATGTCTGATATACCTATTAAAAAAATAGGGAAGGTTCTTGAATATGATATTGTGTGTGACCCTATAAAACCTTATCTCGATAGTAGTGAATAGTATTCACAAACCAAGAGTGGAGTCCTGCAACCCCTCAAGGTCCCTAAAGAGATAAGTAATAGTCATAAAAATGACAACCAACCTATGTATGCATACTATATAATACAATCTCATTGTTTTTAGATATCTCATAATGTAAGATGCACACTTGTATCATTGATCTTTCTTGATTTATTATTTTTTGATCTATCTGGATGTATTTAACCTCGACTTCCATGGCCATTGACTTATGAAGGTACTGCCATCTTGATTAATCTCTCCCTAGATATTACTTCCTCAAACCAGAAGAGAAAAATATTATCTTGATACTTTCACTAAAGTCATACCACCAATGACACACCCAACTAAAGCTACCTCTCCACAATTTAATCACCTTGGTTATTATCTTGCAGCAAAGAATATGATGAAATAGCACCCACTAGTACTGATCTCAAGTCAGGAGACAAATAAACATGTCCATTTATAGGAATAACCAACTAAACCTAAAACATGTGGTGTTCCTATTAGAGGGTTTGTCTTCATGATCTCACTTACTGGAGATCACTAAGTACAAACTTCATGAGAATATGTCTCAATGCTTATGATCCATCAACACCTGATTTTCAGAAATCAAATGTGTCCAGTCAAAATGATGTATCTTGGACATAGGAAATATATTTAACATTAATTTCATACTATATCAATATTCTCATTATATTATGGGATCTGCTATAACCTTTTGACATGAAAATTAATCTATGGAAATTACCATTAAATAATGGATGTAGAAATTTCAACACTATAATGGTAAGAAAACATGTTGCATATCTCACTATATACAGGAAATGGTAATCTAAAAGTACTATTTAGTTGGGTCTAGGGAACCCACTATTACAATAATAATAATAGGTGTGAGCACATTAGCACTCAGTAGGCCACCACTACCCACTGAATCTATGAAAATCCTTGGTGAAATAGTTTATAAAATATTAGTTTCAAAATAAGGTGTAAAGTAGTTTTTCATAAGTTTTATAAAATACAATCACAATAGTACTCTAAAAAACTATCATTTTTACAAAACAAAAACAAGGATAGTAATGCATTTTAAACTAAACCTTTAAACCGAGGGGAAAAAATCAAATTATCTTTTGCTGCTTTCCTAACATCTATTGAAAATCCCATTTTCAGAAAACATTTTAAGGAAAAATTATTTCTTTAAAGATCTTTAAAGAAAAACCCAAACCATTCCCCCCTTTTAAAATCTTACCTTCAAATCACTTATAAGTAAACACATTTGGAAATAATCCAAAATACACACATAAGGGGATTCCATACAATTCAGAAGGAGTAATAACACCATCATAAGGGAAATCATATAATGTCAAGTCTCAATAATAAAATAACCAATATGTCAAAACATTCATAACATAAGAATTAAGAAACTCACATGATCAATATGTAGTAAAGAAGGTATAACATACCATACATATCATGAGGCAACAACTCATGTAATAATGAGAAAGTATAAGAGGTGTACAAGTGGACCTACTATTGACAGGTTAACAATCAAACATCCTTCCACAGAATTTGTATAACTAGTCTCCTTATTGAAAATCCTTCTATCCAGATGTTACATACAACTAGGTGGACTATCCAGTGATAAATATCAACCAGCCTACCAATATCCCAATACTTCCCTCTTAATAGCTTCGGTCTCCCCATGTAATAATGAAAACCGGTGGACCATGAAAAAAATTCTTCTCTTTTCAATAACGATCCCAAAGGATAACACCATAAATAGATCCTTACCACCCTCTCACTACCCTTGAAAATATTCCAAATACATAACCCAAACATGGATCATATCACAACATTCATCACATGAATAAACATAACATCATTATTGAATACAAATGGCTCTCAATAAGGTCACAACAAATAAATCAATCAAGCATCACATCATAAGTGCCAGTGGGTCTTTTATTTATCACTTATAGTATATACATTTGAAAGAACGTTTTCAAACCAATATTTTCATGTTCAGAGTCTCCTTGGACACTTACACACATATACAACTTGATATATATATATATATATATATATGTATTCACTTGTCTTAATGTAAATTTTTCCATTTCCCTGTGTGAATATATAAAAATAGGGAACATATATATATATATATATACATGTTTATATGTATAGAATCCATATTTACAAGTGAAGAGGATTCAAGAAACTTAAAAAAACCCAAGGTAAAACACAATTAATTCCAAACATAGAACAAAAACCTTAAAAAAGTATCAATTTCATTTCAAAAAAGGTGTAACCAATAATTTTTTTTAGAAAAACCCCTTTAAAATTTTTTCACACACATTTTTAAAATGAAACCTACTTCAAATATATTTTTAAATATCAAAATCACTTTATAAATGCCAAACAAGCATTTAATCTGACACTTGGTATGTGACTAAGGTCTATGCCAGGTGGTTTAACCTTTGTAAAACCACTTTAAAATAAAAATATAAATTATGAAAATTTATAATTTTATAATAAAATATTCTAAATGAATGAAAACATTTAAAATATGCTTTTAGGAAAATTTTCAAATTCCTGGAAAACGACCAAGGCCCATACCAAGTGATAAAAACTCCTCCAAAGTCATTTCAAGCATACAGTGGCATAAGATAACCTTTTAAATTTATAAAAAGAAATTTAAAATCATGAAATAAATTAATAATATGAAATATAAGGGGGTTTTATAGAAACACCTACCTCAAATGGTGTTGGGTGATTTGAAATGGTTCGAATCTCTTTGCCTTTGGTGGAAGATGCTGAAACAATCCAGAAGAGGACCTGTGAGAACCATCACATGCCCTAATAATGGATTAAATCAAAAAAATTAGGTCAACTCTTTAACTTAAGATTTGAATAATCGATTCAGGTGATGGAGAGAAGTGAAAAATGCTTGAAAAGGGGAGGAGGGGTATATAGGCCTTTCCTTGGAAAACCATCCCTAAATATAGAAGAAATCTGGTGTGAATGGCAAGAGAAGAGGTGCCTGAGTGGGGGATAGGAATTATTGTCATGGATAAGAGAGGGGGATGTTCACATGAAACTAGGATATTGAGGGGGATAAAAATAAATAAAAGTGGTAGGAAAATGGGAAAAAATAAAAAAAAAGATCTTTTTAAAAAAAAATTGGTCATAGAGCAGGGTTAAGGTCCATAATTTTCCAAACCATGCAATAAATATGGTTACCCTACTCAATAAGCATAAGTTCTCAAATGATTAATACTAGGAAAATTTTATAGTTAATCTAATCATGCTCAAGTCAAGCGAATTAATACTTTACAAATGACATCCCCTCCAGCATAGTCGACACACGGTTACTCGTAACAATGTAAAAAATGTGCACAAAACTATTTGAATAAATAATTTTTTAAAATTAATCCTGAAACTTTTAAAAACCAACCACATATAAAAATTAATTAAATTAATTAATTAATTAGTAACAATGTGACATAGAGGGTTTCACACTACCAATTTCCAAAATAAAAAAGGCCACTTCCAAAACCTAGGTTCTATTGAGAATGAAGGATTTCATACCATTTTGTAATGGATTGAAATAGGGTTCCATTTAATGCAACTCCCAACTCAATCCATCACAGGGCTAAAAGGACATTAGCAATCCCAATATGCTAACAACTAGTGTTTGGGCATCACAAAACACACCTTAAGAATGATTTATCCCATATAGAATAATATAAATAAGTTGTGAAAATGGAAAATGAAAAAACAACCAAAAATAGATAAGTAATACCAAATATTGATTAAAAATATATATAAAATATATAAACAAATCAAAAATATAATAAGATACAAATAAAGTCATAGTATAAAATACAACAGGCTAAAGGGATCAATACAAAACTCAAAACTGGTAGAAAATATCTAACCATTCTCATAATCCTCCAAGTGACCCACAATCACTATCAAAATGAAACATATACCTAATAAGTCCAAGTAAGAAAGAATTATACTAGATCAATCCAAAACCTATAAAAATATGGGCGTGATCTAAACAACCTAGTAGGTTTCCACCCAAAAAATCTAATAATTCACTTTCATATTACACCCTAAAAGTTCTAGTTTAAAATACGGTAGAAACAAATATGTTTTTCTAATAATTTTCATAAGGAAACATGAAACAAACCATAAAAGTGTTAAAAAAATTATATATTTTCATTAAATGAAAATATTTATTTAGAAAACATTTATCCTTGGAAAAAACCACTTTTTTAAAACCATGTCACTATTTAAAAGTCATAATTTAAAATAATTTCATAAACACTCTTTTGTCAATTATGATTTCAAATTTAAAAAGATGTTTCCAATTTCAATGATTTTCTAAATCATATTTAAGAACCATGCTCCCTATTAAAATTATACAGGACAGCCTGGAACCATGATTCCAGAACCCACATACTAGAGTTTTAAAAATAAATTATTTTCACTTTCTTGTAAAAGTATGAAAAATACTCTTTAGAATATAAGTTTTCACATTTAGTTATCATAACTTTCAAACTCATGATAAATCATTTTTAAATTACATTAAACCACACCTTCATTTTCCTTATATCTGAAAACTTTACACAATCCCTTCTCAAAAAATTTGGAAAGTAATATATAAATGAAAGGAGGGAAGCACACAAACAAGAACCACTATGTCATGTTTTGAAGACTATGAAACAAATCAGTTGTGCACGAGTGCCAATATATAATACTATATGTTGGGTATATAATCAAAAAAGGGTAAATATCCTAAAACAATACTAAATAGGATCCTAGTGTGATGATAATCATCCTATGGCTATAGTAATAAAGACTTGAACTAGAGACAAGGAACATAGGCTGATAGTACTGAACCTATCTCATCCAGGATAATCTTTTTGAACTATCTAAAAATAAACACCCCTATATAGGATTCACTAACACATGAAATAAATAAATATAGATTCCTCAAAGGCCTTCTACCACTTCCGTTCAATCCATCTCAAAGTAGCCAGGAAACACTCTTTATTCAACCCACTATCTATACTATGGTTTTCCCTAATATAATTCATCTAATATATTACTAGGACTCCCTTGAAAATTCAAATGGAGGTGAGAATAATCAATCATTATATAAGTAAAATAGAAATAATTTTAAATAACTCAATCCTTACCTCTTGCACCTCGATAAGAAATAACCCCATGCACATCAAATCATGAACAACATATATAGATGCATCAAGATAAAACATCCCCTCACAGGATCATAAGCTACCACGATAATAACAAAAATAACAAAAGGCAAAAATAGAGAATCATAGATTTTCATAAAAACTCATTTTTCATAAAGTGACAAATGAGATTTTTTCGAAATACACTTGCATTGAAAATTCAACCCACACTATTTAAAAACCCTCCCTTATCAAATCTTAGGACTAAATTTTATTATAACGTTTTTAAAACCCATATGGTAACTCACAAATCCCTTAAAATAAACTTTAAAATCAACCAAGGTTATAAAAAGATCTCAAACATAAAACAAAAGAGTTAACAAACCCCTTTAAAATGAAACAACCTATTTAGATTTTTTAAAAGATTTAAACACATAAAAAACATAATTTATAAATAAAATGTTTAACGTAACACATTTAAAAACCTAAATAAATTTCTCTCCATCAATTTTAAAACTAAATTAATCCTTTAAAATCTAATTATGAATTTTCACAAACATTTGTAATGAACTTACATTCAATTCTAAGTGTTAAAACCACCTTAAAATAAATTTTTCAAATCATATTTCATACATATATGCATAATTTGAATGAAAACAAATTCTAAAACCATAAATCATTTAAAGGAATGTAATATAAAGTGACAAAAAAGAAACACCTACCTTTGTTTAATGTAAAAAAGACATAATTCATTGACTAAAACAAAAAACACTCCAATAATCAAATTCATGCCCCCTATAACCCCACACAAAAAAATAACAATGATTCAGACCAATCCAAACCATACAATCAGCTAAAATTAATATTAGTGTTTATAGTAAGGAAATAAATCAAGTGAAAAAGAAGAATATATGGGAATGAGGTGCTTAGGGGGAATTACCATGGAGGAATCCACTTGAAACCAAGGAGGAGGACCACCAAATCAAAGGGACTAAGGAAAGATAATCTTCATAGAGGCTCTAGTTCAATTGAATGATATAGATAGTAAAATATGGGTTGGAGGGTTGAAATCAATCAGGTGAAAAAGTGTAATTTATATTTTTAATGAATCTGGGTAGGCAGAATGGTTTGCCAAACCATGAACCAACTGGGCACATGCCTCTTCCTAGAAAAAACCCGCTCACATGATTCACCTAGGACTCCTCAAGGTTGAATAAAATATGCATGAAATGTTTCAAATGGTAATGACTAATTTCATATATGACTCATATTCATGTCACATGGTTTACCAAACCTTGCATATGCCATGTGGCACTACCCTTACACACTAAGAGTCCTTCACATATTTCCCTAGTATCCACATGAATTGGAATAAACCATGTGATACCCATATAGACCAATAATATGTAGATAAAAAACAAATATAAATTACACCATGTAAGGGTAACTATACAATTTCTTATAAATCATGCATAAAAACCATGTACAGAATGAAAAATCCATAATTTCCATGTTTTAGGCTGAAACTCCACAAAAACTTAAAATGACAACCAATAAAATAAAATAACATGACATGAACTCCATAATGACATGGTGGGTGTCAAAAGAAACCAAATAATACCTAGTAGTTATTCATTGACATACCCTTATCTAATTTTGATTATAGTATTTATACCCAAATGTGTTTTTCCACAATGAAGGAATAAAACTATTACCCATGTTTGGTAATATTTTTATCTTCAAAAATTAAACAATTAAACATTAGAGAATCATTTTGAGGTTAAGTAATGTATTGGGAATATTCAATTTTATTATTTTCAATTTTTCTATCTATACTTTTAGAATTTTTATGTCTTTTAATCCAAAATTTTTTTGGATGACATGAAAAACACATGCTTGGTAATATTTTTATTATTCACATATATATATTGTAAATTTTAATTATGTCCTTTGACTATTATTCTTTTATCAGTACCAATGAAATCATGTATTATGTATGATAAATGTTTAATTTTATGTATGTTATATATTTATTTCTTGATTTTTTTACTTTTCAAGGAATATAAACTTGTATGATTTTCCCACATCATGCTAATGACAATCTCTCTAGTTTTTATTCAATTTTTTAATTCTAATTTTTTTAATAAGTGTTATTTGATATTTTTTATTTTTTTTATTACTTTAGTGCACTATTTTTATGATATATAATTAAAACATTCTTCTTCTAGGGTCGGATCATTTGAAAAATACCTCTATTTTTAAGGGTTTTCACTTAACCTATAAAAGTGAACATTTATTATGAAAATAAAGAAAGTTATTTTACCGAGATGTTATAAAATATTATGTGAATTTACAATATTTTATAAATTTTATAATTATTATTGTGACATACCATATATGATGTTAACTTTGATGATATATTTAAAATATATAATTAATCATTTTAAAAAATTACATGATAAACATTTTCTATGTTGTTATATTCTAATATTTTTTTAGAATAAATTTAGTTCTACTAAAAATTTACTCTATTATTGAAAGGTAGTAACTTTTAATCAAATAAGTTTCAGAATCCATGAGTGTGTTTATTTTTTACAATATAAAATGTGTTATTAAATTAAAAATTTTTATAGCATTTCAAAACCTCACTAGAAGGTTTGTCAAAAAAACCAACATGGCGAGTTAATTTAGTTTAAAGTATGAGTGATAGGTTTAGTCAGTTTAAAGGATTGGTTGGTTTGAGATGGAATGAAATTATAAGAGTCTATATAAATACATAAAATCTATAATCCATACAAATAAATATTAATTCATATTCAATAATTAAAAATTACTTATTATTCAATAGTTTTATCTTAATCTTTAATCATTTAACAAGATAATATTTCATGTTAGAGAAGTTATACCTTATTAAATTTCACAACGAATGTTAAAATTGAGCATTTAAAAACCTTGTATACATACATTGGTAGGTTGGAGTAACTCAATTAGAATAAAGCCACTACATCATCTGACTATACTAGACATAAGAAATAAAAAATGAATCATCTTTTTTGTGGTAGTTTTGTGGGGGAGTCCGAGTGGGTTAGATGCTTTACAATTTTTTTACACATCCCTGATAACACTATTTTTTAATATGATACTAGTTTCTTAACCTTCACTTCAATTTTTCCACTTATAAAAAATGTAACATATATTTTAAATATCCAAAAAATTATAATAAAATTTATGGTGACATTTCACCATATTTAAAATATTTTTAATTTTTTAATTTTTTATATATTTTTTGATCTAAATATATTAATTAATATTTTTAAACAAAATTATTAGAAAGTAAATTTATAAAAATATTTACATTACTTGGAATAGAATTATTATATTATTAATTTTGGTCCCTCTTTTCAAATATATATAAATTTTCAAATTTTATTTTACTTATAGATATCATTATGGTCATTTTTTTCATATGATGTTTATTTAGGAAGTCATAAACTATTTCAAATGGTTTCAATCTAATTATTATACACAAGTGTAATTATCCAACACATGTATTTTGTATAATTTTTTAAAAGTTTTAAACTTTTATATTTTCCTTATCATGTAACAAACACTATTTTCTTGTATTTTTTATACTTTGGAGATTTCTTCTAATGAAATATAAGAAAATTATTAGTCTAATGATTGTCATCCTAATATATGATAATTAAATGAAAGTAAGATAGGTGGACCTTTAAAAAAAATATTTTTTAACATTTCTTCTTATGATTATAATTTTTATAGTGAAATATAATTGAAAGGGAAAAAGAATAAAAATTAGTGTGGTTCAATCAATGTAATTTTTTTAGTAACTCTGCTTGGACCATATAATTCATGCACTTTTTAGCATAACCCTCCTCTCACTGAAGTATGTACTAGATCCTGGGTCTCATATGTGAACTGCAATTTGATAGGGTAAAACCACTCTCAAAAATATTTTCCCACACTATCACAGGAGTTAAATTATATTGTGTGTAACTTATATATCAAAACAAAACTTATAGTGGTTTATCCTTTGACCTAAAGGATTTCAAGCCCAACTATGTGAGGCTTAGAAGATAGTAAACCATTAGTGGGGGGATGAGGGTGAACCAGTTGTCACCAAAAACACCAACACTAAAAACAATGTGATTCCCATCACTGGTTAGTGTGAATAAATCTTAATGGTAATGATGTTATGATGAGATATTGAGAGAGAGAGAACACACACAAACATAGGGTTTTTAAAGGACACTCACCATGTTTCTCAGATAGATAATCTTTATCATGCAATAGTTGTGATCCCACTACCTATGTTCCCATTTATTATCAAAGTAATAATGAAAAGATCAAGATAATTTTCCTCAAATTCTAATTACAAGATGAAAAAATTATTTCAAAAAGTGGATTTTTCTTCTCTTCCCATACCCTATGTAACTCAAGGTATTGGAATTGGTGTGAACTCTTGTTATTGACCTCAAAATCCTATAAAATACCTCCTAGAATGTTGGTTTTATCCCTCAGAGTCTCCTATTTTTTCATAAATACTTTCTTCAATTAAGTGACTATATTTTTATAGTAACAATATATATTTCATCAGGAATGTAACATAACTAGTCCAAAAGCCACTATAATTGGTGCTCTGATCCAGGCCGTCACATGACTTCAAGAGCACCTCCCCATATACCAGAGGCTGGAAAATAGTATCGCCGATCTAAAGAGGAACATGGAGATACTATATTCACTTAGCAGAGTGAATCCATAGAAGAAGTAATTAATTTGGATAAAATATCTACAGAAATAATAAATGGATAACATGCAACTAAAACCATTAAGTGACCATGTACATACTCTATAAAAAATATAATGAATACACTACATGTTAAGAAGTCATAAAATGTAAACCAAGATCAAAAATATCAAAAGACTCTAAAACCAAATCTGAGTCCCAACCTAGGCTAGACCACCATGCTCCAACTCATCATCCCAAGCACAACCAACACTAGGTTCTCATCCAGAACCTATACCTAAAACAAGAAGCATTTACCCGGGTACCCAAGTTCCATGGTGTCCCGAGCAGGGTGTGAGTACAACATAGTATTCCACCACCAATGGTGTCTAAAATAACAGCTAGTTTGAACAAAGGTTTATGAAAGTAACACATGTAATACATAAACAAGTAACAAGGAAAGCATTTAAGCAATTATCTAATATCCATTTACACATTAAATTACTAAGAATTGAACAAAAAATGAAACTAATTCAGGTCACACTAGGATTATAAGACAAGACACAAAGGGTAACACACACATTTAACCATAAGGGATCTAACTACTCATAATTCATCGAATACCTATTAGTTATCGTTTTCATTCATTCCTTTTCAGCATTATTACCATTTCATCACTTATGAAATTTTAATTACTAAATTCATCTTCATCTCACATTCCATGGGTTAAGAATTTACATCATTTTCCCAATGGGCTAAGCTATTCATTTATTAATCATTATGGGTTACATACACCACTACTCATAAATCATTTACAAATCATAATTATCAACATAGTACGAAGCCTCATTCTGGTGGCCAGGCCATGTCCATGTGTTTTGGAAGCATAAAGCCTAAGTCTGACATCCCAACCCTTAATTACATAAAACTTACCTTGGATCCTTAGTCTAGGTAGTTTCACTCAATGTAATCATTAGTGAAATATAGCATCATCCAGACTCCCTAAATCATGTATTCCTGGGTGGGGTTAGAGTATTAGTCCAACTCGACCTATGAGAGGAGCATCAGTCCTTTATCCCACCACCAAGGTATATGAACATTCTTATTTAACCATTTTCAACATATACCATTTCACAATCACAGTCATAAAATAACATAACATTCACAAATCATAATTTATCAATACATAAATCATTCTCATGCCATATCCCATTAACATGTGTTCCATTTATATTGCATATCCATTTATCCCAATTCCCATTTCTCATGCCTAAAATAAGTAAGAATATTCAGTAATCCCCATACATTAACCCATTTAACTTATTAAACAATTTCTATAAGTTAACACACCTAACTCATTCATCATTTTCCATGTATTAACCACTCATGTATTTCAAGTACAAATCACAATACATTGGTCACATTCAAATTAATCACATTTAACCCATTTTCACATCATGATAAACACCACCTTATGATATATCATTAATTAATCCCATTCATCATTTAGTTCATTTAATAATCATGTAAACATGACAACATAATTTTTGTGGGTTCTCTCCCACTAACCCTTATGTACCTTCAATTAATAAGGTTCCATTATAGCTTTATAAACTACATCATGGTAATAAACACAATTCAAAATAATCTTTTAAATCCTCTTGAAACCACCCCTTAAAAACATGGTATTCCCCTCTGAAAATTGAAACATACCCCCAATGATTTTACTTATATATGAAACCAATCAGGACAACCATTAAATGATTTTCACAAAAGGGAACCTTTTCCCCATTTAAAAATCCATTTTAAATCTCTTATAAAACCCCTTTTTAATCACTTTTAGGTCAACAGCTCCTTTCAAAACATTTTTCACATTCAAACATCATTTTTCATTAATAAACCTAAAATCAGGTCAATTCCCCAAATATTGAATCAACTAATTTAAAAAACATTCAATAATTCACAAGAGCCAATTCATAAATTGTTTCAATAAATCCATTAACCTTACCCAAACATCAATTAATTTTTCACTACCCCTTTCACTATCATAATTACCTTATCTTAAGGATAACTAATTTTTTCCACCACTACAAGGGTCCGACCTACCCCATGGGTAGACCTAGGTTCGATCTCACATCATCAACGAACCCAATAAGGCCTTTTAATGTTATAACACTTGAATATATGGTCCAAATCCCTTTACATAACCCAATATACCAAGACACAACATATTAGTGATATAGAAAAACTACATACACATATAACACATCAAGACTACGGGAAAAAACTTAAATACTGCCTACCTCATGTCTGTTGATGAACTATTACTTAATCTTTACCTTCGATCCAAGTTCGAACACCCACTGAAGACAAAAATTAAAATCCACTAGAAAGTGAAGTTTTTAGGGATTTGAAAGAAGATGGTGTATTCTACAATCCATAATCAAGAAAATAGAGTAAATAAGAGTATTAGGCTAACCCAGATCTTCGATTTTCACCCAAATGCACTCAAAATTCCCAATAATCGAAGGAGAATAATACATGGAGGAGTAGGAGGGGGATAATGGTTCATCACCTAGGGTAGAGGGGGATAAATGGTAGGAAAAATCAGGTGGGGATCTAAAAATACCAAGATGAAAAAACAATATTTTTTCAACTTTTAATGGGGAACACAGTTTACCCAAACAAGTTTTCAAACCGTGCACAGGCCACTGTATAAGGGAATTTGGGTCACGCGGTTATCTAGGAATAGCCACATGGTTTGGAAAACCATGTGGTAACCATGTGATAGCCTTTTATCCAAAAAATTTCCCATACCGCAAGGTTTCCTGGTCTAAGAACACGATTTTCCATAACCGTGCACCAACCGTTTGCTATGTGTTGTTTGGTCACTTTTATCCTATTTTTGTTTCTCGCACCCCTAGAATACTTTCAAAACTCTTAAAGAACACAAGAAATACTTCTTAAATCATAAAATAGAGTTTAACAAAAAAAATTAATACGGACATTCCTTCACTAAAGATCGAGATCTTAAAACCTCCCCACCTTATAACAACTCATCATCAAGCCACACTTACAGACATTTCCATGCCTTCAAGACCAAAATGGATAGAACACATGTGCAATAATCAACCTTCACCTTCCAAGTTTCTCCCTGAACTCGGTCATGCCACAACAATGCTCAGACCAAGGAAATAGTTCTACTATGAGATCAATTCCATCACTAAGTTCCCCAAACACAACCTGATACTCCTTGAGGATGCATGCACCCCAAATCACTATTACTTAGACCCAGAACAAGAGAAATTTTGGTCAAAATTACTATAACATCGCACAAAAAGACATAAAAAAGGAACTATATTACACTGGAATAACCAACAGGAACATTCTCAATCAGGCCCACTTCACGATTCAGGGCCCAAATCGCATGACTCCATCTCACATATATTTATTTGAAGTGTCAATGGTGATCCAAGACCGACATAATTGGTAGAAACATATCAATTTTAACCACATTTCAAGACCTAACTTGGTCTATAACTTACGTCCCAATAGCGTCAGTTCATTTCAAACATCCGAAGTGCATAACCCAAACATACTCTTCATCTAAAGGTACTTGACCGATCAATATTCGAGCCAATGCTCAGACCAATTGACCATCTCACCCAATGAATGAACCTCATAGGTTTCCCATTGGCATCTCAATGCCACCACATCCACTTCATAGCTTACTCCACACATCCATGACTTAACATGACACTCTCTACCTTAGTAGTATCGTCCTCACCACTTTCCTCAAGCCTTCTCAACTACCACAGATCACGCCTTAATCACAAGCTAAAACTTGAACTTGGACATGGGTTTTTATAATTTCTTCGAGAAAACAAACTAACATTTCCCACTACTGATTATCGGCTTCTAATAATGACACCCATAGCATTTGTCGCCATTCGGTCCGTTCCGAGGACCTCTCCCATAACCGGTAAATGGTGTACTCCCCCACCATATGACTCCCACACACATACATCTTCAGGAGCATATCCTCTAATATTTCCTCAACCAAACAAAACACACTAATATCATTAGGCATAATTATCAGAGCACCTAGATGATGTAAAGATATTGGGAATGATCGTCTCTTTTTAAAAGTACACCAAGAAATCATTGATGAACATCACCACAACTATCCATTACTGATGTCACTTTTTACCAAGAGGACACCTCAACCTACTGAAGGTCTTGGGATTCCTCATCTGCCAATGTCTTATCGACACTAGAACACTATATCTCTAAAGGAGTTTCCATCCAAACTCACCACCACCTCACAACCCTCTACCAAGCAGTTGTGACCCAACATTCTTTTTAGCACCATTACCATCATCGTACTCAAGTTCTTCTTTAACAGTCCTACTGGACACAACAGATATGCAATGAATCATTCCAACAGTCCAAAAAAACTTGTTTTTCAAACTCTACATGACCAATCACAAGACCAATATCTATCTTGAACGATACGTACATGCCACTTGGTATGCCAGATTCATCAAACCCAAGGTTGTTTTTCAACATATTACCCAACAAAAAGTACTCCAAAAAATAACCCAACCACAATTTTATCACCCTTTCCTTTTCCTCCCCAAAATAACATTGACTTACACATCTGACTCCAAAAAATCCATAGGGTGAGGTCTTTGAATGATCCTTCCCTTGATAAATACCCTTATAACCGAACACAAGCACCCAAGTGCTTCCCCAAGGAGAGTCCAAATCATAACTATTCACTTTTACCAAAGCCTAGTAGAACACACCATGAAACAATTTCACCCCCGAAGCATCCAATGGTGCTTCAAATTCCAATGTACCTATGAACTAGGATGACCTCCTTGAGGCTACCATTAATTTCTTAAGATTTAAAACTCATAACCACAACTCAAGCTGTATCTAAAAAATCTATTAACCATTAAACATATATTTCTAGGTTAATACTGCACTAGGAAAAACTATCTATGTGCCACTTCCAATGTATGAAATGTCTACCTGTGCTATACTCACCCATAAGCACTGACACTCCGACCAAACTCTCTCACATGTCATCCTTGAAAGTCTAATGATACCAACTCCTCAAACTGGAGACACACCAAGAAAAGGTCACCAGATCTCTCTAAGACACACACACACTAACTTAAACAACCGACTATTCTTGACGGTAATCCTACCCTTATTGAAAACACACCACATCTATCACACCAAAAAACTATTTACTCTGGGTCCCACAGTAAACATACTCGCATACATACATTGGTAGCACAAACCGAACACCCACTATAGGGTCCAAAACATAACTCAAAAGGTCTAAAATCACAAGAGTCACCATATTCACATTAATAGACTCCTTTCATAATTTAAGGTCATAACCTAACCAAGGACACAATGAACAAGAACCCATTAACCGACACATCTAACTCAATAAGATCTTACATCTCGCAACCCAAGGTTTCAAAACTAAGGCACTATTACTGAACTAGCATTCCATACACAGGGTCAAAAACCAACACTAGGGATAAACACAACTGGTGTCCCTAAAATTTCTATTATTCTCCCATTTCCCACTTAATTTAATTCTTACTATTTGAACCCATGATTTCACTTTTCAAAACTTTTCATTTCCAAAACCCAAGAATTAACACTTTCAAAACCCCCTTTTTTTATCCCATCATTTCAAAAAATCTCAAATTTATTTAAAATCAAATTTCAAAACATTTCCCATTTAAAAACTAAAAGATTTATGTTTCTCAAACCCATTTCAACCCACTTTTCAACACTGATTATTGCATTCAATTTCACTTTTTATACCCATTTACTCCATCATCATCATGTCATTCACATGTCAATCACATGAAGCATAAGGATGAACTATTTATCCTATGTTCCTAGAATGATAACTGAAATCACACACCCTCTCTTTTCATTCTGGGATAAGATTTAAAACCTTATAAATCAATAACATCACATCCAGGTGCACCAATCGAGGTAGAAATAATAATCAGCTGTAAAAGAACAAAACCAGATATGAGTCCCCACCCATAGAAATTTGGATTTTCCTTTATATGTGGGGATGTAGGAACCTAGGAACAAAATCATCACCAAGGAGATAATATGATCATAGTCTCCTCTCTACCATACCCCAAATAGTAATACAAAATACCTCCCCTTATACCACATTGTAATGTCCCTGGCCCAAAATCCATTATAATTGGTGCTCTGAGCTGGGTCAACACATGACCTCAGGCGAACCTCCCCATACGCCTGAGGTTTCTGACTAGTAGCGCATGTCTAAAGAGGAATATGAGAAGACTATACTGGCATATCAGAGTGAATCCACAACATAATTAAGACAAAAAAATAACTACAGGAATAATAAATGTAAAACATGAAACTAAAACCAATAAGTGACCATGTAAATTTTCAATAAAAAATATAATGAATACAATACATGTCAAGAAGTCATAAAATGTTAACCAAGACCAAAACTATCAAAATAATCTAAAACTTAATCCGAGTCCCAACTCAGTTTGGACCTCCATGCTCCAACCCATCATCTCAAGCACAACCAACACCAAGTTCCTATCCTAAACCTGCACCTGGAACAAATAGCATCTACTCAGGTGCCCAAGTTTTGTGGAGGCCCAAGTAGGGTGTGAGTAAAACTTTGTAGGCCACCAACAATGGTGTTTAAAACAATATCCAATCTTTATAAAGGTGCATGTTTGTAATAAGTGGAATAAATAAACAAGTAACAAGGAAATTTTTTAAGAAATTATCTAATATCCTTTTACCCATTAACTTCCATAAAATTGAAAAAACAACAAAATTAACTTAGGTTACACTAAGAGTCTAATCCAAGGCACAAAGGTTAACAAAAATATTTGACTAGAAGGGATTTAACTACTCCAAATTTATCACATACCCATTACCTATCATTTTCATTCATTCCATTTTTTCATTAATACCATTTCATCACTTATTCTATCTTGATTACTAAATTCATATTCATTTCATTTTCCATGGGAAAGAAATTTACATCATTTACCAAATAGCCAAATCCAGTCATTTATCAGGTATAATGGGTTACATACACCGCTACTCACAAAAAATATATTAATCATAATTATCAACATACCTCAGAGCCTCAGTCCAGTGACAAGGACATGTCCATGTGTTTGGGAAGAGTATAGCCTCATTCAAACATCCCATACTACACTATGATCTTAAGTTGGTAAGTATAGAGCCTCAGTATGACAACACAAACCTTCATTATATAACACTTTACTTGGAGCCTCATCCCAGGTAGTTTCATCTGATGAAACCATTAAGGGCATAGAACATCAGCACGACTCCCTAACTCATACATTCCTAGGTGGGGTTAGGGCATCAGTCCAAACCAACCCATGGGAGGAGAATCAGTCCTTTACCCCACCACCAATCCATGCCCACATTCTTCTTTTACCATTTTCTACATATATCACTTCACAATCATAGTCCAATAATAACATAACATTCATAAATATTAATTGATCAATACATAAATCATTCTCATGACATAACCTATTAACATATTTTCCATTTATATTGCATAAATGTATAGAATAATTCCCATTTCTTATGACTAAACTAATTAATCATATTTACTAATCCCCATACATTAACCCATTTAACTTATTCCGAAATTTCCAGATGTTTACTCATTTAACCCATTCAGCACTTTACATGTATTAACCACATATAAATTTAAAGTAAAAAATAAAAATACATTGGGAACATTCACATTAATCACATTTAACCCATTTACACATCATGCCAAATACCCCTTATGATATATCATCAACTAAGCTCATTTGTCATTTAGTTCATTTCATAATCATGTCAACATGACAACATAATTGTTATGAGTTCTATATTAGTAACCCTTACATCCCATAAATTAATATGGTTCCATCATTCCTTTATAAACTACATCATGGAAATAAACACAATTCAAAGTACTCTTTAAAACCCTATTGAAACCACCCTTTAAAAACACGGTCCACCCCTTTGAAAACTCAAATAGGCCTTGAAGCTTTTACTTATATTTTCAACCAATCTAGACAACCATTAAACCATTTTATCAAATAGGGAACCTTGTTCACATTTTGAACACCATTTTAAATCTCTTAAAAAACACTTTTTGAATCAATTTGACATCAACACCTCCTTTCAAATCATTTCTCACTTTAAAACATCATTTTTCTATCAATAAATCTAAAATCAGGTCAAATCCCCAAACATACCATCAAATAATTTAAAAAACTTTCAATCATTTTCCATATCCAAATCATAAATTGTTTCAATACATCCATTTACATTATCCACACATCAATTACATTTTCATCAGACGTTTCACTCTTATAATTCCCTTATCTTTAGGTTTACTAATTTTTTTCACCACTACAAGGGTCCAGATTACCCCATGTGTAGCCCTAGGTTCGGTCTCACATCATCAAAAAACCCAATGGGGTACGTGAAGTTTATCACAACTCAATATAAGTTCCAAGACCCTTTATATAACCCAATACATTAAGACACAACATGTTAGTGAAATAGAACAACTCTATACACATATGACATATCAAGACTATGGGAAAAAGCATTAAGACCACCTACTACATGTCTGTTAAGAAATGCTTGCTCAATATACACCTTTAATCAAAGATGAAACCCCCTATGAATCCCAAACATAAATTCATTTGGAAAAGATAAGGTTTTTGGTCTTTGGAAGAATATGAGAGATTTTAGAAGCCCTAATTTGTAAAATAGAGAAACGATGAGTGTTAGACTCACCTGGATCTTTGATTCTGACCCAAACATGCTCTAAATTCCCAAAAATATAAGGAGAATCATCCATGGAGGAGGAGGGGGATGCTGGTTTGTCACCTAGAGCATAGGGGTCGAATTGGAGTAATCCTTAGGTGGTCATATAAAAATACTAATATAGATAAAATATAAATTTTCTACTTTTAATGGGGCACATGGTTTACCCACACAGTTTGTCAAACTATGCACAATCCACTATCCAAGGGAAGTTGGATCACATAGTTACCTGGAAATACCATCACAGTTTGGAAATCCTTGCAATAACTATTCACTAATACACTATCCAATTTTTTTTCCGATATCACACAATTTCCAGGGAAGGTGTATCATTTTCCCTAATTGTGTGCTAATCATGCACTATGTGTAGTTTGGTCACTTTTTTCCTATTTTCATATCTCGCACCCCCAAAACACTTCCAACACCTTTAAAGAACTATAAAAATAGTTCTTTAACAATAAAATATATTTTAACCAAAAAAATTAACAAGTATGTACCTTTACTAAAGATCGCTATCTTACAATGAATCCCCATATTGAGACGCGACCCTTAGATCTGAAAGGCATGGAATAATAAATCATAAAGATCATAGAGCATCTTGTAATATCTTTTATTGGATTTATGGAATAAAAGGTATATTGGGACCTGACATATTCAACTTTTCTAGTTTCAATGATCAACCAAACTTCTCAATCCAAATTCACTGTGGTGTGGATCATGCACTATGGTGCGACATGATTAAGATCTAAAAAACTAGAAAATACTAAATAATTTATTATCCAGGTTTTAGTAGTGAATTTTCTCATATTTAAACATTTTCTAATTCCCTTATCTAAACCCTATTTCACAATATTGTCTCTCACAACAGGATCCATTGAATTATGGAGTATATTTTTGCATCATGACATGATACCACATGACTTCCCAAACTAGTACAACCCTTAACTCTCCTAGGGTTGCTTCATGCCACATTAGACTTCTCCATAACTCCATAGTCAAACCATTATGGAATAACCATTACCATTGTTATGTTATTCACTTAATCTTATATTAAATACACACTATATATCCCTCATGTATAATTAACTATTTGACTTATTGGAATAATCACAACACTATAAAAAATTCTATGATGTGATCCAGCTCATGTGACATTAAATCATTTCTATATATAAATAACCAATGAATTCTACCTTATCACATTAGATAAATTCTTTTCTTTATGAGAAAAAATCAATCATGCTTTTTTTATTTGTTCATCTAGAACATAATTTTACTCTTTTCATTCATATGCATCTCCACTCAACTCCAAAGATATTCCAACTCATCTACGAGAAATGTGAAAATGAATACAACATGAAATCATCCAAAACCCATGAATGAAATGCCTCATGAAATAAGTCATAATTAGGGGACCGATTTAGGATATGAACCAAAATGAGAGGGGGTAAATTAATGGGAGTTACTTTTAGTGTAATTTATACATTTTATCCATTTTTAATTTACCTCTGTCACTAGTTAAAGTGAATGAGTCACTTTTTTCACTCTCTTAATACTTTTTATCTTTAACACAACACAACCAAACACACACACAAAATATGTTCAATAATTTATACGTTCCAATAGTCAATGTGATATTGGTAGTCTTTTTTGTGATCTAGATTCCTCAACAATCACACAACCCACTAGAAACAACCTTTTATCTTTACACTATAGTCATAAAAAATGTAAAGTTTGAATCTTGTTCACTTATTCAGTGTATCCCATAATTTGGTACATACCTTACCTTTATAATGAATTGTAGTGGTCAAAGACAAAAAAATAGACCAATTAGGATTTCCATCGTATTAAAGATGTGCTACTTATTTCTTATTCTTATTAACTTTTGGTGTAGCAAGTCACTTCTACATTTTCTATACACAACACTATACCGAACAAATTCTTATTCTTCAAAATATAAATTTGACATGCTACCCCTTATTTTTCCTCTTCTTTTCTATGAAATCTGTAATAAAAAGTCCTCTTCCTCTATTCTCTTATTGTATGAAAACATGGGTGCAAAGATCTCTTATTTTTCTAATGAAATTCATGACCAACTTGTCCTTTTTTCTTTATTTTCTTCTTCTTGTTCATCTTTACAATTATCATCATCATCATCATCATCATCATTGTTGTCACCTTTTTATTATTCTTCTAATTCTTTTTATTCTTCTTTATTTCTTTACTTATTCTTCTAATTCTATATAAAAAAAATAAATTGGCCCATTCACTTTTTTAATATAAAAGTATTTATTTCATTGTAGTTTGTATTGGGTCTCTTCTCACTTGGAACACATAAAATTATCTTCTAGAACAACAATTCCATACAAAACCCATATTAATATTTGACTTGAAATAATATATATGATAATAATAGCCATAGAATCAGTTGATTATCCTATTTATTCTTAATTAAAGCATTTAAAAAACTACATAAATACTTTATATTCAAATCACTTGAATTATCATATATGTTATTCACAATAACTTCATTAAGAAACAACTTACATTATTGTATGTAACTATATGTAAACATAAATAATTTTCATGGTTTTTTGTCATACTTTAAAAATATATTTATTTTATCTTCATCCCATGAATTTCTCCATTCTCAGATTCCCCTTTGTCTCTACATGGTAATCTTGTCATTTATAGTTGCACATAATTGTGAATGCATTTCACCTATCTCTATTGTGACATATCCTTTATTCATGAATGGCATCGACTAATTTCATGAATATTTACTCCTTATTTACCTTTATATAGATGGTATATTTATTTTACATATCAATCCATTTAACAATCCCATTTTCGTATCTGCCTATATTGATTATACTAAGTGATGTACATATATAGATTCACATACACAGATCTGAAATCATTTAGTCAGATACCCTAAATTCATCTTATTATATATTATCCCTCATTCCAAATTTTAATATTCATCTATATCTCATTTTACAAGGATAAAAATGACTAATATCATGGTAAACAATTATTTGACGATCGACATACCAAGAATCATCCAAATTAGATTTTCTTTGACAAAGAAATTTCCACAAGACACTCATTTAAATTCCCATACATGAATAACACATGTCGATCAAACAAAGTTCCTATATGTCACAATTTTTTCTACATGATAATGTCCAATATGTAGATAACATTAAATTTATGTGCATATCATTTTAAAATTCAATGGTACATTTAAATAAGAATTCACAAACCTGTACATACTTGGTTTTACATAATACTTAGCTTTATGATACCTCTTAAATTCTCTTCTATTTTCTAGAATCCTAATAATAGTATCATTTTATATGATTTATTGAAGATTAAATTAATTTTAATCAACTAAATCAAAAATCATTTATATATATCTCTATTCATGAAGTTTGATACATCATGAATTTCCTCCATGATGGATTCTCATATATGGATAATCACATACATAGATCATGTGAAATTTTAATATGTAAAAATATTCATACATGAAGATCCTCCTTTGGTTTTCAATAATTTGATACTATTCATTTTAGTTATACTATCTTAACTTCTCCATTGTTCTAAACCACTCTCATCATGAAATTTCATAACAAATATATGATTCTTCATTGATGGGTGATTATCAATTCTTCAACTTTACTGATATTTGAAACCTTCTTTCTATGTATCACAACCAACCTACCATCCTCAATATTCTTCATCTACTGTGTGAATATTCTATAGTTTGGTTAGTTGTAATTGGTTGTAATCCATCAACCCACTACATAAAGGCCATGGATAATCTACTCTTCTTCTTCATAAAAGATTTTTTTCCTTTTTAACCTCATCCAAAACTTTCAATTATTCTAAAAAACATGAATATATATTTAACTTAAAAATATTAGATTCTTTAAAAAATTTACAAGTAATTATTCATTACATGTTATTGATATTTTTTATAACAAATAAAATTCATGAAAAATGGGATCAATAAGCCCCCCTTTGTATATATTGGTCAATTACTATAAATAAATGACATGTCAATATGTGCTTATTAATTTATTCAAACAACTAAAAAATGTCTTCAAGGGATATTCATACTATTTTCAAGAATTTCAAGTGATGCATACAAATTTATAGAAAAATTATTATGAAATATATCAACCTATATTTTATACACCCACTAGAATATATATATTAGAACATTAAAAACCATAACATGTTTTACAAAGTCCTTGGAAGGTTGGAATCAATTTATTCATAAGAAGACTACCATAAATCATTCCACTCCAAGTTTACTTAATCCATTATCAGTGTAGAAAATAAGAGGGTGTGATTTAGATAACTAAGATATTCGTTATAAATTAAAATGACACTAACTAAAATGAAACAACTAAAAAATGTCTTCAAAGGATATTCATACTATTTTCAAGAATTTCAAGTGATGCATACAAATTTATAGAAAAATTATTATGTAATATATCAACCTATATTTTATACACCCACTAGAATATATATATTAGAACATTAAAAACCATAACATGTTTTACAAAGTTCTTAGAACATATTCAAAACTTTTCCCCTTATGTAATTGATTAATTTAATTCCCCCCATAAATTTAGGATTGGTTTCTTATCACTAAGGATGAGAGAGTTTTGAACACATACCTTGTTAAAAACTCTTTGTTCAGGAGTATTCTAAAATATTCATATTTTCATGAAATGATAATTCTGGTATCTTGTTTATCATTAATGAGTTGTATCCACATCAAGGAGACAATCTATATGATATTTATAATGTTTTATCTCGTCCAAATATTAATCAAATGATGTTTCATATTGAGAATACACCAAAATGGATCTTCTTCATGTGGATATCCAGATTTGTAAATGTGACAACTGGGTCCTTGTGACAGCACAACCACCCCACCTTAACATGGTCGTCGGGTCCTGGGCTACCAGGTACCACCAGTTTCCCCCGCAGACACGTGGGACCCACCCCAGGGTCCACCCACATGCCTGAACGGGTCATCTGACTAATGATAGTCCCCATAGGCCAACACATGTCCTTTCCAGTGTGCTTTGTCCTCACTCACACACACCCTGGGAAACTTACCAGGAGGCCACCCATCCTGATCACTACTCCAGGCCAAGCACGCTTAACCATGGAGTTCTAACCAGGTAGGCTCCCGAAAAGGAGGGTGCACCTTGTTGACATGAGTCATATCATATAGTCATTTAACCCTTTATCATTTGGGGATGTTACAATCACCCCCCCCCCCCTTTAGAGCACAACGCCCTCGTTGTGGGCCCTACATCTCAACCCAGGCAGTGCACCGCACTTAAGGCTGGGTTCCTCCTTTGATACAAAATGTGACAACTGGGTCCCTGTGACAGCACAGCTACCCCGCCTTAACATGGCCGTCGGGTCCTGGGCTACCAGGTACCACCAGTTGCCCCCGAAGACACGTGGGGCCCACCCCAGGGTCCACCCACATGCCTGAACGGGTCATCTGACTAATGATAGTCCCCACAGGCCAACACATGTCCTTTCCAGTGTGCTTTGTCCTCACTCACACACATCCTGAGAAACTTCCTAGGAGGTCACCCATCCTTATCACTACTCCAGGCCAAGCATGCTTAACTGTGGAGTTCTAACCAGGCAGGCTCCTGAAAAGGAAGGCGCACCTTGTTGACAAGAGTCATATCATATAGTCATTTAACCCTTTATTATTTAGGGATGTTATAGTAAACATCATCATCGTTATCAAGGTTGATATTCATCACTAAATTCCTTTATAATTCCAAATATAAGATCAACCCATGATGGTTGCTTCCTCAATTTTCTATTAATTTTTTGATAAATAACTTTTTTCCTTTGGTTCCCCCTTAATAACATGATTCAACTTAAATTCATTGCATTTCAAGCACAAATACAACACAGAATGTTTAATAGAATAAAGTGGATCTTCTTATTCCTTAACGTGATAATTAAGGTTGAGATGTTTTTATGAGACAAAAATGTTCCACTCTTTATGCTTCCACATCTAATTTTAAAATTAGATTTAGTTCTTGTAAACCTAATACTTTTCACATATTCATCTTATTTGTGTGAAGAGCTTTTATTTTTTATAGCTTTAATTCATGATGCATTCTTGATTCTCTATAGGGATGCTTCTTATGCTGGTAGTATGGTTAAGTAACCATTAGAATTGCGTCCATCCTCTTTAAATATCTTACATAGAACTTATTTAACCCAGTATATATCTTTTTTTGACAAACTAACATTAAATTTAGCTTCTTAATGTGAATAAACTTATTCTCATTTTGCACAAACATTTTCCTGATCCTCTTCCATCTTTCTCACCTTGACCAGATATGAAGGCCAAATTAAAAGAATGCATTTGGGTACCTTGGATGTTTTATTTTGTTTTACACCTGAATATTGTAAGTACATTTCTCATCATAAAATATTTTGGATGATTCACTATTCTTTAACTTCTATGGTTTATTACCCAAGGATTAACCATTACTATTCTTTTTAATATTCTTAGGATCATTTATATTTGTTGATCTATTTAACTTATTTTATATGATAAGAAAATTAGTTTTCTCTTATGGTATTATTTTTTAAAATGATTTTGATATATTATTGGAAGAGGATACACTATTTCTATGACCTATACCATTAAAAACATAATGGATGCAATCAAGAAATTCAAATCTATTTTAGATTGATAGATTTATCTTCAACTATGGATTTTACCTATTCTCCACCTTGCTCCCTCTTAGAATTATCTTCCACTGATATTTAAAATTTAAAGGATTGTATTAAAAATCTAATTCATAGTTCAAAAACATATTAAATTACCAAAACATCCCTAAAAATATTAATATTCTCTTTAAACATGCTTGTCGTATAGAATTTATATCATAAAGGAAATGCTGTCTTTGGGTCTTCATCACCACTGGTTGGGTTGTTCTTAGAGAATCAGATTACATTACCCTTCTTATATTCTCTATAGTTATAGTGGTATGATTTTATTTATTTTTTCTCATCCACATAAGTGTACATTTATAATTTAGACCTGTATAGTTTCCAAAAATAGATTTTTAAAAATCATTAAAAAATGGGTGAGAATGATATATTTTCTTCAAGGATGCTTGAGAAAAACATGTTTATGATGTAATGATCTTATTTCAACTTAATAGTCTTATTTTAACATCATTATAATCCTTATTATAATATTTTATGGCATATAATTATTTCTACTTCAACTATGAAGAGTTAATATATGTCATTTCAAGATTGGCCTTTTTTATTTTAAAATCAAGAAACATCAAATTGAGAGAGTTATTATGATATTAAATTAATTTCAATCAATAATCACAATAATTACTCATATATAAAACTTTATTATCATTAACATCGAAATTTTATTATAATAATTTGTCATGTTCCTTAATCTTCCTAGATTTAATATCCAATCTTGAGTTCTTGACATCAATAATGTTTGTCAATTTGTATTCTAATGCATGGAATTATTCTGAAACTTTTTAGTGGATTAATAATTTTCATGGAGTTAATTTATATAGTATTATTCAATCTTGGTGAATCTCTATTAAATCTCATTATTCTTATATTTTTCTTCATTAACTAGTTTAGAAAGATTTATAAAATTTAGAGATATTTTTCTTAAATATTTTTCCAAGTTTTCTGCCTTACTTTAAAGCTAGGTTATCTATTTCTATTGCATTTAAAAAATCCAAAAAATAAAAGAAATAATATATTTTGGAAAGTAATGTGGCATATATTTCAATTTTTAAAAAGATATATCTTGGGAACTATTAAATGAATTATCACTCCTACTGATGTTTGGGTAGTCATTAGGAAATTTAGAGAAAAATATTTCACATACATCATGATCAATTGAATCTCTATATTATTATAAGTTAAGAATTTTTTCCTTCTCCATGGTGATAAATTATACCACCTATTCTTATTTTTCTATGATATATCTATCTTCCTTACTTAGAGAACCTAAAACATCATCAGATCTTAGAAATAGGGAAAACTTCCTTAATCTCTTCTTCTCTTTCTTCATCATGTTCATCATAGTCTTAGTATATATATATTTATAATATTAAATAGACAATTATTCACTAAAAATTCATTTTATTTTAAAGAAATAAATAACATAAAATTTTCAAAAGAGAATAACATTAAATATAAATAATCCAAACAAACATGAATTATGCTCTGATACCACTTGAGGAGACCTATTTGGTATATAAACCACATTAAGAGGGGGTGGATCAGTGTTAGGGACTTTTAATTCAATTTTTACTTTTTATCCCTTTTTAATTCACCTCTTTCACTAGATAAAGTGAATGGATTTCTTTGTTATCTCTATTATTACATTTAATATTTCACATTACATAACTAGACACACACACACAAGAAGAAAATAATTTACAATGTTATACAATCAATATTATATGGATATTTCCTAGTGCAAACTAGATTCCTCCATGATCATAAAACCCACTAAAATCAACCTGTGAACTTTACACTATATTATCCAAACAATTTAGAGTGTTCATCCCACATTCTTGTTTGGTTCATCCCACACTCTCATACATTTACAATGAATTGTATGGGTCAAAAATAATAAATTCTAAATCCAATATATAATTTTTCCTTGTTAAAGATATAATCCTTTCTTCTTTCTATTCCCTTTCATAGTAGAAAGTCACTTCTTCCTTCTGTATGCACAATAATACACATAAAGACTAATTTTTCTTCTTTATAATAGAAATTTGATATGCTACCACTTATTTTTTCCTCTTCTTTCCTTTGAAAAGTATAATACACAATTCTCTTCATCACTTCTATTATTATATGAAAATTGGGTTGAAAAAATATCTTTTTTATGTTAAAATTCACAACTAAGTTAACCAATTATTATCCTTATTATCCTTCTTCTTCTCCCTTTATTCATTTATTATTAAACTTTATTGTGAAAAAAATAATTACATAGTTATTTCCCTTCTTTAATACCAAATTATTTCATTAGTCGTATCTGGTATCAGGTCTCTTCTCACATAGAATAGAGAAAATTCACAACTAGTATAATAGTGTTGAACACCATAAGAACATATTCTTTGACAAATAAGGATACATATGATAATAATAACTAAAACATTGGCTACTTATTATCTTTATTTTTAATTTAATTATTTGCAAAAACGAACAAATTTTTTGAATCCAAATCACTATAATTATCAGATCTGGTCTTCATAATAACATCCATAAGAAATTATTTCCATAACTAGATGTAACTAGATTTAAATATGTAGAATTATCACAACCTATTCATCCTCCTTTGAACCTAATTTTTTTTCATATTCATCCAAATTTTTTTTTCACATTTAAATAAACTTTTACTAATAATATATGTATTTAAAGTTGTATAATTTTTCTTTAATTTTTGGATTCTCCTCTTTCTCTCCATGATAATCTTATGCATTTACAGTTGTATATAAATGTGACTACATTATACTATTATTGATCATGACTTATCCTTTATTCATGGAAATCATCGATCGATTTCTTGGATCTCTCCAGCTTCTTTACTTTTACAAAAAAGTAATATTTACTTTATATGGAACTCCATTTACAAATCCTATATAGATCTTCCTACATGGATTCAACTACATGAGGTACATTTGTAGATTTATATAAACTAATCTAAAATCTTTAAAACAGATTCCTAGACTTCATCTTCTTCTATGTTATTACTCCTTCTCCATTTAATAATCATATATATATATATATATATCATTTTACAAGGATCGATGTGAATAATATCATGATATATAATTCTTTGAAGATCAATGTACCAAGATTTGTTAGAATTATCCCCTTTATGACACAAATATTTCCAAAAAACACTTCTAAATTTCTATACATGAATCACATATGTCAATCTAATAGATTTCCCATACATAATTCTTTTTATACCAGGTTATTTCCCATATGTAGATCATATGGAGTTCATGAACATATCATATTAATATTCAATGGTATATTTACATAAGCATTCAAAAACCTTTACATACTTGGTTCTACTTCAGCATTATCTTTCTGATAACTCGTAACTTCTCATATATTTTCTAGAATAATGATAATAGTAACATGATATATGATTAATTTAAGAATAACCTACTTGGAATACAATTAGTCACTAATCAGATATAAATATATATTGATCACTATTTTAATATTTTCATATGTCATGGGTTGCCTCTATGGGGTTTTTTCATACATGGATAATCATATACATAAATCATTTGAAATTTACATATGTAAAAATATTTATACATGGAGATCCTCATATGGTTTCACTTACTTTACAATTATTCATTTGAGTTATACCATCTGAACTTCTCCACTTCCCTCTACCACTCTATTCATGAATTGTTTACCACATAGATGAACTCCTTTGATATTCTTCAATAATCGGTGATTATCAATTATTCATCTATGCTGGTATTTGAAACCTTTTTTCTATATTTGATAGTATACCTACCATTATCACTGTTCTTTATATAGTAGGTTGGAGTCATGTATTTGATAAATTCTACACAATTATTACAATCTCTTCATTCAGTAACCTTCTTTCAAGCAGTGAATCAATAATTCTTCATGCAATGGGTTCACATTTCTTCACGTGATTAGTACACTTTACATCATGATGTTTCTTGGTCATAGGGGCTTCATCAACCATGTGTACATCCTACCCAATGGTTGGTTATCCTTACTTGTGGTCAATCAACCTACCGTGTTAATCCCATAACCAACCTTCTCTTATTTTTTATATAACATTTTCTTATTCCATTTTAAAATTTTCCAACACTTTTAATTATTCTTAAAAACATTGATTAATCTTTAGCTTAGAAATCTTGGATTATTAAAAAATTTTCCATAAACTTATTCTTCACATGATATTGAAATTCCTTGAAAAAAATACAATTCACACAACATTGGAAAAATAGAAAACATACCTATAATAATATGGTCATCTCAAAACCTCACCTTAGGATAAAAAAATGATTGAGAGATAACCCCACCCCCAATGTAAGATTTATTATATTTATAACATGTATCAATTAAGATCAACTCTGCATCAAATTTTTCAATTCATTTCATAAATATTATTCCATATCTGTTATTCTTAATGGGATATTCAATATCACCCTTTGTATTTATTGGAAACATGAAAATAAACACATGATACCTTATTCAAAATTTAGTTACCCACACCTCATGATACCCCTGATTTTGAAGAATTCTCAACTCCAAACCCCCTTGATGATCGGTTGAAAAGGAAACAATTGTTTCCCCTATTTATAAGAGAATATCATATTGTATTCTTACCATTTTTCAAAAAAAATAAAAATTGATGAAAGTGGTAAAACAAATAATAATACCTACAAGGTTTATGAGAAAGATTGTACTCCCAACAACACTCTTAAGTATAAGAATACATCCTTTAAAATAGGTATTTTCAATACATCCTTGATTTAATCTTTGTTTGAAACATATTCTAATGAAATATCACTACATTACACCTTATCCTTAATTTAGCGGCACTTCATGTAAATATTCTTCAACCATGAATACTACACCAGATTATTTGAAAAGTGTATCATACTTTGATTTTCAAGCCTAATCACCAATGGGAATGCACAATTAACCTTCATATATTATCACTGGGACATCGTCCATATCATTTAAATTGTGGCTTGTGAGACCTTAACATAAATTTATTCCATTGAGCTAAGAGTGGTAGAATTACACTTCTTAAAGTAATATACAATACATATTCCATTAATAATGAAAGAATCTCCAAAAGTTTACTTTATATATTAAACATGTCTGGACTATTTTTCATTAGTATATCCTCGAAACTACAGTGATGTATTTCTTTCATACCTCATATTTCTCAAAGATTTATTATTTACAATCTAAGAAAAATTCATTTTCCAGAAATGGATAATAATTAAATTCCAATTCTAGTTTTCCTCCTTTATTCTCATGAAACATGAATTTTGATATTTATAAATTTTAAATAAGTTCCAATTTTCTCACTACTAATTAATCATAATTATTCCACCCTTCAATATTTTTATGACACAATAATTCTTTTTGAAATATGACCTCTTTCCCATTATCTCAAATTTTATAAACACTAAGAATACTGTACCTCAACCCATCAAAAAAGAGAACATCACTATTTTTATTATTACTAATCTTTTTTTATCCAGCTCCTTACGAATTTAATGATCTATCATTTATAAAAGTGAAAATGACTCTGATATATCATTGGATATCTTTTAAGAGTTTCTTGTTGTTTTTTATGTGTGATATAAATCCTTTAACAAATATCCATGGATTCCCTCTATTTGCAGCCTTGTAATCCACCTAGACCACCATAACTTTCTCTTGATTATTCCTCTTCATAAAAAAATATAGAACATTTCATATACTTTAGCTACTCTTGTTTCATATTAATAAATTTTTTGGTGGTATTTCCCAATTTATCACAGCTTCCCCAAGTATTCTCAAGATAGTCAAAGGTATTTTTCAATTTCATGTTATCTTTTATATTTTTTATTTGGCTAGCCTTTTAGAATTTTATATTTAATCCCTCTCAATTAAATACCTCCCTTTAATTTAGAGAGTGAAAAATTATACCAGAACACATATACTTTGTGCCCATAAAATCCACCATAAAAATATCTTCCTTAAAAGTAAAATATCCATGGATAAAAAATAGTTCTTTAAAACATGTTCATTGGGATCCAATTTGATTTGATTCCCACTATTTTTTTCCAATATTCTCATGCTTAGGATCCTTTTAATTCACCTTTATCTTTCCCTTGGGCTTGGACTTATTGTTTTCTCTATCTGAAAATATTTATATTTATAATTTCTAGCACCATTAAAAATATTATAAATGGATGTTTTCTATATTTTAAGTGATATAATTAACTTATTATTTTCATTTTGGAAATAAATATCGTCTTTCCTGAATTATAAGTTGTCCAAAACAATTGTTCTTAGAATCATAAAATAATTTATAGGATTATTATTAGTATTAAAAACATTAATTTCAATTATAAGGACATAGAAGAAAACACTAAATAATCTAGTGCCTTTATACTACAATTCACTTTATTTCATTCCAAGATATTTTTAGGTTTATATTTTTATATAATTAGTTTATAAATCTTACATAAAAAACCCATACCATACAAAGTGGACATATCCACTCAGTTTCCATTTTCCCATAATATAATTTTTTTAAAAAATTAAACACATTTTATTTTCATGATAAATATTTATGAATTCAAACATGACTTATTCTTTGTTATTATTCATCCTCAAAACCTATGAAAAAAATTTAAAAACATGGGATGAGAATAAAATTATGAGTAAGGGATACAAAATAAAGAAATATATTCATTTATAGAAAAACATAAAAACACATAAAATTTTTACCATTATCACAATTATATTTTATCATATAGAATAAATCATATCCATATGAAAGACACACATTTTTATTAAATAAAACCTTTAAAACCAATAATAATAAACTATAAACCCATTTAATTAACTTAGAGTATTATATTCATAACCCATGTTCACTCATGTTAGAAATAACTGGAGCCTAGTTAAATACATTGGGGAAACCACCCTAGTTAACTCTATCCTCTACTTTGAAGACAAGGAACATTACCCAATGCATTTGAGTCTAAAAACCTCTAAAAATAAATTAAATTCATGAATTTTTTTTAAGTAGATATTTATCACCAGCCTTTAAAAATAATTTTTCTACTTCTATGTTTTGAATTTCAAAAAAAATGGTCATATGAAATTGTGTTTAGTAAGTTATTTGGAGTCTAACAAAACCAACTTAATTTTTGGTGAATTTTAAAATACCCTTATGAATAGTAATATGACCCTAATAATTAGTAAATTTTATTATTATTTTAATTTTTTTAATTCTTTTAGATAATTACATATTGATTAATTTTTCAGTGTGATATAAAAGTAGTTATAATTGTAAAATTGTTAATTTTTGAATAAGTATGATTTTATTTAAAAAATTAAATTAATAAACTTTAGAAAATTATTTTCAACAAAATGGAGTTCATTTTTGAATTATACACATCAAGAAATGGTTAGGGATAATTTTTGGGTTTTTTTAAATTCTTGAATATTTAAAGAATAGTGAAATATGGTAAAATACCGTATAATGAGATTATCAGTCAAATACACTATTTAGGACATCATAAGTGATGTAAGACCACTTGGTTTGAACTGACATGCCAGAATTACTATTTTGGGTCACATGAATTGATATTATGCATAGTCATGAGCAAAATATTATAATAATTATTAAAATAATTTAAAATACCCCCCCCCCCTCCACTTTAAACACCACTCTCATTCCCCTCTTCCTCCCACACCTCTCAATCCTTGAGAATTGTATATTTTCTGAAATATTCCCTTCCCAATATTATTCCCCATGACCTAGAGCTGCTAGTCTCACCAAAATACCAAACCCAAAGCCCTTAAGAAGGATCTCAAGGAGAATAGATCAAGAGGTTAGAAATCTTATTACTTTTTCACGTGTTTTCCATTCCTTTTCTTTTATTTTATTATAGTCTCTTCCCCTCCTCTTATCCAAGAGGAATGAAAGCTCCCGAAATCATGTATATTCTTGATGTTCTCATGTTCATGGAAAATTCAACTTCATTCTTATTCTTGTCTCCCACTTATTCAAGGAATAAAAACATTGTCTGTGATGTGTCAAATTACCGACATCATGGACGACATGATTTAATTTTTTTTAATTCCTTCAAGTATGGTCATGAAACCATTTTTATGGTTGAACGAAGTTATAATATATGTATCATGTCTCAACCATGGTTCTTTAATTCTTTTATACACATGGTTTTAATTTATAAAACAAAATTAGGTAGTTATTATCAAAGAACCCCTAAAATGATATAAACAAACATCATTGATGTTTTAACTTATGAATCATCCTCATGTAAGAATTAAAAATGATATATGGTATAATTTGTGGTTATTTAAATATTTAAATAATACATCATTCCAATTCTAGAGTTTCACTTCCAATCAACAAGAACAATCCATCATGAATCGATCAGGAAAATCATGTAAAGAACTCACCCAAAACAGTGCAAGAAACAAAATACTAACAATTAAAGGATGAAATGATGTAATTAAATGATCATATAAGGTATTATAAAGACAGATATATTTCCTTAAGATAGTAATAACACTCTTTTAAACCTTATACATGATATTTAAACAAGTTTGATGTAAGAAAAACACGAGGTAAGGGAATTCTTAACCCAATTTCCATTCTTTGGGTTAACCTTATTCTTTATTCATTATGTGGTATTAAGATTATTGGTGTGATGAATTTATTTTTATATTATTATGTATTATGTGTATTTATAGTTTATACACATATCAATTCCATTCTATTAATTCACATTCCAATCATATTTTTAATGGACTTTCCTTTTAAAATCTTTTTAAAACTCTCTTTAATAAATTACAAAAGATTGTATTTTATGTGTATGGTATGAGATGTTTCTTTTGAATCCATGATATTTTATTACCATGATATGTTCCTTGGAAATTATTTATGTTGGTTTGATCCCATTATAGATCAAGATATATTGGTTTGAGCCCATTATAGATCAAGATATGTTAGGTTGAGCCCATTATAGCTCAAGATATGACGGGTGAGCCCCATTATAGCCCTCTAATGCATTGGGTACTCCAAAGATGGAAGATGACCTAAAGGTTATTCCATGTGAAAGGGTGAATGTAAGAGTGATATGGTAAATATGTTCCAAGGAAACTACATCATGTTTCTATGCATATGAGTTTTTATGATTATGGGTTTTATTGGTTTTTTTGTTATCACTTGACTAACACTTTCTATATTTATATCCCTTACTGAGTTTTATAACTCATCCCAAGTTAATAATTTTTTTTTCACAAGATATAAATATGGGTAGGAAAAATAAGGGAGTCGTAATGATTGATATAGAGGTTTTCCAAAGAAATCATGTTTTAAGCATTAATGTTTCGTATTTTGAAAAAATGGAAACTATTTTTAGTAGTATCCTTGTGTATGAATGTGGTATGTTATGTATGTAAGGTATCATAATTCTCTAAAACTGTAAACCTGAAAAGATCCTAAATGTTAAAGGAAGTGATATTGTAACAGCCCAAGATTTTATAAAAAATATTCTTTTTAATTTTATTAATGTCTTGTGTTGTACGCTACACCAAAAGGAGCTTGCACAACACGCATCCTTGACTTGCCTTGCATTACACGCAATCGCGACCTTCCTCGATAGCGTGTGTAATACGCAATACCAAGTTTCACTAAACAACGATATGCTATTAAAATATTATTAAAACTAGCCGTTATGAATAGTAATAACCACTTTTTTAAAATTCTGTAAATCTTATTTTTCAAAATGAACTTCATTCTTGGATTCGGAGTATCGAATTTAGCCTAAGGTGAAATTTTGGTACTTTTCGGATAACTTTCACATTCTGATGAATAGTGAAAATTACTAAATTATAATTAAAAACAACTTTTTTAATCGAAATAATTAATAGTGATAAATTATTAATTTGAGTGGTTTTAAAGTATATTTAGAATATATTTTTACAATTTAATACAATGTTGGTCATTGGTTGTAATTTCACATTTAAACCAGACATAATCAAGTGTCAATATTTTGATATATATTGTTTCCTAAAAACACGCTATTTATTTTAACAGCGGGATTTAATTATAAAATTAATTAATGCAACTTCTATGTTATGAATTTGGTAAAATAGATTTCATTTTTGAATTCGGAATATGAAATATAGCTTAGGATGAAATTTTGGCATTGTTCTGAAAAACATCAATTTTTGATGAATAGTGAAACTACTAAGTGGTAGGTTAAAAAACTGAATTTTGCATAAAACTTAATTTTACCACTTCTGTGAATAGAATTTTGAAAATCCGACAGACACGGTTAATATCAAGGACTAAAATGTGGTTCAATGAGATGAAAATAATTTTTGGTGAATAGTAACTTTTTACTTTTTTTTACCGCAGTTAATAGTAAATAGGGTAACTAAGGGTAAATATGATATCAATATTACCCTAACACATGTCCTAATTCTATTGGACAAGTGTAATTCGACCAAAAACAAACTTAGGAATAAAATATGACCATTTAGGCCCACTTGGGTTAGATTAGGACATTTATTATTAATTTATTTAAAGAAGGGTTAAAATAGTTAAAATCAAAGTTTAATAAGTAAATCATTTTTAATATGGGGTTATACATAAGATAAATTCGATTGTAAATATTCATTAGAAAGCTAAAAAGATTTACTACATGATGGTATTTTATTTGTAATTTTTAGACATCAAATAATTTAATTTATTTATGACACAATGATGATGCAGTAATTATCTTATTAATGAAATATTGACATAATTGATGTTATAAACACCAAAATAAATATAATTTGAGACTTTTTATGAATTCCACTAATTTTCTAGGTTACTATGATATATTAGTGTTGATTTAATCAACTTGGTTCGAACATATAATTCTGTTATGACTTTCACAAAAATCATATATCAAATAGTGTCAAAATTGACACAAAATAGTTTTTAAATCAAATATTATATTATTAATTGTTATTTTATTCCTAAAAATCTAAGGTTCGGCCAAATGACTTAGATAATGATATATATATTAATACTAAACAATTTGGGGTTCGTTTGGCATGTTATAGTAAGTGTATTAACCATATAGTGAAAGAAAACAAAAAGACACGGTAAAAGTTAAATTATTTAACTTAGAGTTAAATCTAATTAATAAGGTTAAAATAATACCCTAAACTTGTCTAAATCCTATTGGTTGATGGGATTTCGACCCTTCCCCACTTTAGCTTCGAAATAAGACCCTTTGGAACCATTATAAACCGATTTTGACTTTAATATAAAATAATATTTTGAGAAATTCCTAAGGTGCCCCTCTCCTCCCTTATAAAAGGGCACCTCCTCCCCCTCCTCCTCACACCAAATTGAGCACTCATGCTCGGCCAACCCCTGCCATTTTCTCCTCTCCACTTCCCTAGAATAATCCTAGAGGTTCTGGTCTTCTCCAAATACCAATCTTAGTTCCTTAAGTGGGGGATTCAAAGAGGCGTTCCAAAGAAGAGGTAATATCCATTACCGATCTTTTCAATTTCTTTCTTCTTCAACTTCTTCTTCTTTAGTTGTTTCATGATAAAGTAATAACATCAGTATTACTTACATACTGATATGTTATTATAAATATGAAACAACCATAATTCACCTTCTATCCATCCTACGGAAAAATGAAATCACCGCGCGTGCGTACGTACAGAATACCGTCTCCACGCCGTGGTGTAATCTATTTTCCACCACCACCTTACATGGATGGGTATAATGGTGTAAAGAATAACTATACATAGTTATTACAACATCATATTGATTCTGATATATTGTATAATCCACTCCAATTCAATTCAGTATTTATGGAAATGATATCATCGCTCGTGCGTACGTACGGACTACCGTCTCCACGACGCGATGAGATTCATTCTCCATGTTAACCATTTAAGAATGATTATAAAGTATATATAAGAAATAATAATAAAATATATGACATTATAAAGTTACTGGATTTATGTATATATATATGTATGTCATCAACTTACTTCCATTCAAGACAATAAGGAAAGGAAAACAGCGTTCATGCGTACGTACGGACTACCGTCTCCATGAACGGTGTTTTTCATTTTATTTATCTACCTATTATATATATATATACTGAATATATATGATATATAAATCATATTTTATATTCTGGAAGTGAGTAAATCATGATATAAGTAATAATGATGTCAAGAACAACAAGTCAAAACACCTACGATAAATGAAACGATTTTACCCAAAACGCTTCTTTAACATGGAATTTACAAAAGAACGGGTAATATAATGTCATAAGTGAACCATATATGATATCATAAAAATGAATATGATTCTGTAATAAGTCAATAACATGATTTAAATCATTATACAGGAGCTTCGGACACGAACAAAGCAAATCGGACCTAAGGTAAGGGAAATATCGCAATCTCATTTTTATCCGAGATTGTTTATTCGTAAGTACTTACTGGGATGTATTTTATCATCCACATCCATGTTTCATCAATATGTAATATTATTTCCATCCACCTACAATTGTTTAAATCCATTTTTACCCTTAGGTGAGTTTTTAGTAATATGTATGAAAGGAATCTTTTGTCGTTTTTCGTACGAGGTACTTTTTGACTTTTCGGACAAAAATACGAAGAATGTTTTTTTTAACTTATACGGCATGAATGGATTTTTAAAACATTATTTCCAAGAAGCTTCCTTTACAAGTTTTCAAGTTTATTTTTAATAAACTTCTTTTATTTTAAAATTGTATGACATGTTAAGAAAGGAAAAGTGTTTTTGAAATAGAAAGGATATTTTCCTCAAGAATGAAGTTCAAGTATTTTATCAAAATTATTTTCCATCTAAGATAATAAAAGGGTTCTGTTTTTACCCCTATTATTACATGGATTTGATTATGTTGTGATGGAAACATTTTTATTAATTCCTTTATCTTATATGAATTGTTTGTCATGTTGTTTAAGAATCCCATTTTTATTACATGGGTTATGCGATGATGTATGATTTATGATTATGTGGCACACATAAGAAAGGATTCATTATAAGATGGGTGGGACCTATATCTCCCTCCAATGCATTGGGTAAAGATTTTATATCTCATGAGATAGACATGGCTGGAACGGAAGGTTATTTCGGTTCAGTGATACAGGACTGAAACGAGGAGTGAACTCGGTTCAGAAAAGGGACTTTGTCCACTAAGATGGTCTTGGCAATGAGTCAAGACTAACAAGAAATGATTTTCCATGATTATGTGTGCATGCCACAAAGTTTCAAGTTTCATGTTATGATTATGGGGATCTCATTTTCACTTCTATGATTTATTAAGATTTTATGATCTCTTTTGCAGGTTATGATTTTCAAAAAGATATGATATGATTTTTATTTCCTTTATTCACCCTTACTGAGCATTTGAGCTCACCCTTTTATGTTTTCTTTTCCCCAGGATATAAAGAAAGGTTTTAGGTAAAAAAAAAGGGAAGATCTTTATGGGAGATATTGAAGATCTTTCACCACGATTAGAAGATTACGTTCCGAGTTTCCAAAGACACTAAACTATTACGATCCTTGTGTGTGTGTTTTTGTTATGTACTAAGTATTCCGCAAAAGTAATGTAATGTCCATGTACGTCAGGATACGGGTCTCTACAGTTGGTATCAGAGGAAAGGTTTAGTCAACCTTTGGAAACTAGGATGCGAAAACGTTAGTGAAATCCCTAGAGATATTTCTAAGGTATGTCTAGGGATGTCCCTAGGGATAACGTATAGGTTATAGTAATAGAATTACGCTAACGATCATAGAATTAAACCTAAGATGTTGGATATTGAAGGTACTCCCCCTTTATTATGTTGTTTTCCCTAGCATGATTTTTGCCTCTCACACTATTCTTTTTGGGTTTTAGACGATGGCTGGAACCCGAAGGAACCGTGTTGATCAATGCAATGGACAATGCAATGATTGCCCTCCTGAACAAACAAATGTTATGGGGGATGGAGTGCAAAATCTTATTGCTATACTTACACAAGCTATGAATCATTCTGGACTTCCAAATGAGCAGAGAAGGGAACAATATTCTATTGAGTCCTTCATGAGGCAACGTCCACCTTCTTTCAGTGGGTCTTCTGATCCACTTGTGGCTGAACAATGGATCAGTACTACTGAAAAGATATTTTCAGTTCTTCAATGTTCTGAACATGATAAAGTCATCTTAGCAGTATATCGTTTGGAAGGTGAAGCTGATCAATGGTGGAATCTTATCAAGAATACGAGGCCAAGAGATGAAATTGAGTCCATGGAATGGGACGAGTTCAAGAACTTATTTTTCAGTAAGTACTTCCCTCGTATTCTTCGAACAAAGATGGAGAAAGAGTTTCTTGAACTGAAGCAAAGGGACGATGAATCTGTTGGTACCTATGAAGCAAATTTTACAAGACTTGCAAGGTATGCTTCTGGAATTATCATCCAACCTGAAAGTAAAGTTGATCGATTTTTCAGTGGCTTAAAACCAAGTCTTCGAAGGGCATTAGCTATAAGAGACTTCAGTAGCTATGAAGAAATTGTGCGTTGTGCTATCAAGGTAGAAATGGAAGTTGGTGTTACATATCCATCTCATGGTTTTGACAAGAAACGAAAGATGGAGTTCAAGGAGAAATCTCAGAATAATGGTGAAAAGAAGATGAATGTTTCCTTATGCACAAAGTGTGGAAAGAAGCATGGTGGAGATTGTCTTAAAGGGACTAGAAAATGTTTTAAGTGTGGAAAAGAAGGTCATCGAGCAGCTGAGTGTCGAAGTAATGGAAAAAGGGTTTCTAATGATGTGAATAAAGCAAACACTGCAGAGAACGCACCGCCAACACTTCAATGCTTCAAGTGCAAGGAAATGGGGCATTATGCTAATAATTGCCCTAATCCAAGGGTTAGTGATGATCGACTTGAGCAACCGCTTAAGGAAAAGTATAAAGGGAAGTCACATGCGATCACTATTGGCGATGTTGAATATGAAAACGATGTGGTGGAATGATTAAGTGTTTATGTAATGGGATTCCAAAATAATGTTGTATCATGGAGTATTGGAATATTTGTGTATTGGTCTAATGTGGTATTCAAAGTGATTGAGATATTTTTGGAAATAAGACGATATGCGCATAATGAAGGGAAAATGAGAAAATGAAATGTTTAACAGTATTCATGAGCTCATGATTGATATAAGGACTAAGTGATATCATGGTTTGATTATAAAGAATTTTGAGGATTTTGGTATGTGGAAAGTGTTAACATTTAACTGCATTTATGTTTTCACTAAGGTTCAATGGGTATTCAAGAGGATACATGATTAAGGACTTTGAATGTTTAGAATGTGACCAACAAGACATATCTTATGATATATGGGGATCAACGATGGTATTAAACCTCTGGTAATCGTTTTCACTATATTATGAGACTGGACTGCAATATTATGTATAAGCCTAAAGATTAAACTGGATTATGTTGGACATAAGTTAGTATTGTTTAAGGATAGAAGATTTTCGATATTATTGATGGGATGTTATAGTAACGTAGTTTTAGAAAAAGGACAACCTGCAGGACGGGCGACAGCCCATCGCTTCGGACAAGGCTGTAGGAATCGAACCCACAACCGAAGTGCGACTGGCCTTTATCGCCTACCACTGGCCTACAGGAAGTCCCTGTTTAGTAGAAACTAGTGTTATTATATTAAGCAGTATGATATATGAAGTATAAGCCCATTTTAGGAACCATATATGATTAATCTCACTATAGATCGACTTATGTATATAAGTTTTGCTAACCTTTTGTTTGAGACAGATGGAATGACCTGTCATTCTATCACATGATCTGCTAACACTTCACGAATAACAAATTCAACTTCATTTATTTAAGAGATGAAGTGGAAATTGTTCAAGGCACGAACAACAGTGAGATTGTACCAAAATAAAGTAAGTATTTATTCTAATTCAAATTTTCAACTTTAGGGGAAATGATCTTGAAAACCAAAAATGTTGTCCTAGTGATCTTATACCTGATGAATCAGATGGTACCTTATATCATCACAAATATATGGATTTGTGATTACTGGCTTTTCCATAGCCATGTTCTCTACCACTCTCCATCAGAACATGATGGTTAGATTTCTCTTCCATATCCATATTTTCACCTATGTGGAAACCCAATGATTAGTTTATTTGGGTAACCGTTACGTTTCATACTTTTGTTTTTAAAGATTGGTTTTGACATTCCTTTTTACGATGTGGGTTTCTATTAAAGAAACTTTCGAATAGTAAACCATTTATAACCCCGACGAATTTCGAGGGCGAAATTCATTTTAAGGGGGGTAGAATGTAACAGCCCAAGATTTTATAAAAAATATTCTTTTTAATTTTATTAATGTCTTGTGTTGTACGCTACACCAAAAGGAGCTTGCACAACACGCATCCTTGACTTGCCTTGCATTACATGCAATCGCGACCTTCCTCGATAGCGTGTGTAATACGCAATACCAAGTTTCACTAAACAACGATATGCTATTAAAATATTATTAAAACTAGCCGTTATGAATAGTAATAACCACTTTTTTAAAATTCTGTAAATCTTATTTTTCAAAATGAACTTCATTCTTGGATTCGGAGTATCGAATTTAGCCTAAGGTGAAATTTTGGTACTTTTCGGATAACTTTCACATTCTGATGAATAGTGAAAATTACTAAATTATAATTAAAAACAACTTTTTTAATCGAAATAATTAATAGTGATAAATTATTAATTTGAGTGGTTTTAAAGTATATTTAGAATATATTTTTACAATTTAATACAATGTTGGTCATTGGTTGTAATTTCACATTTAAACCAGACATAATCAAGTGTCAATATTTTGATATATATTGTTTCCTAAAAACACGCTATTTATTTTAACAGCGGGATTTAATTATAAAATTAATTAATGCAACTTCTATGTTATGAATTTGGTAAAATAGATTTCATTTTTGAATTCGGAATATGAAATATAGCTTAGGATGAAATTTTGGCATTGTTCTGAAAAACATCAATTTTTGATGAATAGTGAAACTACTAAGTGGTAGGTTAAAAAACTGAATTTTGCATAAAACTTAATTTTACCACTTCTGTGAATAGAATTTTGAAAATCCGACAGACACGGTTAATATCAAGGACTAAAATGTGGTTCAATGAGATGAAAATAATTTTTGGTGAATAGTAACTTTTTACTTTTTTTTACCGCAGTTAATAGTAAATAGGGTAACTAAGGGTAAATATGATATCAATATTACCCTAACACATGTCCTAATTCTATTGGACAAGTGTAATTCGACCAAAAACAAACTTAGGAATAAAATATGACCATTTAGGCCCACTTGGGTTAGATTAGGACATTTATTATTAATTTATTTAAAGAAGGGTTAAAATAGTTAAAATCAAAGTTTAATAAGTAAATCATTTTTAATATGGGGTTATACATAAGATAAATTCGATTGTAAATATTCATTAGAAAGCTAAAAAGATTTAGTACATGATGGTATTTTATTTGTAATTTTTAGACATCAAATAATTTAATTTATTTATGACACAATGATGATGCAGTAATTATCTTATTAATGAAATATTGACATAATTGATGTTATAAACACCAAAATAAATATAATTTGAGACTTTTTATGAATTCCACTAATTTTCTAGGTTACTATGATATATTAGTGTTGATTTAATCAACTTGGTTCGAACATATAATTCTGTTATGACTTTCACAAAAATCATATATCAAATAGTGTCAAAATTGACACAAAATAGTTTTTAAATCAAATATTATATTATTAATTGTTATTTTATTCCTAAAAATCTAAGGTTCGGCCAAATGACTTAGATAATGATATATATATTAATAATAAACAATTTGGGGTTCGTTTGGCATGTTATAGTAAGTGTATTAACCATATAGTGAAAGAAAACAAAAAGACACGGTAAAAGTTAAATTATTTAACTTAGAGTTAAATCTAATTAATAAGGTTAAAATAATACCCTAAACTTGTCTAAATCCTATTGGTTGATGGGATTTCGACCCTTCCCCACTTTAGCTTCGAAATAAGACCCTTTGGAACCATTATAAACCGATTTTGACTTTAATATAAAATAATATTTTGAGAAATTCCTAAGGTGCCCCTCTCCTCCCTTATAAAAGGGCACCTCCTCCCCCTCCTCCTCACACCAAATTGAGCACTCAAGCTCGGCCAACCCCTGCCATTTTCTCCTCTCCACTTCCCTAGAATAATCCTAGAGGTTCTGGTCTTCTCCAAAGACCAATCTTAGTTCCTTAAGTGGGGGATTCAAAGAGGCGTTCCAAAGAAGAGGTAATATCCATTACCGATCTTTTCAATTTCTTTCTTCTTCAACTTCTTCTTCTTTAGTTGTTTCATGATAAAGTAATAACATCAGTATTACTTACATACTGATATGTTATTATAAATATGAAACAACCATAATTCACCTTCTATCCATCCTACGGAAAAATGAAATCACCGCGCGTGCGTACGTACGGAATACCGTCTCCACGCCGTGGTGTAATCTATTTTCCACCACCACCTTACATGGATGGGTATAATGGTGTAAAGAATAACTATACATAGTTATTACAACATCATATTGATTCTGATATATTGTATAATCCACTCCAATTCAATTCAGTATTTATGGAAATGATATCATCGCTCGTGCGTACGTACGGACTACCGTCTCCACGACGCGATGAGATTCATTCTCTATGTTAACCATTTAAGAATGATTATAAAGTATATATAAGAAATAATAATAAAATATATGACATTATAAAGTTACTGGATTTATGTATATATATATGTATGTCATCAACTTACTTCCATTCAAGACAATAAGGAAAGGAAAACAGCGTTCATGCGTACGTACGGACTACCGTCTCCATGAACGGTGTTTTTCATTTTATTTATCTACCTATTATATATATATATACTGAATATATATGATATATAAATCATATTTTATATTCTGGAAGTGAGTAAATCATGATATAAGTAATAATGATGTCAAGAACAACAAGTCAAAACACCTACGATAAATGAAACGATTTTACCCAAAACGTTTCTTTAACATGGAATTTACAAAAGAACGGGTAATATAATGTCATAAGTGAACCATATATGATATCATAACAATGAATATGATTCTGTAATAAGTCAATAACATGATTTAAATCATTATACAGGAGCTTCGGACACGAACAAAGCAAATCGGACCTAAGGTAAGGGAAATATCGCAATCTCATTTTTATCCGAGATTGTTTATTCGTAAGTACTTACTGGGATGTATTTTATCATCCACATCCATGTTTCATCAATATGTAATATTATTTCCATCCACCTACAATTGTTTAAATCCATTTTTACCCTTAGGTGAGTTTTTAGTAATATGTATGAAAGGAATCTTTTGTCGTTTTTCGTACGAGGTACTTTTTGACTTTTCGGACAAAAATACGAAGAATGTTTTTTTTAACTTATACGGCATGAATGGATTTTTAAAACATTATTTCCAAGAAGCTTCCTTTACAAGTTTTCAAGTTTATTTTTAATAAACTTCTTTTATTTTAAAATTGTATGACATGTTAAGAAAGGAAAAGTGTTTTTGAAATAGAAAGGATATTTTCCTCAAGAATGAAGTTCAAGTATTTTATCAAAATTATTTTCCATCTAAGATAATAAAAGGGTTCTGTTTTTACCCCTATTATTACATGGATTTGATTATGTTGTGATGGAAACATTTTTATTAATTCCTTTATCTTATATGAATTGTTTGTCATGTTGTTTAAGAATCCCATTTTTATTACATGGGTTATGCGATGATGTATGATTTATGATTATGTGGCACACATAAGAAAGGATTCATTATAAGATGGGTGGGACCTATATCTCCCTCCAATGCATTGGGTAAATATTTTATATCTCATGAGATAGACATGGCTGGAACGGAAGGTTATTTCGGTTCAGTGATACAGGACTGAAACGAGGAGTGAACTCGGTTCAGAAAAGGGACTTTGTCCACTAAGATGGTCTTGGCAATGAGTCAAGACTAACAAGAAATGATTTTCCATGATTATGTGTGCATGCCACAAAGTTTCAAGTTTCATGTTATGATTATGGGGATCTCATTTTCACTTCTATGATTTATTAAGATTTTATGATCTCTTTTGCAGGTTATGATTTTCAAAAAGATATGATATGATTTTTATTTCCTTTATTCACCCTTACTGAGCATTTGAGCTCACCCTTTTATGTTTTCTTTTCCCCAGGATATAAAGAAAGGTTTTAGGTAAAAAAAAAGGGAAGATCTTTATGGGAGATATTGAAGATCTTTCACCACGATTAGAAGATTACGTTCCGAGTTTCCAAAGACACTAAACTATTACGATCCTTGTGTGTGTGTTTTTGTTATGTACTAATTATTCCGCAAAAGTAATGTAATGTCCATGTACGTCAGGATACGGGTCTCTACAGATATCTTAACTAAATTCAAGATTATGTAATGTTTTAAGGCTGGGTCCTTATCCTTGGTAGAGGATGGTTTAGATAACTTTAGGGGTTAGGATGATGTTAATATAATACCATAAATTTATTTTTACTCTATGATTAATTATAAATGTTATAGAATTTAAGTATTACAATGTTGCTTCATCTAAGTTATGTTAGTTCCGAAAGGTTGTATGTAGAAGAAATAGGGAAGCTGAAGTAGGAAGGCAACAAGAAGCTGATGTCTGTCTGAATTTGCAGCCCAAGGAATTGGAACCAAGAAGTTTATGATAGAAATGGCTCAGTTTAATCAAGAAATAAACTATGGTGTCATCCATGCTATATAAAAACCTGATCTACCATGAAGAAGCATGTCTTTTGTGGAGAATTTTATGAGGAAACATCCTCCAACATTCAGTGGAACCGCAGATCCAATGATAGCCAAATGATGGATCAATTCTATAGAAAAGATATTTGATGTCATGGGATTTCAGAACGTTAAAGGATAATATTATCTATTTATTTTTTGGAAGGTGATGCTGATCAATGATGGTCTCTAGTTAAGAATACGAGATAAAGAGATGATGTAGATAGTTTGGAATGGGATGATTTTAAGAGTCTTTTTCTAGAAAAATATTTTCCAAAAAATTTTTAACTAAGAATGGAGAAACAATTCTTGGAGTTGAAGTGGAAAGATGATGATTCTATGGAAGCAAATGAAGCCAATTTTACAAGACTAGCTAGGTATGTACAAGATTTACTCAGGTTTTTGAAAGTAAAATTAATATATTTTACTCTGGTTTGAAACCATTTTTGTGAAGAGATTTGGCTTCACGAGAGCTTAAAATCTATTAGAAACTTGTTTGTTGTGCTGAAAATGTTGATATAAAGTTTTCTGACACATATGTTCCATGTTATAACAAGAATAAGAAGCGATTAGGTTGGTAGGGAATGGGGAATAACTCATTAAAGAAGACTGGAGGTAATAAAATGAATTTCCCTTATTTTAAAAAGTGTGGTAAAAGGAATCCTGGTGAATGTATTGTAAATTCTAGGAAATTCTACTGATGTGGAATGTTTGGAAACATGTCTTGTGAGTGTAAGGAAAATGATCTGAAAATTAATGAGAAACCGATGGTGGGATGATTTAACTATAAGTAATTGAGTCCTTTTACTAATGTTTGTCTGAAGCTAGTCAATCAAGTATGGAATATTCATGATAGAAAACTAAAGGGTATGGATTTTTCAACCACTTCAACAGATGTTGAGCCATCAAATGAGGTGGTTTCAAGTACATCAATTTTTTTCTGTAGATTTTTCAAAAGTATTGTTTGATTCAGGGTATACACATTCCTTCATTTCTGTGAAATTTTCAGAAAAATTGGGAATTCAACCTCAAGAAATGAAACCATTTCTCATGGTAAAAACCCCTAGAGGAAATTTTGTGGAAAAAATAAATTATAAGAATCTGTCTATCCTTGTCTATAGAAAGAGTCTACATGCAATCCTTGTTGTTTTTTCTCTTGTAGAGTTTGATGTAATTCTTGGTATGGACTGGATTTCTTTTTATCATGCTAAGATAGATTATAGATAAAAAAGAAGTTTTTTTAAAGGAAAATCATTTTAAATATAATTATTTAAAAAATTACATCTAATTTTACATTATTTATAACTAGTACCCTACCCGTGCATACGCATGACTCTATAAATGAACTATTTTTTTGAAATTCAATAATAGATTGAAAACATAAGAATGTATACAAATTAATGTTATGTTAAAATTAAAAAGTAAAGAAAATGAATATTTAAATACTTGTATTTTATGATATAGTAGTAGTAAAATAACATACAATTTAAGTTATAGAAAATTTGAATGAAATATGAAATATGAAAATTGGAATGCTAAATGTAAATAATTGAGTAATACATAATAGTAGGTACAAATAGAAGACTATCAATGAAAAAAATGGTGAGAAATGAAATTGCAGAAACAAATTTTTGTTAGTCTTCTGAGTGAAGATACAATATAAAAAAATTTGGAAGCTCATGTTACTAAATGCATAACAGATCTGTCAGTTTTTGATGACATGAATCCCCACACATAAATGTTGACTTCACATTATAGTCCACCTCTATAGTAGGAAAAAAAACTGAAAAATCAGAAAATTGGAACTCAGTTTTACTAGAAACAAACATGAAAAATCAGAAAATTGGAAATCTATTTTTATGTGTATTAGTACACTATAATATGAGTAGAAATAAAAGTGGATATAAAATTTCTAAAAGGAAATTTGAACCTTATATATTGGAGAACGTGTTTCCAATACCTTGGAAATGTATGAAAAACTTTCAGTCATGTTTTTTAGTTATTTTTTCTATGTTATCCTTTATAAGGAGATGAAGATAATTATAATGATTTGATGTTGGTTCAGAGTCTCAAGATAATGAAACATTGTGTTTGACCGCATCTTCAACATCAAAGTCAGTTAACATATTTTTCTATACTAAGATATCACTACAATGAATGAACATCAATCAATAATGAAAAGTTTAACCATTGAAGTAACAATATAATATTTAAATGTTTCCAATTCAAATGAAAAATTGCATTGGTTTTACAATCAAAGGAAAAAAATGAAATGAAAGGAAGAAAGAACCAGTATTTAAAACATACCTTATAAATACAAAAAGGAGTAAGTTTTATAAGCTATTTTTAGAAAGTGATACCAAAAAGAACCTTATATTCCTCATCCATACATGGTATTGTTATCTTGTACAAATTGAATACATTGATATCCCTAGTTGTATATAGCTTCTGAAAACTGATATTGAAATTGTGAAAAAGTTTATATGATGTGTCAACATTTGAGAAGTATAATTTTACACAATACCTGTGGATTTATGTACCACATAATCATAATGGGCAGGGGTAGTTCCCACAACATGGTTGTATTTAACAATCCTTAGTAGGCCCCAAAAGCCTCTCCACTTACAACATGGTAGGTAATTTACCCACAATCCACAAACAATGTCCACAAAAGAAATCAAAGATGAAATGTAAAAAATGATTTGATGAAAGTAATAATCATTATTAAGAATAATGTAGTAATTAGAAGATTATGAAAAATGTATTTGGGATAACAATGTTGCAAAACATCAATCAAAATTATTGAAAAATAAACTTTTTTTTGAACAAATTCAAGTCAGTTATCATTATAAACATTCTTCATTTCATATAGAGAACAATTTATTTGACTATAGCATGATTGAAGCTGTAAGTAAATATATTTTTGGTAGGAAACACACCTTGTAAATACAAACCAAAATAAGTGTTATAAGATGTTTTCAGAAATTGTTCTCAAACAGACCCTTACCTTCTTCATCTAAACATGTCATCATCATATTGTATAAATCAGATACATTGATATCCCAACTTTTAAATAGCATCTTGAAATAGATCCTGAAATTATGAAAAAAAAGTTTCTATGAAAATTGAAATTTTGAGAAGTATAATTTTATGCAATACTTGTGGATTTATGTACCACATAAACCTAAGGGGTTGGGGAAATTCTAGACACAAGGTTATAATGATCCTTGGTAGGCCCCAAATGCATATCCACTTGCAACATGGAAGGTACTGTACCCTAACATCCATTAACAATAACCGAAACACAAATCAAAGATAAAACATAAACAATGATGCCATGAAAGTATTAATCATTATTAAGAACAATGTAGTTATTATAATAAAGTAATATGTTCTATGAATGAATAATTAATGTTCAAAAACCATTAGTTGAAAAAAAGGTTCAAAAAAAGGATCAAGTGGGTAGTGGTAGGTTTCTTAAGCTTGATGCAACACACTTTGTGTCCTCCAAGAAGAGGAAGAGACAATATTGCATGGAATAAAAGTTTGATATTATCAAAAATCAATGTCAAAATATAGACTATAAGTTTATCAATAACAATACAAGAATAAATAAATCTTTATTCCAATATGATAAATAGAATAATCAAATAACTCCTAAGATCCCAAGGTTCTTAATATCTACACTAACTACAACTCTTAAATTGTTTAAAGAAAAGTTCATTATAATCCAGAAACATGGAGTAAAATGGAGGAATATGGGAGAATTTTCCTTTGGAAGGAATGATTGAACTTGGTATTTGATCCAAACATAAAATATCCAATATGAAAACAATATAAACATCCAAAAATTACGCACCATTGAATCATCCATGAAAAAATACTTTACATCATGGTTTTGGTAATTCTTGTGGATTCTAACCTCTTTCTTATTATGAATGTATCATTAACTATTGTAGAATAGTTGGATAACATACCTATTGTAGAGAGGTTGGTATTTAGGATGTATGAAGTATGTATGGGTGATGGTGAGGTGGTTCATAAAGAGGGTGTCAAGAAACGTAAACACTGCTCAAAAAATAACATGATCCAGTACCCAAAAAATGTACGATTTTCATGATCCAAAATGGGTTCCACTTCTCTAAAAAATGAGCAATTACTGAAATAAAATACATGATCCACTAATCAAAGAAAATATAAGACAACATGTTGTGTAAAAATTTCTTCTGCTCTAAAACATGGAAATTAAGATTTAGTAAAAGTAATAGTAACTATTAATATTTGGATGTTAAATTCCTGATGACCAATAAGAAAAAATATATAGAAAACAAAATGATGTTGTACCTAGTTTTTAGTTGTGAGAAAGAGATATAGTGGTCGAAGAATAGGTAATAATCTTGTAACTGAGCACATACACATTCATCCAATATTTTTACCTACACATACATTAATGTTTAAGAAGAACCAATACTATGTGTGAATAAAAGGGAACACTTTAATAAGATATTCAGAAATATTTATAACATATCTATAAAAATAACATTTATTCACAATTAGGATAATCTTAAATAAGTAATCCATAAATATCTATGTATAAAAAAATGGGAAAAAAATTCATATAAATAATCTTGAATATGTTATATTTTAACAACCTGTAAGAAATTCTATAAACTTCAGTCCAATTTGAATGCAGGTGCACCAACATATTACATCCAAGAACATCATTGATATGGTATGTATAACCATATAGAGAAGTCATTTGGGATATAGAAATATCAAATATAGTAGGTTCCACTAAAATACATTCCCCCACAACTAATTTTCTATGAGAAGATTCAAATTTTAAAGTAGATTTTAGTTGGAATTCCCACAATTCCTAGAAGATCCATCCTTAATAAAAGATAAATGTATTTCTTAACAAATTTAAAAATAAAAAACAAAAAAATAATGGATTCATTACAACATCATGAAAATAATAACATAATCAAAGATCGTTTCAACCAAATGGTTGGAACAATCCAATTTTATTTCGAATAATCTGGTACTGCATCATTCAAATAAAAATGTAAAGTCATTGTACTCAATATAATGAAACATGTTCTTAAGTTATAGTTATTCAAAGGCTCCCATGCATCACCTGGTCTATTTAAAAAAATACCAGCCCTGATAAAATACCAAATCAATCAAAAAAGTATCCCATTAGGCCTGAATTCCTAACTATTGATATGGATTTGGAAGGACATACCAAAAATATCTCAAAACATGCATAACTTATGATAAGTACTGCATTATTTCTAGATTTTTTAGAAACTTTTAGGTGTGTAATGGTAAAAACCATGAATATTATTATTTCCAAAAATTGACATAAAGTAGGAATACATAGAAGAAATAGTAGGAAAACATAGAAGGGCCTAATAGGGTGCCGAAGAGTTTGTTGTATACACAATAAATATAGTAATATAATTATTTATTAAATTCAAATAAACTATTTTTTCATCACTTTTAAGTTTTAGTGACTTATCTGCAGCATTAAAATTCAAGATAATTGTTTTTAATGAATATTTAGTAATATAATATATACATTAAAACAATATAATGTTGAAAAAAATATAATTTCCACTTTTATAGACCCCTGATGTTGAATGTAGGATCTATGTTAATGTTTGTTGTAGGAGTAGTTTCTGTGGAATTATGGTTCATTGAATATTGTTCCTCGAGCATTGTGTAAAACCTGCATGATTATTAGTCCCTAGTTTGAATAAAAACATTGGTAAAAATGTTATTAAATATTATAAAGTGTAACGCCCCGACACTAGTTACCTAGAGTCGGTGCATTATTACATAACATTGGCATGATCACAAGAAAGATCAAATCTCGAAAGACCGATTGGTTTAGTAGCCTTGGAAACACTAGATATATTCATAAGTTTTACATTACATCATAAAATGAAAAACTACTACAACAACATAATGTCTCCATAATCCACACTCATATCCCCACATAACATCCCTGCAGGTCATTCATAATTTACTTCTTCACTTCCTGGGAAAAATAAAACATAGAAAAGGGGTGAGCTCAAATGCCCAGTAAGGATAACAATATAGCGGAAACTTTCATAAATAAGAATAAACATTTAAGGCAATGTATAACTAAAACAAAATCCTTTCAAACATGAACTTTCAACATGGTATGGCATAAATAAAATGAAATAATGCCATTTACTTATTCACATGGATATTCTACTAATCGAATAATCACATGCAAAAATCAATAACCACTTTCATAATGTTGGAATGCATAATGCCAGACTATCATAACCACATAGTCAAGGCCTCGTGCCAAGACTACAAATAAGAATTTGTCAAGGCCTTGTGCCAAGACACTAGTTTGTCTCATGAGACCTACCGATGCAATTTTTTTTAGAAGATACTTACATTTAAAATTGCTCAAAATACTCCAGTGTTTTTCTGAAATCATTATGCAAGCTTCTGAAAACAAAATAACTAATTATGAGACTTCTCGACTAATTATAGGCCATGATGGGTCCACTCCCAATCCCTTCCTATCTACCACACTCGAGAGTCAGGTTTTCTAAAATCATTTTTAAGCTTGCGTTAAATACGTATACATTTGCACTGGATTTTCATATTTTTGAGAGAAATATATATATTTTTGAAATCATTTAAAAGTCACATAATTATAAAAGAAAACATTTACTTTGAAAATATCCTTATAAACTTGTAAAGAAAACTTTGAAGATTTTATAATGGAGGAAAATAACCGCACCCACCGTATAAGTTAAAAAAACATTCTTACCTTAATTCTTTCAAAAAGGTTAAAAAGGACCTTGTTTTGAAAACAACGGAAAGATTCCTCTTATAAAAAGTCAAACAAGGGTATAATTGACTTTAACCCATATTCTTGTAAATAATAAAAATGTTTTGCAATACATTTTGAAGAAACATGGATGTGGATGATAAAAAGATCCCAGTAGATTATTACGTATAAACAACCTCGGATAATGAAGAGATTGTGAAATAACCCTTACCAATTTGGTAACTTATGAAACATAAAACCCATGAAAGAGGTATCATACAATGAATATGTAAATAAACATAAATTAGAGTGTATTACACAATGAATATAATTATGGGCAGTACATACACCACACAAAAGGTGATGGTGGCAATATGGCATGAATCTCACGGGAATAAGGAGTGAGATGAAAACCCCTTACCACATTAATCAACTGATTCGTATGGCCAAAAGTTAATAACCACCAAATTATTTACAGAACAACATGAATATAAAGAGAATCATTATAATATGTATCAAATGGTAGTACACAATACACCACTTTCAATAATTTAGTGGCGAACAATGGAAATCTCACGGAATTGAAAGTGAGATAAGAAAATCCCTTACCTTGTACTTTTACTTGGTTGGGGTAGGTTAACCTCCTGTATAATGGTGAAATAATTGTTATTAAATTATACAAGAATCATATATATTAATATGATATCATATATGATCTTTTAACATTGATTTGTTAATAATATCTTAGAATTATCGTCGTTTCGGGTGTTAACTTACTCATTTTCTTTTATATGTTTTGTTACATAAGACATGTTTGTTGGATCTTATTCATATCCAGAATTATATTAAGTCCTTAAAAATCATTTTTTAAATCATGAAATGATAATTATACTTGAATGGATACGATGGAGAATGAATCTCATCGCGTTCGTGGAGACGGTAGTCCGTACGTACGCACGAGCGACAATATCATTCTTTTGATATTAAAATAATATATAAATGGATGGTATATCATATATACAGAATCATTAACATGTTATATTTATTATTTACATGAGTTACACATCATTATTATACCCATCCAAATAATAATATATTGAATAACAATTACACCACGACGTGGAGACGGTAAGCCGTACGTACGCACGTATGGTGACATGTTATTCAAAGGGTGGATAGAATACTGAATATGGTTGTACCATATTTATAATAACATCACAGTATATGTGAGATACTGGATTTATTATTTTAGAATGGTGAGAACAAATAAAGAAGAAGTGGAAGAAGAATGGAACTTGAAAAGGGGTGGTGAAAACATTACCTCTTCTTCGGGTTCTTCCTTTTGATTTGATCAAAAGGGCTCCTTAGGTTGGCTTTCTGATCCAACTAAGGCCTCTAGGTTGTAGTGAGTGATGTTGGGAGAGTATTTGGGAAGAGGTTGGCCGAACCAAAAGGCTTTGAAGGTATGAAGAAATGAGAAGGAGGAGTTCCCTTTTATAAGAGGGGTGAGGGGCACCTTTGGAAAAGCTAGAAATATTAATTTATAATAAATTCATATTCGGTTTCTAATAGCTCCAAAGTTGATTATTCAAAGGTTAAGGTGGGGATAGGTCGAAAACCACTCAACCAATAGAATTTAGGCAGGTTTGGGTACTTATATTAACCTTATCTTTAAGTATTAACTCTAAGTTAATTAGTTTCACTTTTACAATGTCTCTTTGTATTTTTATATAATATGGTTAATAAACTTACTATATACATCCAAAAGACCCCCAAGTGGTCCATTAATTATGAACCTATCATGATATAAGTCTCTTGGCCGAACCTTATATTTTTAGGAATTTAATATCAATTAATAATATAATAATTTTTTAAGAACTCTTTTATGTCAATTTTGACACTATTCAATAGTTGATTTTTGTGAAACTCATAACAGATTGATTACTTCGAACAAAGTCAATTAAATCAATCCTAATATATCATATTCTCCTAGAAAATTAGTTTAATTCATTAAAAGTTTCATATTATATTTATTTTGGTATTTATAATATAAATTATTTTAATTTTTCACTATTATGATAATTACTGCATCATCATTGTGTCATAAATAAATTAAATTATGTAATGTCTAAAAATTATAAATAAAATATCATTATGTATGAAATCGTTTTATATTTCTAATTAATATTTATAATCTAAAATCCAACATATATAACCCTGTGTAAAAATTGTTTTGCTAAAAGATATATGCTTGTGTCATTTTTGTATTCATTTTAACTTAATTAAAATAAAGTGTCCCTATCACCTACAAGTGGCACCATGGGGTCCCAAAATCGACCCAAAGATGCCTATGGTCGAACATGTATCAACCAATAAGGCTAGGACACGTTTTAGGGTAATTTAGTATTATTATAATATTATTTTTTAACCCTTATTTACCGGATTTACCCTTAACCATGGTAAATAAAATATTTACCGCAGTAATTATTCAAAATGTCTAAAAATACAAGTTACCTATTTACACAATTTGAACATCCTGATTCCAAATATGGAATCCATTTTTCTAAATTCAAAACACAGAATTGGCAGAAATTAATTTAAAATTAATTCCCGCTATCAAAACAAAAAGCGTGTTTTTAAGAGATAATAACTATCAAAAGATTGACACTTGTTTATGTTCGGTTTAATTGTAAAATTATGTCCAATGACCAACATTATATTAAATGGTAAAAATATATTCTAAATATACTTTAAAACCACTCAAATTCATAATTTATCACTATTAATTATTTTGATTAAAAAAGTTGTTTTTAATTAAAATTTAGTAATTTTCACTATTCATCAAAATATGAAAGTTATCCGAAATGTACCAAAATTTCACCTTAGGCTAATTTCGATATTCCAAATCCAAAAATGAAGTCCATTTTGAAATATAAAATATATATAATTTCAAAAAGTAGGTATTACTATTCATAACGGCTAGTTTGATTGGTTGTGGTGTGTGTTAGAACTCGAAGTTGCGTACAACACACACTACTGTATTATTCAAAGGAAAGCGTATCGTGGAAGCTTGGGATGTTTCATTTTAATTTTTTTTGATTTCCCCCTTTACTAAAAAAGTTTAAAATATTGTATTTAAAATGGGTTCACTATTAAAAGTTGGTAAAAGTGCAATACTGAAAATGAATTTGTTCTTACATTATGTCTACGAAACTCATAATATGGATTCTAAAATTATAAGGATTATATAAAGTTTAAAATTTATTTAATACTATTCATAACCTCTTTTTAACGGCTTGTTTGGTAAGTCATGGTGTGCTTGAACTCGGTGTTGGGTGTAGTGCAAGTTATTGTATTATTTTATGGAAATAACACAGTATGAAATCTTGGGGTGTTACATTCTCCCCTCCTTCAATAAATTGCGTCCTCACAATTTGAAATTTTTCTTCGAAAATAAAAAGGTTGAAAATAAAAAATATCTTTGTGGGAAAACCCACATCGGAAATTGGGTTACTAAAATTTAGTCTTAATATGAGGAAAAGAGAAATGAAAGGGTCACCGCCAAATTATGATCTCGATTAGGAGAACATTGGTGGAAATTAGAGACATATAATTGGAGGAAAAACATAAATATTTATAGGTAGTGATTGAGGTCATCAATCACAAACAAGTATAAAATTGAGGTCCTTAAACTCATCAATCTATGATGATTTGAAATACCATCGGTTCAACAAAACATAGGGTATTAGGATAACACATTTTTGACGTTTCAAAATATCTTAGTTGAAATCCCACATCGAAAAATGAATTAATGAGGCCTCTATTTAAAATAGAGAGTGGAAAGTATGAAGATTACCGAAAATAACACATACTAGGGTTCCATGTAGGAAAATATGGATATGGAAGAGAAATCTAACCATCAATTATCTGATGGAGAGTGGTAGAGAACATGGCTATGAAAAGGCCAACAATCCCAAAGCCATAAATTAGTGATGATTTAAGGTACCATCTAGGACAACATTTTTGTTCTAAGTTCCTTTTCTTAATGTTGAGGAATTTATTTATGAGATTGGCTAAGATCATAAGGAGATATACTTAATTTATAATTAGAGTTTTGTCCATTAATAAATTTCTACCACAAACTCATCTTTCACTCGTAAAAAAAATTCTATTTATACTATTCGTACAGGGTTCCAAAATAAACGAATTTATAATTCATATACCAGATCTTTTAAAAAAACTACATTATTTAATCCAGGACATCTCTTGGGCCAGTGGTAGGTGATACACCCTTGTCGCCCTTCGGTTGCGGGTTCAAGTCTCGCAGCCTTGCCGGACGCGACGGGTTGCCGCCCGACCTCCGGGTTGTCCTTTTATGGCAATCCAAAATAATCCAAACTAGAACTATCCAAAATACTTCTGTCCAAACTCACAGTCCAACATTTATAAGGAAGGTAAACATAATATAGATCCTTTTTACCCCGTAATAGCATATGAATACCTTCATCATGTATTACCATATTCCTTATTGATTACATTCATGCTCCCTTATTCCATATAGAATGCTGGATATACTTCATTAATCCAAAAATGTTTTAAAACCTAACAATGATGGAATGTACAAATCATTAATCAGTTCCAAGGTAGTCAAGAATATCCAATATAATTTATCCAAAACAATCACATATTATTCCAAAATCACCACCTCAGTATTAGAACTATATTATGACTTATCATTCTCTCAACCATATATTTTCCAATAATTTATCCTGCTATTGAGTCACTTTTCTTTGTTCCACACAATCTCAAGTCCTTAATGAAATAGTACTGCAGTACAATCCTTATATACTCCATAATTATTATAAAAAGTACATTGTTGATACAATACTCAATTGACTTAATCAACATAAGAACTCTAATCATTCCTCTTCATCTGTGGTAGTATCATAACTTGATTATTATCCAATAACATCATTTGAGGCATATTCTGATGACTGGGACATAGGTTCGCATAGTGACCAAACTCCTTGCAAATGAAGCATTGTACATTTGAAACCATTTTATTACCCTTGCAGTCACGTACTTTGTGCCCTTTTCCTCCACACTTATAACAAACTCCCATTCCTTTCAGGCAAGTTCCAGGGTGTTTCTTTCCACAGTTACCACATATGGGAAAATTCTTCTTTTCCCTCTTCCCTTTATCCATTTTTCTCTCTTCCATCCTTTTCTTCTCTTGCTTCCCTTCAAAGCCATAGGACTCAGTAAACTCTTTACTTATCTTATCAACACATGATATTATTTCTTCATATGATGATAATACATGGGAGACTATTCCTCTTATAAATTCTAGCTTAAGACCATGAAAGATATGATCCTTCCTTCTCTTTGGATCATGTGCATTTCTGGAGTTCTCATTTCTTCTATTGGGCGCCATTTCTAAACAATGGCATACACTAGATCAGTTTATGAATCAAAATACATAATCCCATACTTATAAAACACTTAATATAAATTGAACTATTTATGGATATAATCCATAATCATAAAAATGTCTCCTTTGAGGATGTATATACTCATAAACCCTTCATAATGGTTTGTAAAGAAAATGAGAATTATCCTAAGCATATCCCCCAGGAGTGTCGTAACCAAGAGTGCAGCAAGGCCCGTTGTCGTGCACCAGTTCCCGTTCGAGTCTAGCTCAAAGCGGTGTTTTCGGGTTTTACCCCTAGGTACATCTGTGCCAGAGCCGCCTCTACCTGCTCGTATCCAGAAAAGGATGTATTGCTCGGAAAACTCACAAAATCTCTACAATACCAAAATTCTAGGAAGTTCTTCTATACTAATCCTCAAAGTTCATCTTAGGTCTACGTGCTCTAATCAGAGTTTATCTAAATCTAGTTTCTAAGGTTTGTACTAAACTTCCTCTGATACCAACTGTAACGCCCCGACCCTAGTTACCCAGAGTCGGTGCATTATTACATAACATTGGCATGATCACAAGAAAGATCAAATCTCAAAAGACCGATTGGTTTAGTAGCCTTGGAAACACTAGATATATTCATAAGTTTTACATTACATCATAAAATGAAAAACTACTACAACAACATAATGTCTCCATAATCCACACTCATATCCCCACATAACATCCCTGCAGGTCATTCATAATTTACTTCTTCACTTCCTGGTAAAAATAAAACATAGAAAAGGGGTGAGCTCAAATGCCCAGTAAGGATAACAATATAGCGGAAACTTTCATAAATAAGAATAAACATTTAAGGCAATGTATAACTAAAACAAAAGCCTTTCAAACATGAACTTTCAACATGGTATGACATAAATAAAATGAAATAATGCCATTTACTTATGCACATGGATATTCTACTAATCGAATAATCACATGCAAAAATCAATAACCACTTTCATAATGTTGGAATGCATAATGCCAGACTATCATAACCACATAGTCAAGGCCTCGTGCCAAGACTAAAAATAAGATTTTGTCAAGGCCTTGTGCCAAGACACTAGTTTGTCTCATGAGACCTATCGATGAAATTTTTTTAGAAGATACTTACGTTTAAAATTGCTAAAAAATACTCCAGTGTTTTTCTGAAATCATTATGCAAGCTTCTGAAAACAAAATAACTAATTATGAGACTTCTTGACTAATTATAGGCCATGATGGGTCCACTCCCAATCCCTTCCTATCTACCACACTCGAGAGTCAGGTTTTCTGAAATCATTTTTAAGCTTGCGTTAAATACGTATACATTTGCACTGGATTTTCATATTTTTGAGAGAAATATATATTTTTTTGAAATCATTTAAAAGTCACATAATTATAAAAGAAAACATTTACTTTGAAAATATCCTTATAAACTTATAAAGAAAACTTTGAAGATTTTATAATGGCGGAAAATAACTGCACCCACCGTATAAGTTAAAAAAACATTCTTACCTTAATTCTGTCAAAAAGGTTAAAAAGGACCTTGTTTTGAAAACGACGGAAAGATTCCTCTTATAAAAAGTCAAACAAGGGTATAATTGACTTTAACCCATATTCTTGTAAATAATAAAAAATTTTTGCAATACATTTTGAAGAAACATGGATGTGGATGATAAAGAGATCCCAGTAGATTATTACGTATAAACAACCTCGGATAATGAAGAGATTGTGAAATAACCCTTACCAATTTGGTAACTTATGAAACACACAACCCATGAAAGAGGTATCATACAATGAATATGTAAATACACATAAATTAGAGTGTATTACACAAAGAATATAATTATGGGCAGTACATACACCACACAAAAGGTGATGGTGGCAATATGGCATGAATCTCACGGGAATAAGGAGTGAGATGAAAACCCCTTACCACATTAATCAACTGAGTCGTATGGCCAAAAGTTAATAACCACCAAATTATTTACATAACAACATGAATATAAAGATAATCCTGATAATATGTATCAAATGGTAGTACACAATACACCACTTACAATAATTTAGTGGCGAACAATGGAAATCTCACGGAATTGAAAGTGAGATAAGAAAATCCCTTACCTTGTACTTTTACTTGGTTGGGGTAGGTTAACCTCCTGTATAATGGTGAAATAATTGTTATTAAATTATACAAGAATCATATATATTAATATGATATCATATATGATCTTTTAACATTGATTTGTTAATAATATCTTAGAATTATCGTCATTTCGGGTGTTAACTTACTCATTTTCTTTTATATGTTTTGTTACATAAGCCATGTTTGTTGGATCTTATTCATATCCAGAATTATATCAAGTCCTTAAACATCATTTTTTAAATCATGAAATGATAATTATACTTGAATGGATACGATGGAGAATGAATCTCATCGTGTTCGTGGAGACGGTAGTTCGTACGTACGCACGAGCGACAATATCATTCTTTTGATATTAAAATAATATATAAATGGATGGTATATCATATATACAGAATCATTAACATGTTATATTTATTATTTACATGAGTTACACATCATTATTATACCCATCCAAATAATAATAGATTGAATAACAATTACACCACGATGTGGAGACGGTAAGCCGTACGTACGCACGTATAGTGACATGTTATTCAAAGGGTGGATAGAATACTGAATATGGTTGTACCATATTTATAATAACATCACAGTATATGTGAGATACTGGAGTTATTATTTTATAATGGTAAGAACAAAGAAAGAAGAAGTGGAAGAAGAATGGAACTTGAAAAGGGGTGGTGAAAACATTACCTCTTCTTCGGGTTCTTCCTTTTGATTTGATCAAAAGGGCTCCTTAGGTTGGCTTTATGATCAAACTAAGGCCTCTAGGTTGTAGTGAGGGATGTTGGGAGAGTATTTGGGCAGATTTTTGCCAAACCAAAAGGCTTTGAAGGTATGAAGAAATGAGAAGGAGGAGTGCCCTTTTATAAGAGGGGTGAGGGGCACCTTTGGAAAAGCTAGAAATATTAATTTATAATAAATTCATATTCAGTTTCTAATGGCTCCAAAGTTGATTATTCAAAGGTTAAGGTGGGGATAGGTCGAAAACCACTCAACCAATATAATTTAGACAGGTTTGGGTACTTATATTAACCTTATCTTTAAGTATTAACTCTAAGTTAATTAGTTTCACTTTTACAATGTCTCTTTGTATTTTTGTATAATATGGTTAATAAACTTACTATATACATCCAAACGACCCCCAAGTGGTCCATTAATTATGAACCTATCATGATATAAGTCTCTTGGCCGAACCTTAGATTTTTAGGAATTTAATATCAATTAATAATATAATATTTGTTTTAAGAACTCTTTTATGTCAATTTTGACACTATTCAATAGTTGATTTTTGTGAAACTCATAACAGATTGATTACTTCGAACAAAGTCAATTAAATCAATACTAATATATCATATTCTCCTAGAAAATTAGTTTAATTCATTAAAAGTTTCATATTATATTTATTTTGGTATTTATAATATAAATTATTTTAATTTTTCACTATTATGATAATTACTGCATCATCATTGTGTCATAAATAAATTAAATTATGTAATGTCTAAAAATTATAAATAAAATATCATTATGTAGTAAATCTTTTTATATTTCTAATTAATATTTATAATCTAAAATCCAACATATATAACCCTGTGTACAAATTGTTTTGCTAAAAGATATATGCTTGTGTCATTTTTGTATTCATTTTAACTTAATTAAAATAAAGTGTCCCTATCACCTACAAGTGGCACCATGGGGTCCCAAAATCGACCCAAAGATGCCTATGGTCGAACATGTATCAACCAATAAGGCTAGGACACGTTTTAGGGTAATTTATTATTATTATTATATTATTTTTTAACCCTTATTTACCGGATTTACCCTTAACCATGGTAAATAAAATATTTACCGCAGTAATTATTCAAAATGTCTAAAAATAAAAGTTACCTATTTACACAATTTGAACATCCTGATTCCAAATATGGAATCCATTTTTCTAAATTCAAAACAAAGAAGTGGCAGAAATTAATTTAAAATTAATTCCCGCTGTCAAAACAAAAAGCGTGTTTTTAAGAGATAATAACTATCAAAAGATTGACACTTGTTTATGTTCGGTTTAATTGTAAAATTATGTCCAATGACCAACATTATATTAAATGGTAAAAATATATTCTAAATATACTTTAAAACCACTCAAATTCATAATTTATCACTATTACTTATTTTGATTAAAAAAGTTGTTTTTAATTAAAATTTAGTAATTTTCACTATTCATCAAAATATGAAAGTTATCCGAAATGTACCAAAATTTCACCTTAGGCTAATTTCGATATTCCAAATCCAAAAATGAAGTCCATTTTGAAATATAAAATATATATAATTTCAAAAAGTAGGTATTACTATTCATAACAGCTAGTTTGATTGGTTGTGGTGTGTGTTAGAACTCGAAGTTGCGTACAACACACACTACTATATTATTCAAAGGAAAGCGTACCGTGGAAGCTTGGGATGTTTCATTTTAATTTTTTTTGATGTCCCCATTTACTAAAAAAGTTTAAAATATTGTATTTAAAATGGGTTCACTATTAAAAGTTGGTAAAAGTGCAATACTGAAAATGAATTTGTTCTTACATTATGTCTACGAAACTCATAATATGGATTCTAAAATTATAAGGATTATATAAAGTTTAAAATTTATTTAATACTATTCATAACCTCTTTTGAATGGCTTGTTTGGTAAGTCATGGTGTGCTTGAACTCGGTGTTGGGTGTAGTGCAAGTTATTGTATTATTTTATGGAAATAACACACTATGAAATCTTGGGGTGTTACATAAAGTGTATATATATAAAAAGATATATAGATAAGAATCCTAAAATGCTAGTTAGACTGTATAACATACCCATGGATGAAAAAGGAATGCAGTTTCTGATTGCAATATAAGTTGTAACACCACGACACCTCTCCACCGGAGCTGGTGCATTACTTGTTATATTGGAATGGTTAAAAGGAATGAAAATCCCGAAGAAATTATCTATTTATTAGTCTTTAAGAAACTAGATACATATATGTAACTCAAATTACAATGGAAAAGGTTACAAAATATGATACATAACAAAAACTAAAGACTGCATCCACAAGAACTCAATAAATGATATCCTCTGTGTCACTTATTGAAAGTAAACACTGAAAGGGGTGAGATAAAATGATCAATAAGGGTTACAAATGTCAGAAGCATGAATCATTAATAAATTAATTGTAAACAATTTGACATAATCAATATGGCATGGTGAATAAATGAAAAACTCATGCCATTAATAAACTGAGAATGAAACTGCATCCATAGATTTTGTCACAGTGAAAACCTCAATGATAGTAATAAATGATAATGAATAAAGATAATTCTTATTAATTGTATGTCATGTATCTGGACCATGATACCATAATACTATAAAAACGGTTTAGTTCTATGGGTAGAAACCTGTCTGATTTTTGGAAACAAACTTGAAGGGTTTATCGCCAAACTAATTTGTCTCATGAGACATACCGATGCCTTGAGGGGATGTAGCAGGCCTGACCCACCTATGAATCCAAATATTTCTTTATACATTGATTCAACACAAGAGGAAAATGACTTTACATTATCTGTATAGAATAGAGGATAAAAATTCATTAATATTTCCACAGTCAGAAAAACATTCAAAATAAATACCGTAAGTAAAATGGTATATGAATTAGACAATAATCATATCCATGATATGAGAATATGGATATTTAAATGGAATATAATTTCAATTTAAAATTTATCTCAAATGGTCATTAGGTACACCACATAATAAAGAGTAGGTGCACAATACTAAGCAAGTCACAACAAAGTGAAAATTGAGACAAAGCTCATTACCACATTGTAATCAATCGAGTCGTATGAAAAAAAGTTAATAACCACCAAATGAATCATAGAATACCATGAATATAAATATAAAAATGATAATATATATCAAATGGATGTACAACTATAACTCATATAATAAATAAGATGCAAATATTGGAAATCCCACAAAATTGAAAGTGAGATGAGAAAACCCCTTACAAACATTTCGTCATGGTAAAAAGTGATCTTGTGAGGGATTAATGAGAGGTAAAGGGGTATCCCATTATTTATATGTCATAAGGTCATTATAGGGGAGGTGAAAAAATATACCCCATCATTAGGCATTAAAAATAAAAGAGCACAACAGAGGGTAGATTCTTGAACAAAAGTGAGAGAGATGATCCCTTACCTTATGCTTGATGGTGTTCTTTATTGTTCTTAACAACCTGAATAATCAAATTTACCTTCATTAATTAATAATTACAAAACCTCATCAAGATTTAATTGATATTTTATTACCTTATTAGGTTCATTAATATCCTTTTTTATGGTTTAAGAGATTCAATTTTATTGTTTTGGTAGCATTTTCTTCTTTGGTTTTCATGATCTGTTTACTTGTATTTATAAATGGATTTTTGTTTGAAATATGGTTAAACATATAGAATTTTTAATATAAATTTTAGTGAAATTAAATATATATAAATGATCTTATAATGATTTTGGTTATATACCATGAGGATGACTCATTCTATGAGTTAAAAATAAACGCTTGGATTTGGTTTGGCGGTTTTGTGCACAATAAACTTGTTTTGTATTATTATTCCATATTATGAATGTGTAAGGATTATAGAACATTAATCCAGATAAAATACATATATTATGACCTGGTTCAACCATTTAAAAGGTTTCATGACCAGTATTAAAGATATTAATTCAAATTAAAAACCAGTCTTCCTTTAGTGCGATAAATTAACACATCTCCGACGGTGTTTGCATTTATTGTCTAAAAGGAGTGAAAAAAAGAGAGATTATGACGAAATATTCCAATATAACAATTAAAATAAATTAAATTTAAGGTAATTGAATTATCATGGCATTTGTATTAGGGGAGGTGATAATGGAGAACAAAAAATGGAACTTTGTAATAGAAATTGAAAGAAAAGAGAAGAAAGGTTCACCTCTTGAGTACTCCTCCTTAAGAATCTCCTTAAGGACTTTGTTTTTGGCCTTTTGGTGAGACCAAAAGGTCTTGGACGTGGGGAGAGGGATTGGGAAGTGTATTTGGCAGAATTTGGACAAGTCTTGAAGCTTGAGTGGTGTGGGAGGAAGAGGGGGTGAGGGGTGGTTCATATAGTGGAAGGGAGAAGAGTTTTCTTAATATTATAATCATTAATTTATTATTTCCTCTCAAGAAAAGAAATAGTGAGTATTTTATGACCAAGAATAGTAATATATGCATGTTAGTTCTATATTTGGGTGCTCACATCACTCATGATGCTATTAATAGTTAATCTAAATTATAATGTATTTATACATTAAATTAATGTATTTTACTATTCACTAAAAATTTAAGTAATTTAGAAAAATCCTGAAAATTTATCCTAACTAATTTTTGACATGTAGAATCCAAAATTGAAGTCCATTTTTCAAAAATAAATTTCTAAATATGATTAATTAAAGATTTAATTAAATCATTATTTAATAGGAATATATAAACACTTAAAATATTCATCTTTTTTTAAAGGTGCCTAAATGTATTTATAAATTCTTGGGTATGGATACCATTCATAAGAGTCATATAAATATTCATAAGGGTGAGTTAATATTCAGAAGGGTTGGTTACTATTTATAAGTGTAGGTTACAATTAACTAAAAATTAATTTAATTCTATCAAACTCTAAATATTATCCTGAACACAACCGTGTATGTCTGATATTTAAAATTTGAATCACAGAGCTAGAAAATTTAAGTTTAATGGAAAGGTTTTGACTATCCCCTATAGGTAACCATGTTTTGTTCCACAAAGGCTTAGTGATTCAGGAAATATAAGCTATCTAATGAATGCAATGTTTTTAAGAGAAACCTAACATAAAATGTTTGGGGTGATAAATAAGTAGTACTGTTCATTATAGTAGTTGCATGCGTAAAAATCAATACTGTAATAATTGAGAATTAATTATGTAGTGGATTGATTTGTGCTTACAGCAACGAGGAGGCATCAAGTGACTCCATCAAAGTATGGCCATTTGTATTCGTACCATATAAGAGTAATATTAGAACCTGACATCGTTAAATAGAAATATAATATATTGACTATATACTTAAAAAAAGTTCATTGAAAAAATGAATAAATAATGAAAGAATATGAATCGATGTATTTCTGTGTTATTAGCTGGTGTGACCACTTCAGCTGTAATACATTTTCAAACAGTTATTGTTGTATACACAGTCAATGTTGTAATACAATTTTTTTAATAAATGAAAATAACCTGTTTTTTCAGCACTTTGAAGTTATAGTGACTAATTTATATCATTCAAATTCAATATATATGTTATTGATGAATATTTAGTAAACTAATATATATAATAAAACTGTTGAATGTTGAAAATATAATTTCCACTTTGACAGACCTCTAAAGTTGAATGCAGGATCTATGTCAGAGTTTATTGTAGGGGTAGTTTTCATGGACTTATGATTTATTGAATTTTTTTCCTCGAGTGGTTGTGTAGAAACTGAATCCTCATTACTCCCTCATTAAAATAACATCACTGGTGAAAATGTTATTAAATATTATAAAGTATATATATATAAAGTGATATATAGATGAGAAACCTAAAGTGCTAGTTAGACTATATAACATACTCATGGATGGAAAAGGAATGAAGAATATGATAGAAGTATAAATAATACTATTCATTATAGTATTTGCATGCATAAAAATCAATATTTCACTCACAAAGAATAAATTATGTAGTGGAAGGAGTTTTACTTATAGTGACAAGGAGGCATCAACTGACTCCATAAAATTATGACCGTTTGTATTCTTACCCTGTAAGAGTAATATTGGGAAATGAAGTTGTTAAATAAAAATGTAACATATTAACCAAATACATAAACAAATTTCATTGAAAAAATGCATACAGAATGAAATATTGTGTTGTATCATGGTATTCAGTCGTTGTTTTTTCTTGTTTGATCCAACATATATCATTGATAGATTTGAATAGTCTTGAGGGATTTTGAAACATGGTGATGAAAAATTGTAGCAAGACATGGTTACCTATTTTTTAGTATGAATTAAAAGTAATTAAATTGAAGATATTAAACAGAAATCACCATTGATAGATATAGGTGATAATGGAATGTGTCGACGTATTTCAGTGTTATTAGATGGCAGACCACTTTAGCTGTAAAACATCATACAATAGTTATTGTTATCATAAAATTATCAGTACTATTAGAATATAAATTGTAAGGAAGAAATATAATATATTAAAGAGGCATGATATTTCGATTTGCAATATGATAAATAGATAAAAAGTAATGGACATTTTAAATTGAATATACCCTTACTAGGTGTCAGTGAGAAAGGAAAACATATTCCTGTTTGTGTGCTTCCTGTAGGTGTTACAGGTTTAGTTGCATCAATGATTTAAAGAAACATTTTTCCACTGGAATTGTAATTATAGTAAACATAAAATCTATTTATTGATAAATAATGAAATAATACCAGGAGTGTAGAATAAAAAATAAGACAACCTGATTGATATTTTTGCCGTAGTAGTCTTCTTTGACACTGTGCATCTCTAAATATCGATGGAGAGTGCATGCTTATATGGTGTATCTTTTTATTTTATTGTAATGGAATTGAACAGAACCATAAAACCATGCAGTGAAGTATTGTGATCAGATTATAGAAAATGTATATTATAAAGACAAATGATCCTTAGAATGTGCATGTAGTTACATTATAAGGGTTTTATGTCTGAATGGTACTAGTCACAATTATTTTTTGTGATCAATATAATATAAACCCTAATATTAATGATTGGTCAATGAGAAATGGCTGATCATATTAAAAATTTCTACTTGGGGGCAGTACTATGATCATAGTATAGAGAATGTAAATGAAGAAGAAAAATAATACTTTGAATGTTCATGTAGTCGTTGCTATGGTTCACTGTCAAGTTAAGGTAAATAATGAAGACAAATAATACATGGAGTATTGAAATAGTATAAAGTATTATGAAAGTTTCATTACCTTATGTGTACCTGAAAATAATATAAAGAAGAATAGAGGGGATAAGTATCACAATATAGTAGGCTAATATACCTACTGTGTAAGGGATTGTGGGAACTGAACCAAGGAGAACCCGAGTGAACTGTCTAAGTAGAATAGCACAGATTTTAGTGAAAATTAGAGGTTCAGTTAGCGTTGGATGATTTAGGAGTGACATTATCAGAGGTGCATGAAGGAATTGAAGGCGGTTGACGATGATGGAGACCTGGTAGCCGACCACAAAGGACTTGAAACCCCATATTTGGGAGACTGAATGGAGTATCTTATCAAACCCTAGATTGTGGATATCCAAAGAGGAGAAGATGGTGTTTCGAAAATTAGAGGTGACCATAGATTTGGGAGAATGATCTTGGTGAAGTCTTTAGACAATGATGAAGCAAACACAATTGATTTTTTCAAACTATTGATTCAGAATAGTCAAGTCGTGATGGGGATGAGATCGATAGATATGAAGATGATGTAGAGAAGTTATGACGGGGTAGAGATTGGAAGAGTGGAAGATAGAGTAGTGAGATGTAGTGCCATTTGATGATTTGAGATTCCGATTTCAGTGAATCCATTGGATAACGAGGAAGGTAGATCTGCATAGGTTTTGAAATAGTGGTAATTGAAGAGGAAAATCCGGATGGGGAGAGAGGTTAAGGCGAAGGAATGAGGGAAGAGGGTTACTGGATAGTGGAGGGAGTTTATATGGGTGTAACATCCAAAGTAAGTAATTAATAATAATAAATTCTTATCTATGTCTATTTATGAATTAGATAGTGTTTTATAGGCTTAAAATGAGAATAAATCCAATCATAAGCATGAATACACTAATATTTTTAAAAGATTGTTTTACCGCCTTTTGATAGAGAACCATTTTTAAATCTATATTTTGACAATTTTATAAGCTCTATTTGTCAAAATAAACATATTCTTTATGATTGGGACATTGAAATTTACCTTGGGTAAATTTTTAGTATTTTTCTGACCATGTTCATTTTTTTAATGAATAGTGAAAAATACTGCATTTTACATCAAAACTGCTTTTTCATCTAATTTAATTATATTAATAGATTATCTTTTTAATTGGTCTTAAAGTTTAATTAGAATATATTTTTACCATATAATCCAATGGTGGTCATTATAATTAATTTCACTTTGGAATTGGGCATAAACAAGTGCCAAAATTTTCATAGATATTGTTTCTAAAAAAACCCGCTATTTGTTATTGACAACAAGAATTATTTTTAAATTAATTATTGCAATTTCTGTGTTTGGAATTTGGTAAAATGGATTACATATTTGGAATCAGAAGTTCCAAACTATGTAATCAAGACTCTTTTGTTTTTGGACATTATGCATAGTATCGATGGTAATTATCTTTAATTATCTTGATTAATTAGTAATCAGGTAGTTAAGGATAATAAAATAATATCATAATAATAACAAATGACCCCAACATGTGTCCTAATGCAACTGGTTGTGTCATGGCTGACCATGTGATGCCTTGTTCCAAACATGGGGACCCCATGGAATCACTTTTGTGTGATAATGACATTTTATCTTTTTATTTTTAAAGAAAGTTAAATATAACAAAGAATGTATCACCTGAGTAAATTTTTTTTAATTTTGTCTATATAAGTGATCTATTGGACTATAAATAGTCATTGGAAATCTAAAAAGATTTCTACATCATAGTATTTTTTTATAATATTTAGATATTAAATAAATTAAATTATTTATGACATCATGATGATGCAACGATTACCTCATTAATGAACGATTTAAATAAAATTAAAAGATAATGTAAAATCTAAGACTTACACTTGTCAAAGACCTATTGGATGAGTATATTTCTAACCCTTATCACCTTATCCTAGAAATATATCAATGTGGGACCTTTTAAATGCTAAACTCTTTTTAAAATAATGTAACATTTCTTAACTTTCCAAGAGTGCCCCTCCTCTCCTCTTATAAAAGGCCCCCACCTCTACCTCCATACCCACACTTCTCAAGCCTTTGGCTCGGCCAAGCCCTACTCATTTTATCTATCCACATCTCTCTCTTCATCCTATAAGACTTTGAAGTTTCCAGCCAGGATCCAAGTATCACTGAGAGGGGGAGGGGTGAATCAGTGATATCGTTTTCTTTTTATGTTTCCTTTGAATTGAAACAACCTTCACCTCCTGTTAAAGATTTTATTCTCTGCTGAACACACACAACCACAGGAACACAAGATTTACAAGGTTCACTACTCAACAAGAGTAGCTAAATCCTTGGTATAGTACGGAAATAATCCAGTATGACACCATCCACGAGAGAACAATCCTTTGATGTGGAATACAACGAGTAGGATATACCCTTACACTCGTGTAGCACTTGGAAAACAATCTACAAGTGCGTGTGCACCCCTTTAGCACAAATAGAGAATTACAGTATTTCAATGCTTCATTACAATTGAGCAGATGTAATCTATGAAGTTTAGATCTTCACTTTCCTACCCAGAAGCTGGTAAGAACTTCCGTAGGCACAACTCAATATGTGTGAATACCCCATATTTTCTGCGCAACCCTTAGGATATCTTTCATGAAATTCAATTGCCTTGCACGTAAAAATACCTTTTGGTGTGAAAAACGTTTTTGTGCAACTTTCCTTTTGCGCGCAACTTTTTCTCTTTGCGCGCAACTTCTCATTTTTTTGCGCAGCTATCCTCTTTTCGCGCAAACTTCTTTCTTTCCGCACAACTCACATAGCGTATAATTTACATGCACCAGATCTTAGGATTTCTTCTAAGTGTCAAGCATTAATAAATGAGAAGGGTTAGCATCATATTTATAGGCATTTTTAACCCTGCGCAAAAAAACACTGATCCGCGTGTAAAACCTCCTTCATGCACATAAAAACTCTTTTATGCATCTTCATATTTCGTGCCATGCATTAATATTTCGCGCACCTCATGCCTTTGCCATTTTTCATCTTTCTAAGCATGAAGCACCAATTGCACGCAAAATTCCACACAACGTTCCATATTGTGTGCAAATCCAACATCTTGCGTGACATCGGATTTCGCACAATGATCCAATATTTCATGCATTCTGCTAGTATTTTACACGACCTTCATTTTTCCACGCATCCCACTGAAATTTCACGTCTCCCACAAATATTTCACACAACCTGCATATATTTCATGCACCACTTTATTTTTGCATGCAACTTGCCTAAATTTCCACGCACTCCATGACTTTGTCATTTTTAAATGTTCTGACCTTGAATCATGCCTTGCATGCAAAAATCTAAACCATCTTCAATCTTGCACGCTCCATCAATTGATAAAAACACATCTTCATTTCCCGATTTTCAGGCCATAAAATTTGGCAAACATTGGAAAACGGTGCCACCTTAAACTGTGCTTTTGTGCCGCCCCCAGATTGTCCATTGCTTTGTCATTTCTCTCTTCACTGCATCCCATAACCATTATTCAGCTTTCATCACGAACTCCTCTATCGTGATATATATCCTTTGAATGAACAACTTTAGCATCGTCAGAGTTAGAATGGGAAGTACTGAAACATCCCATCTTCCAGCATCATCATTCCTTCCAATCAAAACTATATATGATTGGAATCATCATTTCTCCCCATTTCCTTCATAAGGATTGCATCACAAGTTCTCCTGACTTATGATAGATGAGAAATACATATCGGCAAAGCATTGTCTGGTTTTTGGTCCTTCTACAAAGTGAATTGATTTATCTTCATTGACAACAAAATACAACACTCTTCAAAGGATAACTCTTCAAGCTTCCTTCTCTATTCAACTTGGTCCCAATAGCCTTAACTTAGGTATAAAGATCTTCAAGAAACCATTTTTGTTTAAACCAAGAAGATTTACCCGATTTAAAGGTAAAGTCTTCTCTAATGTTCTTTTGTTTTATTTTGCTTCTCTAACCCACTAAAATATTTTTATTAATTTCTTCTGTAACAACACCAGTATCTTCAATATACTAGGATGTTGTTATAAGAAGTATTCTAGCTACACTTACACACACCTTCATCTAATGGTTAAAGAGAAAACTGTTTCCGTGGATGGCGAATTTCTGCCTCACGAAACGATGATTGTTCAATATTATTCTAACACCTTAAAAGGTGGCCATTAAGATGAAACTATATTTATATATGATATATAATATTTTTATGTTTTCCTTAAGCTTCTATATTTTTTATTTTTGACATACCTTTATGGTTTCCATTATGGGTAAACACGATATCTTCATTTTAGGAAGTGCAGACTACCGCCCCCTCAAAGTGATTTGATTCGTTAATTCTATATGTGGGATGTATAAAGGATAGAGTTAATGATATTATATATGATATTATACTGGAATTATAATATACCTTTATATCATTATGATTCCATTCTATAAAATACGAAATAGAAATGAAAGTGGCGTTAATGCGTATGTACGACTTACCGTCTCCATGAACAGTGTATTTCATTTCTTACCTCTAAATGTTATGTAATACTATAAATGCATGTATATACTGGATATATATGATATATATGATATCTACATCATGAATATAACTCTGGATATAATAGATACATGAAAAAATTGTAATTATAAAGATTTTATTTTTGACTCAAGTACCAATGATCGTTAAAACAACCGTTATTAACTTAAATAATTACATAGTGTTCATGATATGGTAATAAGGGATATAAAAGGAATAATGAACATGAAAAAGGTTCTTAAGAAAGTAGAAATTAACTCAAGTTTATTATTCAGGAGATTAAAGAAAGATCAAGTCAAGTCAGATATGAGGTAAGGAACTTTGTTTCAATCTCTTTTCATTGAGGCATATTTTTTTTATACACAGATTTATTTTATATGGTGTATAAACCCCTTTGACTTTTTTCATTTATTCAAAATGAATCTTTTTATAGAAAGCATTTACAAAATGACAAAAGGGAATGTTTATTTTGTCATACGTATGCAGTGACAACAACTTCTCCGCCGCCGTGACCATTATTTGAGTTTCGACTTCCTCTACAAGCCATAACCTTTTTTTTAAATGAAAAATAAATACCATGTATTACTTTTCTTTTATTTTGGTATTGAAAATGGTTTTCATAATGATTTTATATCAATGTGTTGTATTGAAATCTTGTGATTTAAATGTGGAAATGTTATGTTTCCTTTATGCATGTTTTATGTGATATGATTATGTTATGGTTCTTGGGAATTGTTATGAAGATGGGTGGTTCCGTGATAAACTAAGGGCGGGTGAGCCTGATATAGCTCTCCAATGCATTGGGTAACATGAAGGGGTTAAACGTTAAGTGTTCTCTGAAGAGATGTAGGGAATATACTGTGATGGGTATTCCAAACGTAACCATGAGGGTTAATCCCTACATAAGAATGTTATGAATGCCTCAAGTTACCTTTATGTCTTATGTTTTCTAGGATTTATTCATGATTTGATGAGGTATATTAAAATGATTATGTTTTATGAGTAATGTATGATTTCATACATAGACTAATGCTTTCACTTCGTACTTTTGTATCCCTTACTATGCTTTTTATGCACATCCCAAGTTTTTGAAATGTTTTTCACAGGTCAAGGGAAAGGTACATGATGTGATGATAGTGTCAAGGAAGTGTCAATAAATAATCCATGTTTTATTTTAAATATGTTTACATTGATGGAAAAAATGAGTACTATCTTTTATGTAACCTCTTTGTTTAAATGTGGAATGTAATGCATTATTTATGATCTAATTCTCTAAAACTCTAAACTTGAAAAGATCCTCAACGTGTATTCTTGAAATAACTCAAGATTAAGTAATGTTTAAGGATGGGGCCTTATAGTTGGTATCAGAGGTTGGTTTAGATAACTTTAGGAGTTATAATTCTATTTAATTATTATCCAAAAATATTTTTTTATGGTCAAATTGAAATGATATATCATTTGAAGATTACCATGTTGCTTCATCTAAGACATGTTTGTTCAAAATGGTTTTCCGCAGAGGAAACAGGGAAGCAGTGCTAGGAAGGTATACAGAAGGAAATGACCTTCCGAATCATCATCCTGAGATGGTCGGAATTGGAATTAAACAGTTTGTTGCAGTGATGGAACAATTGACTCAAGCGATAAATGGTGGTGGTATCCATGCACGAGATCATCCAGATTAACCGTAGAGGAACATGTCAGTGGTGGAACATTTCATGAGGAAACATCCCCCATCATTCAGAGGATCATCTGACCCTCTGCTAGTTGAAGGGTGGATTAAAGAACTGGAGAAGATTTTTGATGTCATGGGGTGTTCATACAATCAAAAGGTTAGTCTTGCTATTTACCGTTTGGAGGGTGTAGCAGATCAGTGGTGGTCGATGGTTAAAAATATTAGGGATGCTGATGAGATTGATGCTCTCGACTGAGATGAATTCAAAGGTATGTTTCTTGAGAAGTATTTTCCTAAGGCTGTTCAACTTAAGATGGAAAAAAAATTATTGTATTTGAGGCAAGAGGACGACTCAATGGCCGCTTATGAAGAGAGGTTCACTTGATTGGCAAGGTATGCTCTAAATTTTATCCGAGACTTTGATAGTAAAATCAATCATTTTTACTCAGGATTAAAGCCAAAATATCGAAGGGCATTGGCTTCTCGTGAGTTCAAAAGTTATGAAAATCTTGTTTGATGTGATGAGAAGGTGGAAATGGAGTTTTCTGATGATCAAGTGTTCTATAACAACCAACAGAAGAAGAGACTGAGGTGTTAGGAGAAAGGGAAGAATTCTTCAAAAAGGTCTGATGGTAAGAAAATTAAGTTTCCAGCTTGTGATAAATGTGGTAAAAGGCATCTGGGGAATGTCTTCTAAATTATGGAAAGTGATATTGATGTGGTAATATGGGACATAAGGGTTATTATTGCACTGAAAAAGATCAGGGTGATGGTAAGACCAAATTTGATTTACAGTTAGTGAAATGTTTCAAGTGCAATGAGATGGGTCACTATGCAAACAAGTGTCTGACAAAGAGCTCGAGTGATGGGAAGCAGTTAGACTACAAGCAAAAAGGGGTGGTGAAATCTTTTGCAACTACTTCAGAAGATGTTGGGCCATCAAATGAAGTGGTATCCGGTACTTTGTTTTTTCAGATTATGCCAGTGTGTTGTTTGATTCGGGGTCTACACATTCTTTCATATCTGAAAACTTTTCTAGTAAAATGGGAGTACCATCTCAAGAAATGACTCCTAAACTTGTGGTAAAAACACCTGGGGAAAATGTTGAGGAAAAAAGAATTTATAAGAATCTTCCAATCCTTATCCGTGGAAAGAACCTACTTGCATACCTTATTGTTTTACCTCTAGTAGAGTTTGATGTTATCCTGAGTATGGATTGGCTCTCTATTTACCATGATAAGATTGACTGTAGAGATAAAGAAGTTTCTTTTCAGAAAGACTTTCAGTTTGTGAACAAGAATGAACCCTTACTGTTGATAACATATCAAGAGGCTGAGAAACTTGTAAAAGATGGAAATGAATGTTACCTTGCACATATTGTTGAAAATAAGGGAACTGTTCAGATTAATGATGTGCCAGTGGTAAATGTGTATCCTGATGTTTTTCCTGATGAGTTTCCTGGAATAATACCAGACCGGGAAGTATAATTTACTGTTGACTTAGTTCCCGATGCTAATCCAATTTCAAAACCCCCTTATCGAATGTCTCAAATTGAACTTTTAGAGTTGAAGGAGCAATTGCAAGATTTATTAGAGAAAGGTTTCATTAGACCTAGAACATCACCATGGGGTGCTCCTGTTTTATTTGTTAAAAAGAAAGACAGTTCAATGAGACTTTTCATTTATTATAGAGCCTTGAATAACATCACTGTTAAGAACAAATATTATTTGACTCATATCAATGATTTGTTTGATCAGCTCTAGGGAGCTCAGTATTTTTTATTGATTGAACCGAGATCGGGGTACCATTAGTTGAAGGTAATGAAAGAAGATATTCTGAATACCACGTTTCGTACAAGATATGGCCATTATGAATTTGTAGCTATGTCTTTTGGGCTAACCAATGCACCTGCTGTATTCATAGACCTTATGAATAGAATATTCCATTAGTTATTGGATAAGTTTGTGGTTGTTTTCATTGATGATATTTTGGTTTTTTCTAAATGTAAAAAGAAGCATGAAAGTCATTTAAGGGTTATTTTGAAAACCTTAAAAGAAAACAAATTGTATGGGAAATTCAGCAAGTGTGAGTTTTGGTTGCAACAAATTTCTTTCCTTGTTTACATTGTTCCTAAAGATGGGATAACTGTTGATCCTGCAAAAACAAAGGTTTTTAAAGAATGGCCAAGACCCAGAAATGTTACTAAGATTCGTAGCTTCCTTGGTTTGGCAGGATACTACCAAAGTTTTGTTAGAAAATTTTCACGGTTATCTAGTCCAACGACTAAGCTAACTCGGAAGGGTGTTAAGTTTATCTGGACAAAAGAATGTGATGACTGTTTTCAGAAATTGAAAAGAATATTGGTGAATGCTCCAGTTTTGGCACTACCTTCTAGGAATGGGGAGTTTTTTATCTATAGTGATTCTTCATTGAAAGGACTTGGTTGTTTCCTAATGCATAATGACCAGGTAATTTCTTATGTTTCACGTCAGTTTAAAACACATGAGGTAAATTACCCTACACATGATTTGAAATTAGCTTCTGTTGTTTTCACTTTAAAAATTTGGAGGCATCATTTGTATGGTGTAAAGTGTGAAATATATACTGATCACAAAAGTTTAAAGTATATATTCAGTTAGAAATAACTGATCACGAGACAGAGGTGATGGATGGAATTAATCAAAGATTATTATTGTACAATTCATTAACATCCGGGAAAAGCAAATAAAGTGGCTGATGCTTTGAGTTGAAAAAGTAATGCTTCATTAACAATGTTGAATTTAGAACGTGATCATTTGGTTAAGGATTTGATGAACTTTGGCATAGAAGTTGTTGGTAAAGGATGTCCTTCTGTTTTGTTTCAGGTATCAGTGAAATATTCTCTATCAGACAGAATTAAGCAAGCACAGAAGCAAGACAGCGAGTTGCAGAAAAAGGTAGAGCTGGTTCAGAAGGGTAAGTTGCCTAAATTCAACATTGATAATGATTGTGTTTTGAGATTTTGGAGGATATTGTGTGTGCCGTGTGATTCACAGTTGAAGAGAGAGTTGTTATGTGAAGCTCATAGTTCTCCGTTTTCAGTTCATCTAGGCAGTACTAAGGTGTATAGAGATATTTGGGAGTACTACTGGTAGGATGGAATGAAAAGAGATATTTCTGATTTTACCGTGAAGTGTTTGACTTGTCAAAAGGTTAAAGCAGAGTGACAGTTACCGAAAGGGATGCTTCAGCCTTTACCAGTACCAGAGTGGAAATAGGAGAATATATCCATGGACTTCATTATGGGATTGTCAAAGACACCTCGAGGTAATAATCCAATCTGGGTTATTGTTGATCACTTGACTAAATCTGCTCATTTCCATGATATACGAGATACTTTTTCAGTAGATCAACTTCTCCATTTGTATCTTAAAGAGATAGTCAGGTTACATGGAGTTCCTCTCTCCATTGTATCTGACCGTGATCCAAGGTTCACTTCTAACTTTTGGAAAGTCCTTCAAAAGTCGTTGGGTACTAAATTAAATTTTAGTACAACTTTTCATCCTCAATCTGACTGGGTAGTCAGAAAGAACGATTCATACTTTGGAGGATATGCTACGTGATTATTCGATAGATTATCAGGGAGGTTAGGACCAACAACTTTCTTTGGTTGAGTTTTCCTATAATAACAGTTTTCATTCCAGTATACAGATGGAACCATTTGAGGCATTATATCGGAAGCAGTGTCGAACTCAAGATTTTTAGGATGAAGTGGGTGAAAGGAAGTTGATGGGACTAGAATTGGTAGAAGAGTTGGCAAAAAAAGTTCTGCTAATACAGAGACACATGAGAACATCTCAGAGTAGGGAGAAGAGTTATGCAAACAGTAGGAGGAAGGATCTCTCTTTTGAGGTAGGTGATCATGTCTTCCTCAAAGTCTCACCATAGAAAAGCGTGATGCGATTTTTTAAGAAAGGAAAGTTGAGTCCAAGGTTCATTGGACCATATGAAATTTTGGAGAGAGTTGGATCAGTTGCATACCGAGTGGCTTTACCTCCAAGTTTATCTCAAGTACACAATGTTTTTCATGTTTCAATGTTAAGGAAGTACATGCCAGATCCATCTCATGTTTTGATTCTAGAGGTAGTCCAGCTGGAAGAGAATCTATCATATGAGGAACAACTTGTCCATATTATTGACCATAGGGAGAAAGTGTTGCGAAATAAGGTGATTCCTCAAGAAAAGGTTTTGTGGGAAAACCACATGATTGAAGAGGCAACATAGGAACCTAAAAATGCAGTGAGGGATAAATACCCCCACTTATTCAATAAGTAAATAAATTTCAGGGACACAATTTTCTAAAGGGGGGAAGGATGTAACATCCCAAGTAAGTAATGAATAATAAGAAATTCTTATCTATGTATATTTATGAATTAGATAGTGTTCTAGAGGCTTAAAATTATAATAAATCCAATCTTAAGCACGGAATACACTAATATTTTTAAAAGATTGTTCTACCACCTTTTGATGGTGAACCATTTTAAATATATCTATTGAAAATTTTATAAGCTCTATTTTTCAAAATAAACTTATTCTTTATGATTGGGAAATTGAAATTTACCTTGGGTAAATTTTTGGTATTTTTCTGACCATGTTAATTTTTTTTAATGAATAGTGAAAAATACTGCATTTTACATCAAAACTACTTTTTCATCGAATTTAATTATATGTTTATATTATCTTTTTAATTGGTATTAAATTTTAATTAGAATATATTTTTACCATCTAATCCAATGGTGATAATTATAATTAATTTTACTTTGGAATTGAGCATAAACAAGTGCCAAACTTTTCATAGATATTGTTTCTAAAAAACCCGCTATTTGTTTTGACAATGGGAATTATTTTTAAATTAATTATTGCAATTTATGTGTTTGGAATTTGTTAAAATGGATTACATATTTGGAATCAGAAGGTCCAAATTATGTAATCAAGACTCTTTTGTTTTTGGACATTATGAATTGTAACGACGGTAATTATCTTTAATTATCTTGATTAATTAGTAATCGGGTAGTTAAGGATAATAAAATAATATCATAATAATAAACAATGACCCCAAAATGTGTCCTAATTCTATTGGTTGTGTCATGGAAGACCATGGGATGCCTTGTGCCAAACTTGGCTGCCCCATGGAATCACTTTTGTGTGATAATGACTTTTTTATCTTTTTATTTTAAAAGAAAGTTAAATATAACAAAGAATGTATCACCTGAGTAAAACATTTTTAATTTTGTCTAAATAAGTGATATATTGGACTATAAATAGTAATTGGAAATCTAAAAAGATTTCTACATCATAATATTTTTTTATAATTTTTATACATTAAATAAATTAAATTATTTATGATATCATGATGATGCAGCGATTACCTCATTAATGAACGATTTAAATAAAATTAAAATATAATGTAAAATCTAAGACTTACACTTGTCAAAGACCTATTTTATGAGTATATTTAGAACCCTTATCACCTTATCCTAGAAATATATCAATGTGGGACCTTTTAAATGTGAAACGCTTTTTAAAATAATGTAACATTTCTTAACTTTCCAAGAGTGCCCCTCCTCTCTTCTTATAAAAGGCCCCCACCTATACCTCATTACCCACACTTATCTATCCTTTGGCTAGGCCAATCTCGGCTCATTTTATCTCTCCACATCCCTCTTTTCATCCTAGAAGCCTTACCTTAGGCAGAAATCTCTTCAAGAAACCATTTTGGTTCAAACCAAGAAGAGTTACCCGATTTGAAGGTAATGTCTTCTCTAATGTTCTTTTGTTTTATTTTGCTTCTCCAACCCCCTAAAATCTTTTTATTCATTTGTTTTGTAACAAAACCAGTATCTTCAATATACTAGGATGTTTTTATAAGAAGTATTCGAGCTACACTTACACACACCTTCATCTAATGGTTTAAGAGGGTACTATTTCCGTGGATGGTGAATTTCTGCCTCACGAAATGATGATTGTTCAATATTCTTCTAACACCTTAAAATGTGGCCATTAAGATGAAAATATATTTATATAAGATATATAATATGTTTATGTTTTCCTTAAGATTATGTATTTTTCATTTTTGGCATACCATTATGGTTTCCATTATGGGTAAACGCGATATCTTCATTTTTGGAAGTGCGGACTACCGCCCCCTCAAAGTGATTTGATTCGTTAAAGCCATATGTGGGACGTATAAAGGAAGGATTTAATGATATTATATATGATATTATATTGGAAATATAATATACTATTTATCATTATGATTCCATTCCATAAAATACAAAATAGAATTGAAAGTAGCGTTCATGCGTACATACGGCTTACCGTCTCCATGAACGGTGCATTTCATTTCTTACATCTAAATGTTATGTAATATTATAAATGAATGTATATACTGGATATATATGATATATATGATATCTACATCATGAATATAACTTTGGATATAATGGATACATGAACAACTCATAATTATAAAGAGTTTATTTTTGACTCAAGTACAAATGATCGGTGAAACGACCGTTATTAACTTAAATAATTACATAGTGTTCATAACATGGTAATAAGTGAAATAAAATGAATAATGAACTTGAAAAAGTTTCTTAAGAAAGTATAAATTAACTCAAGTTTATTATTCAGGATATTAAAGAATGATCGAGTCAAGTCGGATACGAGGTAAGAGACTTTGTCTCAATGTCCTTTCATTGAGGCATATTTTGTTTTATACAAAACTTTATTTTATACAGTGTATAAACCCTTTGACTTTTAGATTTATTCAAAAGGAATATTTTTATACAAAGAGTTTACTAAACAACAAAAGGGAATGTTTTTTTGTCATATGGATGTGGCGACAACGACTTCTTCACCGCTTTGACCATTATTTGAGTTTCGGCTTCCTCTACAAGCCATAACCTTTTTTTTAAATGAAAAATAAATACCATGTATTACTTTTCTTTTATTTTGGTATTGAAAATGGTTTTCATAATGATTTTATATAAATGGTTTGTATTGAAATCTTGTGATTGAAATGTGGAAATGTTACATTTCTTTTATGCACGTTTTATGTGATACGATTATGTAATGGTTCTTGGGAATTGTTATGAAGAAGGGTGGTTCCATGATAAACTAAGGGCAGGTGAGCCCGATATAGCTCTCCAATGCATTGCGTAACGCAAAGGGGTTAAATTTTAAGGTTTCTCTGAAGAGATCTAGGGAATATACTATGATGGGTATTCCAAACGTAACCATGAGTGTTACTCCCTACGTAAGAATGTTATGAATGCCTCAAGTTACCTTTATGTCTTATGATTTTTATGATTTATTCATGATTTGATGAGGTATGTTAAAATGCTTATGTTTTATGAGTAAAGTATGATTTCAAACATTGACTAATGTTTTCACTTCATACTTTTATATCCCTTACTGAGCTTTTTATGCTCATCCCAAGTTTTTGAAATGTTTTTCACAATTCAAGGGAAAGGTACATGATGTGATGATAGTATCAAAGAAGTGTCAAGAAAGAATCCATGTTTTATTTTAAATATGTTTACGTTGATGGGAAAAATGAGTACTATCTTTTATGTAACCACTTTGTTTAAATGTGGAATGTAATGCATGATTTATGATCTAATTCTCTAAAACTCTAAACCTAAAAAGACCCTCAATGTGTATTCTTGAAATAACTCAAGATTAAGTAATGTTTAAGGCTGGGGCCTTATAGTGGGAGTGAAACATGGCTGAAAAAATGCCAATATTAGTAAATATATATATTAATAATGTATTTTTAAAAAAAATTATAAATTTAAAATCTCATGTAAGATTATATATCTCTTCATAAAAGTTGATGTAAGATTAAAATATCAATTTGACAAGCCACATATGATTAAACTCTGAAATTTATCTATTCTAAAATTCTTGTTGATAAACTCTTCTTTAAAAATGCTAAAATTAGAATCGGAAAAATATCATTTTATTGGTGATAAAAGTTTTTGGGCTAATAAAAGAATTTTTTATCACTATTTCTTATCAAAGGTTGATAATGCTTCAGGATAGTTTTTAAGAGAACCCTAACCGCACAACCACTCGACCTTGTTCCTAAAACCTTTTCATAATTCAAAATCTTTTGATCTGTTTACTCAAATTTTTTTAAAATTTGAGTTAAAAACCCATGATTTGTGATTCGAGTTATTTTAAAAATTTGTTTGGGTTTTAATTTTTAATAAAGTTTCAATGCACCGATTAGTCTATATTCATAATCATACTTTAATCTAATGAAGAGCCTTTTTCTTATGACTTGAATATTTTTATGGAATTAAAATTTAGGCATTGAATATGATGATTTATTAATTGATCATGCGTTGATTATTCAAAATTCTTTTAGTTACTCTTCCTTTAGGTGTCTCTGAATTTGATCCCTAATTCTTTGATTTTTTTTTGGCCTTCGCATAACCATATTCATATATTTATGAATTTATAGATAAAAACACACACATATATATACATATACATATATATATATATATATATAAATGTGAGTGTTTTATCTATTTTTATATGTATAAAAATATAATTTTTTTGTGTGTGTATGCGTGTGTGTGAGTGTGTGTATATATGTATAAATTTATACATTTGTATATAAAATAAACACATATACACATAATAGTAAGTATGTTTATTAAATTTATTTTTATTTTTTTGTATGATTAATTTATGTACATATCTCAATTTTCAAGAATATTTTTTTAAATTTATAGTTTATACTTGAATACACATGCACATGGATATTTATATGTTTACATGCACAAATAAACAATTATATATTTATACAAAAATATTTAATTTCATGACATATCAATGTTCATGCTCGCACGTATAATATAAAATTATATATATAGATAGATTTTATTATATGTATATATTTTGTAATGTAATATAAAATGAAGTATTTATATCTATTATTTTATACACTTTATATATGTATGTATTATAATTTATATGCATATTGTTTAAAGCAATATTGCATATAGTTTAGCATGTAAAAAATGATACCTTATATGTAAAACTTAAGTATAGTTATTATTGTTTTAATAAATATTAATATTTTTGAACCAAAGAAGATGAATAAGATTCGAAAATGGATGGATGCCTTCCTTATTTCAAAGGAAAATGTGGATGAGGTTAAAGTGATAACCAAGTTTTCAATAGAGCATGAAAATAATTTTTTTCAAATCATTTATTTGTGTTATCATTGTTTGTATTCAAGAATATTTTTTCCAGATGAGTTGGAAGAATACTTGATTTACCATAGAATATATCAATGTTATAAATTTTGGACTAACCATGAGGAAGATCTAGATATAGCCGATGACTTAGATAATAGTACAGTTTATGGATCTGTTGATATGAGTACAAATATGAATGATGATGATGATCATATTGAGGAAATGCCAAATACGGTTGAATATGACCATTATGATTGTATGGAGAAGTTTTAGAAGTTAAAGATATATGAAAATATGCCACTGTATGTGGGTTGTACTAAGAATACAAAATTTTCCGACATACTGTAGCTATATAATTTGAAAGCTGACAACAGATAAAGCGACATTATCTTTTCAAAATTACTTTCTATCTTGAATGATATGTTACTCAAACATAATGACCTTACTCATAGAACATATAAGACTAAATTAATGTTATGTTCAATGGGTTTAACATATGAAATAATACATTCCAATCCAAATTTATATATATATTTCCTAAGAATAATTAATCACTTAAAAATTTCCCTAAGCATAGAGTGCCTTGATGTGAAAATGATAAATTAAGTAATTCAAAAGCTATGTGATACTTTCCAATCATTCTATATTTTAGATGATAATTTTGAAGTGGTTAGAATGAAATTCAATTTATGTGGTATAAAGACACATGAATTCAGGATGAGAATCTTCATTACCTAGAAAAAACTCCTTAGTGGAAGAAATTTTATCAGGAGTATCTTGAATTTGGAAATGATCTCGAAAAAATTCATCATGCGCTATCTACAAATGGAATGAATCCTTTTGGTATAAAATGACACACTCAAAGTACATGGGGGTATTTTTTGGTAAATTATAGCTTCCACCATGGATATGAATGAAGTACAAGTACATTATGTTTCCTCTCTATTTTTAGGACTAAAACAACCTTGTATTGATATGGATGTTTATTTAGATTCATTGATCAATGATCTAAAATTGATGTGAGATATGTGTGTTATGATGTATTATTCTCATAGAATTGAAGAGATCATGTTGAGAGATATGTTTACTAGGATAATAAATGACTTCCTGCCTATAGAAAATATCATTAATGGAATGTTGGGGTGTCTCACTTTTGAAGAATGTGATGCCCCAAATTCACACTCTTAGACCAATTTCTAAATATTTTTTTTAAAAAAAGATCTTTGATACAAACTAAAGAGACCCATCCCCACTCTCTTGGATTCAGGGCTAAAAACATATCCTTTACATGTTTTCATTGATAACTACCAGAGTGACCAAAATATAACCATCCATAATTACAAAATCAGTTAAAAATATTGAGTCACTCACTTTCCCAAAACCTTTTAGTTTTATAGTTTTATAAAATTAAGAAAACCTTTAAAAAACCCATATCTTTCCCATAAAATGATAATTTACCACATTAAACCAAGGATTAATTATTTTAAAAAAAATATTCCACATATCTCACAAATTCTCCACACATGATACCCTTCTAGATACATCTTACTTAATACTCTTCTTTATAACCTAGGGAAATGGAAACATAAGAATGGGTGAGCTCAAACACTCAGTAAGGGTAAACAAAATTAATAAAAATCAAATATCATAAGTGAGAATGTGATAAATATGTGTTTATGAGAACAAAATCAAGGTGTAATGAAATAATGTAAATCATTCCCAATATAATATAGATAATAATACCTAAATCACAACTTAATGATTTTGGAATAAAGAAGTAGATATCATAGGATCATGGCATCATAAGAATGTGAAAAAAACATACAACATGACATCATTAGCATATGTATTGACTAACTACCAAGATAACATAAAGATAGACATAGTCCTATAGTGTATTGCATTTACTCCCCAGTCTCGTACATATTATCTCATGAGATATAAAAAATACCCAATTCATTAGAGGGATATATGATCTCAGTCCCACTCATCAATTCGTAATATGTACATGAATATGTGTGCTACATATGAAAACACACATTAATCTATCATTAATCATAACACAATAAATCCATGAAAATTAAATGGGTATCCAATGAAATTAAGTAACTACCATGGTAAATACCCTTCAATTATTATAATATAATATAATATATTTACATCATGTAGATAAAGGGTATATGGTTTAATCAATAATAAAACACCACAATTTTTTTTCAGTATGTATATTCTTAAATAAATTTAATTTATTCGATAGTATATGTTTCACGCAACACTAAACGTAAACAAACCCTGATATGCTATTAAATATTAATATAACTACTTGAATAGTAATGCGGCCGTTAGGAATATGAATATGGACATTAGAATAATAACATCACCTATAAAAATATAAATAAAAATTAGGTATCACATAAATGAAAATATGATATATTTATACCAGGAAATAAGTAAATAGATATTTTAAAAATGATAAATTAATTGTCGGTATTTTTGTGAAACGTTAATTTATCTTTACAATTTTTTAATTTATATAATGTTTTAAAAGAAAATTTATTTTCACAAAATAGACTCATAAATTAATATTTTTTGGAATTATAATTAAAGGATAATTTTATTCAATTTTGAAATATACACGTAGAAAAATGTTTAGGGTGAAATTTTTGGGATTTTTCTAAAATTATTGAATTTTTTATGAATAATGAAATATGATAATTTATGGTATTTAACATAATAAGTAAATAAATGAATTATTGAGTCATGGATGATGTATGGATGAGGTAAGAATCCATTAGATCAATCTCACGTACTCTAGTTACTGTATTTTGTCACAGGAATCCATAATATTGATAGTATTGAGAAAAAATAATAAATAATTGAATAAACTATTCAAAAAACACCCCTCGCCTCTCCTATAAATAACACAATCACCACCCCTTCTCCTCACACATTATAAGACTTTAAACTTGTATAAATGCTTCCCAATTTTCTTCCCAATCATCTTACCCACATCCAAGACCCACTAGTCTTAACAAAAGACTAAATCTAATTGTCTTAAGTATGTTCCAAATGAGATGATATTCAAGAGGTAAAATGATCCTCTTTCTCTTTTAATTTATTTTCTTTTCTATCCCATACTCACTTCCCCTATATAAAGTGGAATGGTAACTCCATTTTCATATATATACTAAAATTTTATTGCTCTAATATATTATCCATCATCAAATCCCTTCTCCTCTCCTTTTATTTTTAAAAATTAAAACATCATCTCTGATGTGTCGATTCACCACCTTCGTGGATGATGAGTTTTCATTTTTGATCACCAAATTCAAGGATGGTCATAAAACTATTATTATGGTTAAATCAGATTTTAATGTACATATTATAATTTATATAATATCCTGGAACTAATATATAAACATAATATTAAATAAAATTACCGATGTTCCTAATGGTCGTAAAAACTGCCAAAATAAATTAATACATTTTTATCAACATTTTATCTAATGAATCATCACCGTACCATATATCCAAATTATATATGTGATAATATAAACATATGAAAGTTAATTAATACTAAATAATTTCACTTCTAATAAGTTATTGCCATTTGACAAGAACTCCCAAAATTTATAATCAAGGGAACAAGCCATAGAACCATGAAATGGACGCTTCCAGAATAACGAAATTAGACATTATAACTCATATAAATACCCCTAAATGAACTTAATAAAATTATAATACATAAAATATATGTTTAAGATATTCTTAATTAAATAATTAATGAATCTAATTTTATTATTTAGGATATTAAGTACAAGTTCATAATGCTTTAAGAAATAAGGTAAGGGGTTTCTCATCTCACTTTGATTTCTGTGAGATATGACTTATTCACCACGTTTTTCTAGTGTGTGGTGTATTTATATTGAATTTTGAAAAATTTTATAATTAAACTCTTTATCTTAATGGTATTAAATGTTTCATTTTATGATCATTAATTTTATGGGGCATGCAATTCGATTGATTATAAGTTGTAAGAGTTTCTCCTCTCACTTTTTATTTATGTGAGAAATATGTATTATTCACCAATAATATCTATTGTGTGGTGTATATAATGAAAATTTATATATAATATCACGAATCTAATTATATTCATGGTATTTAATGATTCATTTGATAATTATTTCTTTTATGGGGCATAGGATTTGACTGATTACAAAGTGGTAAGAGTTTATCATCTCCCATTTACTTATGTGAGATGTACTACCTATTCAAACCTTATTTATTATGTGTGGTGTACACAATATCCTTTAATTTACCATATTAGGAATCTTTTTATATTCATGTAATTCAATACTTTACTTTATGATCATTAATTTCATGGGGCATATGGTTCGACTGATTACATAGAGGTAAGGGAATTCTTAACCCAATTTCCATTCTTTGGGTAAGAATTCTACTCCATTGATTATGTCATGCCATGATTATATGTGAAATGACTTTTTATTATCTTATGTTGTGTTTATAATCATTTTATGTGTACTTACAGATAATATGCATAATCTATTCATCTTTTTAACGATCATACTTTCTTTTAAAAAACTTTTTTGATGTTTCTATTTCAAAATTTAAAAGAAATATTTGTTTAGCTTATACAAAATGACCATAATTTTCATATTTTAGTATTCCTTAATGTATTTATAAATAATTTACATGTTTATAAGGTTATTTTAAAAGAATTATTTTTCATTTATAATTGTGCATCCTTTTAAAAAAATGATTTCAAATTAAAGTGACATTTCTCTCAATAATTTCTCAATGATTTTATTAGAAAATTTTAATCTATTTCAACACCCTTTGTGGAATCTTATACTTAATTTATGTTTATATCTTATGATACCATATAATTTTTTTATTTAATTGTTTATGATCATTTTGACCATGGATGTGCAATTCTGACACCATTTATCATATTATACGGGATGGTTTAGGATTCTGATTATTATTTAGGGAAATTTGTTTCATATGCTAGTTTCATTATGGATTTATATGTTGATTATGATTCACCCATTTCATATAAGTAATTCATTAGAATTAGTATGTGATTAGACATGATCTTTATACCCCCTCGATGCATTAGTAGGCCTCATGAGACAAACTATTTTTGGTATTGGTTGATGTCTTACCAGATTATATATGGTGACTTAGTCAAAGACTTAGCGGTATGTTTATGATGTCCCATATTATTCATTTCCTAATTATGAGATAAGTTATTGATAATTAATGTGATCATTTGACTAGTAGAATATCCCTAGTTAGGTTTCATTCTTATGTGATTATTTATATGTTATTATTTGATCAGATTTTATTCCTAACATATTATAATCAAGATTATGTTTTAATGGCATGTATTTTTAATCATTTACCTTTACTTATTATTTATGTTTATTTATGATAGATTCTACTATATGATTACCCTTACTGAGCATTTGATCTCTCCCCTTTTTATGTTTAATTTCCTCCAAAGGTTCCAAGATATATATTATGATTTACATGAAAGGATAATATAGAAGAATATGGGTGTTTGGAATGGATTTACTATATTATATTACATTTCATGTTTTAATTTAATACTTATATTTGTATCTAGTTCTCAAAAGCTATTAAATTATTTGATCCTTTTATATGCAATCACGTGTACTTAGTATCAATGTAATAAATTAAGGCACCATCTCTAGGCTACTGAGGTTGGGGTCATTAGAGTTGTTATCAAATTAATTTTAGTATAAAATTTGGAAACTAGACTTCAGAAAACATAGATTAGGGAAATATAACTCTATAACTAGATTTGAGAATATTCCCAAGGTAACTACACTCAAGGTGTTAAAATCAGTTATACATAAAATTTTAAGTGTTTCAATAGTTTTAAAATTTAATAATCTAACCTTGTGTATTCCATTATTTAGAAATGACACCTAGTGGAAGGAATAAAAACCTTATCAATAAACATATTCCATGTAGGGATTTACCTCTCATATAAGATAATGATGTTGGAGATGGAGTTGCAACTAGAGTTGAACAACTTATAAATATAGTGGAAAAAATGACTTAGGTTATAAGAAATAAACATACTCACATAGAGAAACCTAATCCATAATACTGTGTAACAATGATAAAATTCTTCATGTAGAAACAACATACATTATTCAATGGGACTAAAAATCCATTTATTGATGAGAAATGGATAAGTTCCTTAGAGAATAGATTTCTCACATTGGAAATTAATGAAACAGAGAAGTTTATCATGATAGTTTGTCGTCTCTCATGAGATTTGGATCAAGGGTGGTGGGAGAGTGGTTATTTTGGATCCACAATGGTCATTAATTTAAAACTTAAAGAAGGAGGAAGAAATTGAAAATAAGTAATGGAATGGTTTTAAGGAATCTTTTGTGGAAAAATATTTCCCTCATGAATAACAATAGATATGGAGATACAATTCTTGAGTCAAAGACAAAAATAGGATGAAAACTTTACTAAGTACGAAGCCAACTTTAAAATGTTAACAAGTCATGTTGTGTACAACATACGTAACATAAGGATTAATATTGACAGTTCCTTTGATAGGCTTAAGAAAATTATTCAAAGGGCACTAGTCTTCCAAAAATTATCTTCATATGATAATATCGTATCATGTTCTATAAAAACTGATAAATGATTGTCCAAGTCTTGTGGAATCAAAATAAAGTAAGAGAATATAAGGATGATAGGGAAAAATATGGATAAAGGGAATAAGGGAAGGAATTATTTTCTAACATGTGCTAATTATAGAAGAAAATAACCTTTTATTTCTTGAAGGGAAAGGGAGATTGATATATGTATGGAGAGGTAGGACACTAGTATCATGATTTTAAAGGAAAGAAATAAGTTATCCAATGCTTCAACTATAAGGATATGGGGCACTATAAAAATGAATATCCCAAGTGTTAAGGGAATATAGCTTAGAAGAAACAGATGAATCATAGTCAAGATTATGCTCTTACTGCAATCTAAGTGGAATGAATAAAATATTTGTGTTCTTGGATTCAAGAATTATGTTATGATATTTTGGTTATAAAAATCATGGGATATATAAGTATTGTACTGCATTACTTCTTCTTTATAGATTTAGATTCATCCATGTTTTCATTATGGTTTTAAGGTGATAAAGGTATTCATATATTTAGAATGTGACATTAAGAGTTACATTATGTTGCTTGGGGAATCTAATTCTATGTTGTTTTGGGAATTTAGTGACCTTAATTCAAAATTCTTGATATATGAGTTTTAAAAGACATGTTTTGGATGAGTCATAAGATTAAAAACTTGTGGAATGAATTAAGTTAAAATTTTTAAATTATTATTTTTTAATATCATGTTCTATACTTTTTGATTTTATTAAAAATTTAATGGATTAAGGAATAACTTTGGGACCATATTATTTATTAAAAGTGATTTAGGTATGAAAATTTCATCTTTAACATCCATCTCCCGATGCATTAAAAGAAGTGGAAAGAGATCAAATCATAGTCAAAGAATGAGATTATACTTGTGACATGGGAAGAAATAAAGTATGTTTATTTTATCAAGGGTCTATCATTATAGTAAAATAATCCCTCAACATTAGGAAAATAATTCTGGAATAAAAATGATATCTATATACTTTTCTTATTAACAAATCAATGGTCTTTTAACCAATCACGAATTTACAGTTTTGTGATGGTAGACTTTCTAATGACCATTTCTCTATCACTCTCCATTAGAACATGATAGTTAGATTTATTTTCTATGCCCATGTTTTCACTTTACACTAACGTCCTTTTATCAGAAATCCTAGTTTTGTGGTGACCTTCACACTTTCCTTTGTCTCCTTTTAAGAGGATGTTTTATTAGCCCTATTGATGATGTGAGATTTCCACAAGGGTAATTTAAAATGAAAACTCTATGTTTACCAATCACAAGTTTAAATTGTAAGGAATCAATTTATTAAAAGAGGCAATAATATAACTCCCAATATTTTATGGTATGCATCTTCTTAAAAAAAATCAACTTGTTTGATTTCAAAGGTTTCACACAACACCGATATTAATCAAACTGTGATATACTATTAAATATTAACATGGTCGTTGGAATAATAATGATACTGTTAGGAATACAAATTTGGAAATTAGAATAATAACCTATCTTATTAAATTATAAATAAAATTTAGAAATATCCTAAATGAAAATATTATATATTTATATCATATAATAAGTAAATAAATGTTTTAAAAATGACTAATTAATTGTTGGTATTTTGTGAAATGTAAATGTTTATTTACAATTTTATTATTAATATAATGATTTTAAATAAAATTTATTTTCATAAACAATATTCATTAATTAATATTTTTCTACATTATAGTTATATGATAATTTTAGGAGATCATAACTAAAATTTAAAAGTGTCATTAAATCAGTTTTAATCTTAAAATCAGTATTTTTGAATAAATAATGATTTTATTAAAAAACTAAAATAATCATATTTATAAAATTATTTTCAAAAAATGGAGTTTATTTTTGAAATCTACATATCAAAGAATTATTAAAGTGAATTTTTGAGTTTTTTTTATAAATTATTTGAAATTTTTATGAATAGTGAAATACGACAATTTACAGTATTTAACATTATAAGTAAATAAATAAATTATTGAGTTTTGGATGATGTATGGATGAGGTAAAAACCTATTAGTTAAAACTCACATTATCTATTTATTATATTTATTCATGGGAATCAACACCATTGATTGTATTGGTAAAAAAATAACAAATAAATAAAGAAAATATTCAAAAAACACTCATCTCCTCCATGATAAATACCACCCCTAACCACTCCTTTTTCTCACACCATACAAGTCTTTATTCTAGTATAAAATATGCCCAATTACCTTACCAAAACTTTTCCTCTTATCCAAGAACTAATGGTCTTACCAAAATACCAAATCCAATTGTCTTAATATGGTTCCTAAGGAGGCGATATTCAACAGGTAAAATCCTTCTTCTTTCTCATTTAATCTCTTTTATTTTCTTATCCTCTCCTAACCTAAAAAATACAAAGTAAAATGGTAACTCCAGTATCATTTAAATAATATAATTTTATTTTTCTTATGTATTATCTATCATCAAATCCCTTATCCTCTTATTTTATTTTTAAAAATGAAAACATCATTCGTGATGTGTCGATTAACCACCTTTGTGGATGGAAAGCTTTCATTTTCCATTACCGCCTTCAAAGATGGTTATAAAACAATTATTATGGTTAAATAAGATTTTAATATACATATTATAAGTAATTTCATGTTCATTAATCAATATATAAACATAATATTAAATGAAATGACATAAGTTCGTGATGGTCGTAATAACCGCCAAAATAAATTAAGACATTTTCATCAGAACTTTATCTAATGAGGCATCCTAATACCATATAAAAATTGATATATGAGATCATATAAAATTTTATATGTTCATTAATACTAAATAATTTTTCTTCTAGAGAAGTTATTTCTATTTTTCAAGAACTTCTATATTTTGTACTCAAAGGAATTGACCATAAAACCATGAAATGAATGCTCCTAGAATAATGAAATTAAACCTTATAACTCATTATAATGGTCATAAAAGAACATAATAAAATTATAATAAATAAAATATATATTTAATAGGATATGAATTAGTAATTAATTAATATAATTTTATTATCTAGGACATTTAGTATATGTGAAGAATTCTTTCAGACATAATATAAGAGGTTTCTCATATCATTTTTATTTCTGTGAGATATGCATTATTCACTAGTTATTTATTTTGTGTGGAGTATGTATACTGATATTTTGTATATCATATCATCCATGTATTTATCTTTATGTTATTAAATTATTCTATTGATGATCATTAATTTTAGGGTTCATATGATTCGATTGATTACAAGTGGTAATGGTTTCTCCTATCCCTTTTTATTTCCATGGGAAATATGTATTATTCACCCCTAATTTATTCTTTTAGGTTTATATAAATACCTTTGATATATAATATAATTAATCTCATTATACTGATGTTATTCAACACTTCATTTGATAATTATTCCGTTTATGGTGTATACGATTCGACTGGTTACAAAGTGGAAAGGGTTTCTCATCTCACTTTTTCTTCCGTGAGATGTATTCCTTATTAAAACCTTATTTCTTTTTTCTAGTGTACATGATTTCCTTTAATATATCATATCATGATCATATTTTTCTTTTTTCATTCAATTTTTCCATTGATGATCATTAATTTTATGGGGAATACAGTTTGATTGATTACAAAGTGGTAATGGAATTCTTAACCCAATTTCAATTTTTTGGGTTAAAATTATACTCCATTGATTATTTCATGCTATGATTATGTGTGAAAAAAATTTAGATAATATTATGTTTTATTTCTACAATTTAATTTTGATTTACATATGACACACATAATCAATTCATTTAGTTAACACTCATACTTTTAAAAATTATCTTTTAAATGTTTTTTTCAAAATTTAAAAGGAATTTTTTTAACTTATACTACATGAGAATATTTTCCCACATTCATGATTACTTAATGTATTTGAGAATCATTTACAGGTTTACAAGTTCTTTTTTGAATAAAATGTTTTCTTCTATAATTGCATAGTTTTTTAAATAAATGATTTCAAATTAAAGTGGAATTTATCTCCAAAATTTCTCAATGATTTTATTAAATTATTTTAATATATGTCAATAAAATTTATTGGATAATATTATTAACTAATGTTTATATCTTATGATACCATCTACCAAATTTTATTCAATTATTTCCTGACCATTTTGACAATGGATGTTCTATTTGGATACAATTCATCATATAATATTGGATGGTATATGGTTATGTTTATCATTTGGGGAAAGTTATTTAATATTCCTGTATCAATATGAATGTTTATTTTGATTATGTTTCACCCCATTCATATTTGGAATGTATTGTAATGAGTAAGTGATCGGTGGATACCGCTATACCCCCTTGATGAAACAATAGGTCACATGAGACAAACTAGTTTTGGTATTGGCTGATGTCTTACCTGATTATGTATGGTCTCTTGGATGAAGCCTTGATGATTTTTTATGATATCATGCATTATGCATTACCAAATTATGATATATTTTATTGATAGACCATGTGATTATTTGACTAGTATAATATCCATGTGATTATTTATATGTAATTATTTTATTAGCTTTTATTACTGCCATATTATGCCCAAGATTATGTTTTAATGTAATGTATTTTAGTCAATCACCTTGAAGTATTATTTATGTTTATTTATTATAGATTCTGTTGTATTCTTACCCCTACTAACCATTTGATCTCACCCTTTTATTATTTTTTATTTTTTCCCAGTGTGCTAAGATATATATTTTGATTGACATGAAAGGATAATCTAGAAGATTAAGGGTGTTTCCAATGAAGTTATTATATTTTATTCCATTTCAAACTTTAATATAATAATTATGTTTGAATCTAGTTTTCCAAATCAACTAAACAATTCAGTCCTTTGGGATGTGATCACTTGTACTTATTACCAATGTAATAATTTAAGGCATAAGTTCTAGGATATTGAGGTGGGGTCTTTATAAATAATTTCCCTAATCAATCAATATATGGGTATTTAGGTGAACCCTCTTCAATCAAAATAATGAATCATAGGGTATTAAAAAAGGAAAATCATTGGAAGAAAGTTTATGTTTATGCATATTTGATTATTAGTCATGAAAAAGGAATTGAGAAATCATTTATTTTATAGAGATCTCACTTCCATCACACACTATATACATAAAAACATGGATAATGAAATAAAGGATTATTTTTGTACAGTATACACTTATAAAAAATATACCATTCAATTAAATACATCATTGTTAAGAGTGTAACATTGTTGAGTTATTGACATAAATAAAAACCATTTAGAGGAAGATGTGAAATTGAATAAGTTTTAAGAAAATCATTTTTTTGTCTCATGTAACATTGAAATAAAATGAAAGAATCAAATTTAAGTACATAAATATATTAAAATTGAATTTAAAAAAATTAATATTATAAGATATAATATAAATAAATTCTTTGAAAAATAATCTTGAAAAAATTAGAGATGAAAATAGAAAAAAAGATTAAAATTTATTTTCATAACTTATGTTGATGTTTTTTAAACAGATAAATTAGTCTAGTTATGAAACCATTTTAAAAAGGGAATAAAGGCTTCTAAAACATTATTTTATAAATAAAATGTCCCAATAATGGAATAGTGGAAATTAAGAGATTTTAAAAAATAATTAACATGTAGAGGAAGAGAGTAAAAATATTCTCTTATAATATTTTTTGGTTTTAAATTTATAAAATGTTATGAAGGGGTCCATAATGACATGAATATCCCCAAAATTTGAAATAGAAGTAAGAATAAATATAATAATATAATCATATTAGATATATTCAAAAAGAAACTAAGTAAGATATAGAGTGATAGATAAATAGGCAATGAACCCAAATCGAAGGAGTTGGGTTCGAGATTCCCCTTACGGGTTTGGTAATGAATAAAAATCACATGGAAATAGATAATGAAATTCACTGTTAAACCACATGAAAATATTAATTTGTTATAAAATTGGAAAATAGATAGTAATTACATTATGTAAAATAATAATAGACATATAATTTGAAATATTTATCAAGAAATGGAAATTGAGTTAAAGAACTCTTATCTTAGGCCTCATTTAATTCCATCACATTTGTAACTCCAAAATGATTACCTTATGTTTATTAAAACATTAATACAATATTGAATTATATAATTTTTTATGATTCCTTATTAGTTATAATCATTGAAATTTATATATTATTATTTTGTTTGAAGAGAGAATGTCCTGAAACATGTTTTCATTTAAATTATCCAATTTTATTTTGATTTA